>JAXQQM020092013.1:0-405116 GCA_034641835.2 Pinus albicaulis | reverse complement strand
CAATAATTAAGAAGTGGTGGATGAATAGAACGAAGGGGATTCTCATCACAATACGTTGGTAATGAAAATGGGTATTAGTGAGGATGGAAACATAGAGGCACAAGTAAAATAGTTCAAAAGGTTTCAATGGTGTCAAGAAAATACCAAAAATTTGTTCAAATAAGGGGATTTAATAATTGGAAAGAGCTTGGAGAGAATAATAGGTTGGGAGAATATGTCTAGAAATTTGGAAGAGAAAAAAGAAGTGATGGCACAAGGAGGTGAGCACGTTCAGTTAGATGGATCATGATTGTCTAAAAGGAAGCCTTGGTTTGTAAGGTATTGATTAGCCTATGGAGAGAGATATCATCACATAGAAAGAAGAGGAAGAAACACTTAATAATGTGTTCTAATTGTTTGAGCTAGAGGAAGGTCAAGTAGTATACACGATATATCCTAAGAAAAGTGGATCCAATCCAAACCAACCACCCTATGAATTTTAAAAACCTAGAGGTAATCCCAACTTTTATTCTACTTTTGACTTGAAAGAACCTTTTCTTAGTAGTTTGGGATACAGTAGTAGTGAAAAAAAATGAAGGTGGGAATAAAGTAGAAGTGGCATATGTTATGTTTGAATTTTAGTTCAAGTGGGGGAGCAGGCCTAATTATTCAAACATGTCCATAAGGTTTTATCTTGGTGAACAACCTAACCAACGATATTGTTATAAATAGTTCTAAGAACTTTATGAAGGGTGGGTATGTGTAAAACCGTACCGATTCTATGTGGATTCATTTGGATGGTGAAAAGGATTGTAGTGCGAGCTTCTAAGTTGATAAATTTCCTAACCACATTGTGTGTGAATCTTTCTCAATGGTGCATGAAGTTCATATAGATTTATCCCATGTAGCTAAGGATTTGTATTCCTCCACCATTGCATCAACCCAAATAGGTTGCTCTATTTCTTCATCAAAATAGGATGGCTTAGTCTCTATAAGGTCATCCATAAGAGCCATGTAGCCAGTGTACCTATCAGGTGACCTCATTTGCCTACACAAATTTGAAGGAGCTCCCACATTCTCCCTCGCATCCTGCACAAGTAGATCAGCTTCCCTGGTTCTTTTTCTACCTTCTTTGGATGGTTTTTCTTGAGTGAATATCTCCACTCTCCGCTCCTCAATATATTTGTTGCTCCAACACTTCATGAGGCTCCTCCTTTGGAGCTAAAAGCTACTCTTCTGGTGGAATCTAAAGATCCCTCTCAAGAGAGCACCACTTCGCGTTCTAGTCATTAAACTTTCCATCCCTTCACACAACTATCATATGGAAAGTACACATGATAGTTGTGGGGAGTTTCTGTGTAACCCATAAACACAACTTATTTGTTTTTTTGGTTCTCCAACCATGGAAGTGTAAGCAACAATGCTTGGAGGTGACCTAGAATGGATTGACTTATATGAATAACTAAGGGAATAAGGTGCCATGGAGGAAGCACATGTATTAAAGAGGGGAAACTAGGATTTTAATCAAAATGCAATAATTAAGAAGTGGTGGATGAATAGTACGAAGGGGATTCTCATCACAATACGTTGGTAATGAAAATGGGTATTAGTAAGGATGGAAAAATACCAAACATTTGTTCAAATAAGGGGATTTAATAATTGGAAAGAGCTTGGAGAGAATAATAGGTGGGGAGAATATGTCTAGAAATTCGGAAGAGAAAAAAGAAGTGATGGCATAAGGAGGTGAGCACGTTCAGTTAGATGGATCATGATTGTCTAAAAGGAAGCCTTGGTTTGTAAGGTATTGATTAGCCTATGAAGAGATATATCATCACATAGAAAGAAGAGGAAGAAACAATTAATAATTTTTTCTAATTGTTTGAGCTAAAGGAAGGTCAAGTAGTATACATGATACATCCTAAGAAAAGTGGATCGAATCCAAGCCAACCACCCTATGAATTTTAAAAGCCTAGAGGTAATCCCAACTTTTTTTTTCTACTTTTGACTTGAAAGCACCTTTTCTTAGTAGTTTGGGATATAGTAGTAGTGAAAACAAAATGAAGGTGGGAATAAAAGTATAAGTGGCATATGTTATGTTTGAATTTTAGTTCAAGTGGGGGAGCATGCCTAATTATTCAAACATGTCCATAAGGTTTTATCTTGGTGAAAAACCTAACCAACGATATTGTTATAGTAGTTCTAAGAACTTTATGAAGGGTGATGGTGGTGAAAAATTGCATCGATTCTTATGTGGATTCATTTGGATGGTGAAAAGGATTGTAGTGCTAACTTCTAAGTTGATAAATTTCCTAACCACATTGTGGGGAATCTTCTCTAATGGTGCATGAAGTTCATATAGATTTATCCCTAGGGTGTAGCTAAGGATTTGTATTCCTCCACCATTGCATCAACCCATATAGGTTGCTCTATTTCTTCATCAAAATAGGATGGCTTAGTCTCTATAAGCTCAGCCATAAGAGCCATGTAGCCAGTGTACCTCTCAGGTGACCTCGTTTGCCTACACAAATTTGAAGGAGCTCCCACATTCTCCCTCACATCCTGCACAAGTATATCAGCTTCCCTGGTTCTTTTTCTACCTTCTTTGGATGGTTTTTCTTGAGTGAATGTCTCCACTCTCTGCTCCTCAATATATTTGTTGCTCCAACACTTCATGAGGCTCCTCCTTTGGAGCTAAAAGCTACTCTTCTAGTGGGATCTAAAGATCCCTCTCAAGAGAGCACCACATCGTGTTCTCCTCATTAAACTTTCCATCCCTTCACACAACTATCATTATGAGGGATGGAAAGTACACATGATAGTTGTGGGGAGTTTCTGTGTAACCCATAAACGCAACTTATTTGTTCTTTTGGTTCTCCAACCATGGAAGTGTAAGCACCAATGCTTGGAGGTGACCTAGAATGGATTGACTGATATGAATAACTAAGGGAATATGGTGCCATGGAGGAAGCACATGTATTAAAGAGGGGAAAATAGGATTTTAATCAAAATGCAATAATTAAGAAGTGGTGGATGAATAGTACGAAGGGGATTCTCATCACAATATGTTGGTAATGAAAATGGGTATTAGTGAGGATCGAAAAATACCAAACATTTGTTCAAATAAGGGGATTTAATAATTGGAAAGAGCTTGGAGAGAATAATAGGTGGGGAGAATATGTCTAGAAATTTGGAAGAGAAAAAAAAAGTGATGGCACAAGGAGGTGAGCACGTTCAGTTAGATGGATATGATTGTCTAAAAGGAAGCCTTGGTTTGTAAGGTATTGATTAGCCTATGAAGAGAGATATCATCACATAGAAATAAGAGGAAGAAACACTTAATAATTTGTTCTAATTGTTTGAGCTAGAGGAAGGTCAAGTAGTATACATGATACATCCTAAGAAAAGTGGATCGAATCCAAGCCAACCACCCTATGAATTTTAAAATCCTAGAGGTAATCCCAACTTTTTGTTTTCTACTTTTGACTTGAAAGCACCTTTTCTTAGTAGTTTGGGATATAGTAGTAGTGAAAACAAAATGAAGGTGGGAATAAAAGTATAAGTGGCATATGTTATGTTTGAATTTTAGTTCAAGGGGGGAGCATGCCTAATTATTCAAACATGTCCATAAGGTTTTATCTTGGTGAACAACCTAACCAACGATATTGTTATAGTAGTTCTAAGAACTTTATGAAGGGTGATGGTGGTGAAAAACTGCATCGATTCTTATGTGGATTCATTTGGATGGTGAAAAGGATTGTAGTGCGAGCTTCTAAGTTGATAAATTTCCTAACCACATTGTGGGGGAATCTTCTCTAATGGTGCATGAAGTTCATATAGATTTATCCCTAGGGTGTAGCTAAGGCCTTAGATGAATTAAAGGCGATATTTATATCTAAGTTATAGAGGCTAAACATTAAACAAGAAAAAACCGCTAAAATGAAGGAGATTAAGAAAATGGTTGGAGAAAGTTCTCACGAGTATGATGAAAAATTACAAAACTTGATAAAAAAAACTCTCCTATACTCTCCATGAAACTCAACACAAAGAATGATCCATTCAAAGTTTGTTGCTCTTTAATAGTGTACCATCAAAGCAATAGTCATGGGTGACATAAAGGGATGCCTTATCTTAGGCCACGAGGATAGAATATTGTAGGGTGAACATCCATTTTACTAAAAAAAATCATGCTTGGTAGGATCTAAGAGAGAATTATGTAAGGATTTACTTCTAGGTAAAGGAAATTGGTATTACTATTGTTAAAGGGGGTGGCCTACAAGGATACATTGGTAGCTATTGATGCAAGGGCATAATTTCAACAATTTATTTCAAAATTTGTATTTGTCCTCCAGAAGGTCTTAGAGATTTATAGAAGAGGACGTTGGTTTCCTTGTTGCCATAAAATTTTGTAGAATTTCTAATTTCATATTTAGGATAGGAAATTTTAGTAATTTTAGGTATAAGTTAAGATGTTGTTTGATTTTTAAGGCCTCCTAGTAATTAGGAAAGTTGAGTCTTATGATTAGGATTACTTGTGGCATCCTATGTATTTTTCAAACTCCAATACACCAAGGCAAATACGTGGAGGATATTTGGGGGAAATGTGATTTTCCATAAAATGTAGATCGGATTTTAGGACATCGAAGCTCTTTTACTTTGACCCTACTAGTTCTTAGAGGTTGTATTTGGAGCAGTTAGCAGGAACAAACATAATATGCCCAAGAATATTAGTGTTGGAGCACCTATTGTTTGGGAGAAAGGATAAGGGGTTCTAGGAGTTAAGGGGTTTAAGGGTTTAGGAGCAAGTTGTTAAGGATAAAGGGTAAAGGGTTAGGTCTTATGGGGTTTAGGGGTTAGGGGGTCGAGGTATATGGGTTTAAGGGTTAAAGGTTAATGGCTTAGTGGTTAATGGATTTAGGGATAACGATTAACCATCAAGGGCCTACATGTTAGGGATATAGGGGTTAATTGCCTAAGGGTTGTGGTATTTAGGTCTCAACAGGTTAAGGGGTTAGGGGGTTAATGAGTTTAGGAGTTAGGGGTTAAGGGTTAAGGGTCAATGTTTAGGAGGATATGGGATTAGGGTTTATGGGGTTCAAGGATTCTAAGTTAGGGGTTAGGGGTTAAGGGATTTGTGGCTTGGGGTTTAAGGGATCAAGGGGTTAATTTGTTATGAGTTATGACCGTAGGGGTTATCAGATTGTGGCCTTGGGTTAAAGGGATAGGGAGTTTAGTGGTTATGGGTTAAGTGTTTATGGGTTGTGATAGTTTGGCCCTTAATCCCCTTATCAGAGCTATTGGGGGTTCCCTTGTCAATTGCTCTCATCGGCTTACCTATAGGTCCCCTATTCGCTATAGCATAAGGCCCTAAGGCTCCTTCTCATTCTCTAATGTTAGGATTATAGATCTCAGCAAACCATGCTCTAACCTCTCACTTCTACCCATCCATGCTACCCTTATGTCCCCTTTCCCCGTTCAATACACCAAAAGATCCCCATCCCCCAAATTTCATGAGAATTGAACATTTGGAGGCAATCATTTAATAACGGCTTCACACCTACTCCATTTATACTAGTGTGTTGGAGCTATTAGATGTCATTTCATTGAGCTACAGTGATAGGTGAGATATATGCATAGCTCACTAAAGGTGTATCAATGGGCTATTAGTCTATTGGCTATAGAATTGGACTCTTTTTATTTGTAACTTAGCAAAATGGAAAAGATATGGATATAATCTCCATTCTTCTTCTTTAACCGGGCCATGTAAAATAAATGAAGCAAATAGTCTCAACCCCTTGTAGAAGGAAATTTTAGAACAATAATTAGCATGAACAAACAAATAATCCAATGAGCTAAGCTTAGAGTGGTCTCCCTTTGTAAACAAACATCCATAGGCTTGTTAGAGTTAGTATGAATCTTTACTAGAAGTTGAGTAGTCTTCACATCACCAACCACATCCAATAGAAATGTACAAAGCCCTACAATAAAAATGATGTCTCCAAATAAGGTGTAGTTAATACCAATAATATCATATTATGAATCTATTACAATATGATTTGGAAAGTACGTTTCCATACATGTGTGAAAGAAACAATCCATTTGTTTAGCAAAAGGAAGTCTTTTGTAAGGCCTCAATAAACCCCCTTGAAGGAGACAAGAAGGGTTTGATACCATAGAATACAAGTTGATATATGAACCCTAGTTCTGATGTGTTCTGTGCATGTGTCTTTTCACCTAGTTTGACATGTGATATACAATATATGAAGCCTTTTTTTCCATGTATCATCTTCATTAGATATCATGTTGCTAAGAATGAAGTGTCTAGTTTAGAGTTAAAGCTGCTATTTTAGTTTGTTGTCTTTTTTTGTCTTTTAGAGTACGAATCTTTCTAGTCTCCCGTGCTAAGGCAGTTTGGCTTTCAAATATTCAAGGAACAAGTGAGCTAATATAATACCATATTTTAATATTTGAAGCAACATGATGAACTATTTAACACAATTTACGGTGTTGGATTGATCGAGATGTTTATTTTTGGATGGATGGATGTACATCTCTATAGCCAATAAACAAAATTCAGTAAGCATTGTTGCAAGTATGTTGTTGACATGTTGAAGTGCCATTGAGACTTAGAGGTAGAAGATTTAGAATTGTATGTTTTCACCTATCCGGGTGTGATGATACCTTGTGGAGGTAGGAAAAATTTCCATTTTATTTAACTCTTGGATATATTCTATATGTTTTTTAGAGAATTTAATTCTTTCAACCTCTCAAATAAAACTACAAACAAATGTGCATTCATGTGATAATTACTAACACTGTGATTATCTTATTATTGATTTGGGGTGATTCAACAAAGTGTAGCATGTTGGCCCATTTGTTTTGGTTGGTTTTTATATGGTGTTGCTAGAAAAAGTGGAGAGTCACACTTTGTGGCATATTTTGAGACTTAGAAACAATTTTTAAATGGATGATGCACTCTTTCATATTTTATTTATTTTTTAGGAAAGAAATTAGCCTCCTTCTTAGCTTAAGGGCTAGAGTGAGGTTTTTGGTACCAGGGGAGATCACAAGTATACTCACTTAAAAGTTAACAAGGCTCTAAGATAACCCCAATTTACTAAATTTTGAGCATTGGGTATTGCTTGGGGAAGAAAGTTGGCCTCCCTTTCAGCTTGGAGGCAAGAAAGAGATTGTTTGTACTAGGTCAACCTTTGGTATAGACTCACTTAAGACCGCAACATAGTTACTTGATTCCAAAGCATAAACATGTCAACTTATCCGAGTTGAACTTGGGTGGTGAGGATAACAAGTATTCCGCACAACCACCCAAACTAGGCTCAATTGGTATCACATTCCTTCGTATATTTACTTGTTTCTTATTCAAGTTTTCAAAAATATGTTGTGGAGGGGTTTCCTTGTAATAATTTGATGTCTAATTAAATTGTGACCATAAAATTATATTATTATTATTATTATTATTATTAGACTACACCTCAATCTATACATTTACTATAACACATTTATTGGAAGATATATCTCAATTTATGTGTTTTCCATAAGATGCATCTTAATATATTCAAGTACTTAAAGGTACATAATCTATTCACAATATATTCAAGTACTTAAAGGTACACAATATTTTCACTTTGGATGTGAGTTATAATTAGAAACCTACCTAAAATTACTCAATCTATTCACTTTGGATGTGAGTTATAATGTAATAACCCGCCAAGGGTACACAATCTATTAATATTGGATTGGATGTGAGTTACAATGTAGAAACTCCATGGTTGAAGAATGGTTCCAATGGACTTCTTGGAAAAAGGAGTGTTCAATTGGGTATTTTATACATATGGAAAACTTTGGCTAACATCGAATTGGATATGTTATATGTAGTTCACAATTAGGAGATCGCAAACCATACTATTGCACATAAAAATGCACTACTCCTCAAAGATCAGCATAAGTGTAAGAGTATTTATTGAAGATAGTTTAGTCACATGATGCAACTATCCCACAACTCTACAGTAGAGAGACCAACATGGAACGCCAAACTTAAAATCAATCGATGCACTCACTTTCATGGGAAGTTCATGAACATTTTTATTTTCTTATATAATGCGCTTTTACCCACATCTGGAGATCACACGAAAATGGTATTCATAATAAAGTTTTCTAGGTGAAGCAATTCATTTTTCCTACAATATTAGGTTACTTAGCTATAATGTCTCATGTTTTTTCGTACATCTGATCGGAAACATATCTTGCAGGAATTTTGAAGGAAATCCCACTCAAATTATCAGAGAATCTCCAGGTGATCTCATTAAAAAAGTATGTTTCTCCTTATATGTTGATTATAGTTTTTTTTTTCTACGTAAAACTAATTCTATTATGTATAAAGGTTACTGATAAAAAACTGCCACAGTGTCATCTGTGAGAGCCTGAACACTGGGCTTGATGACCATGCTTAAACAAGAGAGTCTGGACTGCCCTTGTAGGGAAACCAGCCCTTTTAAAAAAACTATTTTGGCCGCCCCTGGAAGGGAAACCGGCCTATAGCTCATACATAGCAAGATAACAGAGAAAAAGATATAGAAAGTAACAATCAGCCTTTCCAGCTGAGCCTTGAGGCAAAAGAACATAAAATTCCGACAGTAATTGGACAAAAATACCAGAAGAGTTTGAGAGCTGTGAGGATCACGGTTCATGAGCTAGAGACAGAGGTTTTTCCACAATCCTGCACCCATATTCATCGTTGTTGTCATCCATTCTTCCTTTGATATCACCTTCTTTATCGATGACTACATCCACCTTGTGCAGTGCCTCCTTGGAAGGCTGAGTGAAATCTGCAGGCAAGACAAAGCTTCTGGGAAAGCTAGGGATAGGAGGGGGCAAGGGAGAGGCTACACGGGCTGGAGTAGGGAGGGGAGACTCTTCTCGGAGAGTTACAGTGATGAAGGTTGTAAGAATGGGACGGTCTAAGGAGCATTCAAAGTGAAAATCAACACACTGGGAAGTTTGAAGAATGGGGAGACTTCCAGGCTCATGAGAGACAGGAGCGATTGCACTATTGGGAGGGTCAATTGCAGGAGGAGGGATATTCCTAGCAAAATGAACAGAGTCACTATGGTGGCCTCGTCCTCTATAGCTTTGCATGACCTAAGGCTAGCCAAGCGCCTCATCAGTTGAGGAAGACCCCCAGGCGGAGCTTTCAGAAGGGCGATAACGAGCAACACGGCCCCGACTAGTGCCTCGCTGACACCGCATTCTGTGGCGGAGGTGCGACATGGAGGCAGAGGCAGGGTAATGAAATCTACAGCAGAAGGGGTGGACAGAGAAATCAAAAGCCCAGAGAGGAGAGTTGACACCACCCAAGAATGCCGACCGAGCACAGCGAGGAGAAACAACACCACCTAGATTAGCTGCCCAAGCACAATAAGGATAATTGGCACCACAGAAGAGACTGTTGGTGAAATTTTGCCCAGCAAGCGGCTCAAAATAAGCAAGCAAGGTGCAATGACGGCCAGTGTGTGTTCGTTCACTAGATTCAGCAAAGCCGGGAGGGGAAACACCGCTAAGAGGAAGCAGGGAGCCACCACTGCAATCACAACCATCTGAACTATCCAGAATGAACTCCATAGCCGAGTGAACCTCCATATGAAATTGAATGGGCGTCCGGGTAGGGGAATTTACGTTTGTGCGAGCTGGCGAATTTAAGACTCCAATAATGCCTATACAGAGGGCCATATGGCCACCCCACGCGAGCTCCTTCAGGAGACGCGTAGGGAGCCATGTCCCATCAAACCACACATACATCCGCATCTGGAGAAGAACAGTCCTTGTGCACCAACATGGTGTAGTTGTGTAGCATTTCTCATTCATGGATAATGTTGAGGGGGCCATGAATTAGTGTGGTAGTGTTGTCTGCTCCAAAATTGGCCAAGAGATCTGTAACTTTGTTTCCTTCTCACTTGACATGGGTGAATGAGATTGCCCTGTTGTCTTTCAGCCAATTGCTTATCCTATCAATCCTAGCAGCCAGACGCTAACTGTGGGCTACCTTTACTGAATTGGTACCCCAAAGGATCTGATTTACCATATTAATGAGAATTTGAGAGTCCCCCTCGATGATGATGGGAAAGAAATTGTAGTGATGAGTAAGGCAGAGGCCTTGCCAAAGGCCTTCTAATTCAGCCAAGTTATTAGTATCCCATCCGATTGATCCATAGTAGATGATTTGAATTTCCCCCTTGGAGTTTCGAAAAATGCCTCAAAACTTGCTTGACCGAGATTTCCTCTGGAAGCTCCGTCAAAACTTAATTTGAAAACCCCAAAAGGAGGGGGAGACCAATGCAGAGGAGCTTTAGGGGCGGCCTTGTTCTTGATAGTTGGAATCGCTACAATTTTGAGATTCCAGTTTTGCCAAATGGAGATTTCTTTAGGTTGTTTGGGAAAATCGTCTTCCTGCCAGGAGTGAAGAGTGAGGGATTCTTGGAGATTATTGTTGATGATGCCCCAAATGGTGTCCAAAGTTGAGGAATGATTCTTAAATATGCGTTTGTTTCTTTCTTTCCACAGAGACCAGAAAAATAGACCGTGAAGAAGCTGCCAGAGGGCATTAAGAAGGGAGGAACTGTAAGGACGTTTTGGCCAATTGCGAAGGATATTAGTGATGTCTCCTGTAGGTTTGTTCCTTTGGCAACGAAAGCTAAGTTTTTCCCATAAGGAGTTGGCTAAAGGGCAAGATAACATGAGATGCTGAATAGATTATGCACTTTGATTGCAATTAGGGCATTGAGAAGGCCCTATGAAACCCCTTTTGATTAAATTGTCCCAAGTGAGGATTCTTCGGTGGCTGAGGAGCTAGAGGAAAGTGGAGATTTTTTGCCAAATGTTTGGGCCCCAAATAAATTTCCAGAGACGGTCACAAGGGAGAGGAGAAGGGTGCATCAGGGAATAAGCCTCTTTTGTTGTAAACATACCTCTCGTGGTATAGCCCCATCTGAGGATGTCTGGGTCCTCCGAGCATTTGATTTGCCGATGTTGAAGCTCATTGCTAAGAGCTTCCCAATCTGTAGCTTGAGCGTGTGGAGCTATGTGGTGTATGGGCTTCCATTGCCTGAACCCATTACAGTCCGAGGGAAGCCAATATTGACAAACCTTGTCTTCTATTGCAGCGTTGTTGTTCCCAACATTGATTTGAGGATAAGTCTCAAGAAGCTTTGGGTTTTGCTGCCAAGAGTCGGACCAGAACCTAGCCAGGTTGACTTTGCAAATCTCCCAAAAACTGTGTTGCTGTATAAGCACATGGTGCTGCTTGGCTGCATTCCATACAAGAGAGCCTTTTTGTTCAGGAGAAAGCCTTATTAAATCTGCCAGAGATTTGTTGTTGGCGTATTTTTCTGTCCATAATTTAGCCCAGGGAGTGTGTGGATTTGATATCCATTTCCACCAGACACGTGCTCCCATGACCTCATTGTTGTGCATAGGGTTTCTGAGGCCAAGACCCCCGCCTCCTTGGGAGTGAAAACAGTGTTCCAATTGACCAAGGCCCATTTTCAATTTCGACCAGAGGATCCCCAAAGGAAGTTTCTTTGCAGATATCGTATCTGTTTAAGGACCCATTTTGGGGCAGCAAGTATAGAAAAAAGATAAAGGGGCATAGATTGCAGCACAACTTTGATAAGAGTGAGTCTACTTACCATGTTGAGAGCTCTGAAGCTCCAGGAGGATAACCGAGATTCCATCTTTTCAAGGAGAAGGTTCCAAGAAGAATGCTTGATAGCAGAGTCGATAAGAGGAGCTCCTAGGTATTTATCAAGGAGAGAAGCAACAGAGAAACCAAGAATATGAGGAATATTAGCTTGAGTTAAGGGGGGAGTATTGAAGAAGAATATCTAAGATTTGGAGCCATTAATGGATAAACCAGAAGCTTTGGAGAAAAGGTTAAGAATGGCTTTGAATGAGCGGGCTTCTTGAACAAAAGGGTGGCCAAAGAGCATATTATCATCCACAAATTGTTGGTGGGTGGTAACAGGGGCTCCATGGAGAGAGATGCCTCGCAAGTGATGATTGTGAACACCATTGTGAATAAGTTTGCCAAGGCCCTCAGCCATAAGAAAAAAAAGCAAGGGGGAGAGAGGATCACCCTGTCTGATTCCTCTGGAAGGAAAGAAAGGTGGAGAGGGAATCCCGTTAACTAGGATTGAGAAAAAAGTAGAAGTGATGAGGCTCATTATCCATCTTATCCAAATTTGATCAAAACCAAAAGCACTTAGAATTTGTTGAATGTAGTTCCAATTCAGCTTGTCAAATGCTTTGAAGAGATCGATACTGAGGAGCATACCTAGCTTCTTGCAGAATTTTAGGGTGTGTATAATCTCATGAGTTAAAATTATACCATCCAATATTTGTCGACCTTCTACATATCCTGTCTGCTCTGGCGAGATGAGAAGCGGTAGGAGCGGCTTAAGCCTATTGGCAATGACTTTGGAGATGACTTTGTAGATCATGTTACAAAGGGCTATAGGCCTAAATTTTTCCGGTTTACTTGGTTGCTCCTCTTTTGGTATCAACGCAATGAAGGTAGCATTGAGGGAGGGTAGGATCCAATGCATGGTTCGTGATTCCTCTACAAGCTGCCAGACTTCATGTTTGATAAGATCCCAGAAATAATGAAAAAAATTAGAAGTAAATCCATCCGGGCCCAGAGCTTTACCATCATTGAACTGCGCCATAGCTGAATCCACCTCTTGGAGAGAGACCGGGCGTAGTAGCATTTGATTATGCTCAGCCGTGATCAAGTTGGGGATCAGTTGCTTGATTTTATCTATAGCCTGTTGTCTGTTGACCTGAGGTTCTTGTTGGATGCCTTTAAAGTATTCCAAGAGTTCCTGTTCCATATCTTCATGCTTCTCCATCCGTTCCCCCTGTTGATTGGTGATGTGACTGATTTGATTTTGCATTCTTCTTTGAATAGTTGAGCTGTGAAAGAATTTGGTATTTCTTTTTCCCTCCTTTAGCCAGTGAATTCTTGATTTTTGCCTCCAGAGGATCTCCTCTTATTTGTATCTTTCCTCCAACTGCTTTTGTAGTTCTTTCTCCTTGGAAGCGAGAGTCTCTAATCTTCCTTTATTGATGATTTTCTGTTGCACCTCATCCATTTTTTGCTCAAGGATCTTCTTCTCCTGAAAAATATTCCCAAATACTGTCTGATTCCAATTTTTGATATGACTTTTGAGGAACTTGTGCTTTTGTTGAAACTGGTACATATTTGAACCTTTTGGTGGAACAAAACTCCTCCATGCAGCGCATACCATTTCTTTGAAGGATGGATGAGAGAGCTAGAAAGCTTCAAATTTGGAAGGTCGCTTTGGATGGGATCCTATATTTTTCCATTGAAGCAGAATAGGCCAGTGATCCGAGCCAGCTAGGGGAAGAATTGAGCCTGTGATGTCCCCACCCGCATGAATGGTGTTGTCCGAGATGAGGAATCTATATAATTTCAAAGCGATTTGCTGACCCCCTTTTCTTCTATTGTTCCAAGTGAAAATTCCATTAAAGAAAGGTATATCTATGAGCCAACTGTTGTTAATGCAATTTTTGAAGTAGGAGCACTCCATATCCAGTCTTGGCCTTCCTCCAGATTTTTCATCCATTCTGGTGATCATGTTGAAGTCCCCTCCAATGATCCATAGGGGATGGGATCTATTCGAATTTAGATTCTCCAAAGTGTTTAAAAGCGCTACCTTGCTAGCCTGGTCCTGAGGGAAATAGACATTGCAAAGATCCCCGTGTATGTTAGTTCCAATAGGATGAAAGGTAGCTTGAATAAGGTTGTGCATTGCCTGGAAGTTTGTTAACATGATGGATTGAATATCCCAAGCTATTGCAAGTCCTCTTGAGAATCCTGAGGCATCCACTACTACTGAGCTGCAGCTGGGCCAAGCTTTTGATAAGATTGAGCCTAGCATTTCACTGTTACATTTGGTTTCCTGAAGAAATAGTATTTGAGGCTTCTCTTTCTTAATCATGTTCTTAATCATCCTGTACTTCCCCGGGCTGTTAAGCCCTCTAACATTCCATGAGACCAGCTTCATGGGGAACTATTTGCAAGCGGTTTGAAGAACCAAGTTAACTTGGGGTATCATCCTGAATCTACCAGCATCTCCCCCAGAGTGATGGTGCGCTGCCAATCTGGCTTTCAGCCTCGCTTCTTGGTTTCTTTTATCACTTTCAGGCTATCCTAATGACTGCCAGGCTGAATACCCAACTTCCTTTGCTGTTGGACTTTAGAGAGGGCCACCTCGAGTGACTCAATTTATCGAGGATTGATCTTATCAAATTCTTTTCTTATGCAAGCATCTTCAAGGCCCAAGAGATCCAGTTCTCTTAGATCGAAGCCTTCTGAATCTTCTTCCATGAGTGTAAGCTGATTATTTTATGGAATTTCTTTACTATCCTGGCTAGGGTTGGAGGATTTCCCATCCAGATCCATAAGAGTAGGGTTCCAAGTCACCTGCTTTTTCTTCGAAGAGGGATCGGTATCAGAGAAAACAACGGATTGCGGTTCAGACTGAGAGGGCTCAGTGATTTTAGGGCTGGGTTGATTCGAGGGGGTAGAGGAGAGGGAGGAGGGATTGAGGGAGGATGGGGTGGAATCATTATGAGGGTCAGTGTGAGCCAAAATGGCAAAGCTATTACTGGTGGAAGGGGTATTAGTAGGAGTGCTATGTTTTTTCCCAGAAGAGGAGGATTTCTTGTTGTGTCTCCTTCAAGAAGGAACTTTAGTGAACCCATCTGCTTCCGAGTTGTCTTCGGCCTCTTGGTTTCGAGATTGAGCAATTAGTGGGCAATCTCTGAAGAGATGTCCATGGGCATGGCACCTTCTTCAGCGGAATGGAACATGTTCATAATCAAGAGGTTGAATCCATTCAAAATCATCATGAAATAAACTTACTGCGTCTGGTAGGGCTTTTTCGAGATGCATGTAAACACATATTCATGCATAGGAGGTGTATCTTCGTAGCTTGGTCTCTTCTGCTATCTTTATGAACTCTCCTAACCCCTGCTTACCATATGATCTTAAATTGTACATGTCACGCAAAGTTGGGGGTTATAGGTCTACACCTATTAGGTAAAGTTGTATTTTATGGAATTGTGGTCCTTAAATTTGGAGGTGTTCCACCTAAAAATGTAGGCATTAAATATGGATGAAAAGGATTTGTTTTAACTTTGATAGAATTTCCTTGTGGAATTACTGAATTTCTCGATGACATCATGCTAGCTTTGCTCAGAGAAGAAGGCTTTGGAGAATAAATTGAATTCTTTTGACTTATTTTTGGCATTGATGTTTGAAATAGTAGGTTTGATGACTCCATTGATGACCTTGCTGAGGAATTTGATGCACACAATATTGAATTTGAAGATGGTTTAGAAGACGTTGAAGAAGTTGTAGATTTTGGTGTTGTCACTGAATGTTTCTTCATTGTTGGACTTGATCAAGACACAATTTAACTTTACGAGTAGATTGAAGACCTTGAAGAGGTTTTAGATTTTTTTGTTCTCACTCAAGGTTTTTGTCTGGTTTTGTTTCTTAAATCATCATTTCCATAGGAAATTTTTGGTGAATAGATTCTTGACCTTGATGAGAGGATATGATACCTTGAAGAGGCTACATCTTTTGATGATATCACTAATTGTTTCTCTATTGTTATGTTTGTTAAACATCTCGCTTAGGGTGAGGCAACTCCACCTATATTGTACAGTTTATGGGACAGAAATCAATATGTAGAAATATTCACTTGGTTTTTATAATTGGATAGAGGAATGACTTAAAATGACCTTGTATGTCTTCTCATTTTAGAGCTCAAATTTTTAGGAAGGATTTAAGTATCCACATTTCAAGAATCACTAGAAGAGGTTGGTAAAGAATATAGGAAGACAAAAAACTAACCAGTGGTGTAATAAATGGATTTCTTGGGAGGTAGATTGGCATATGGACTTTTGGTAGCTAGAAATTTTCCAAATAAGTGAATGTATTTGAAAACTGAACCTCTAGTTTGTTTTGGTTTAGACACGGTGTAGAATTTTAAAAGTGAATTCCCTCTTTCTTCCTTTTACATGTCCAATGATCAGAATATAGATTGAGGGAAAAAAATTTCGAAAATAAAAATTTTGCATTTTATTTGTTGTACACATGAGTTTTTAAAAGCTAATTAACTCATAAATTTCTCACAAAATACACTTAAAGCTTGACACATAAAGCCCTTCCCAATTGGCTAACTTTAGATGATCCTAAACACATTTTTATTTAACTGATGAGGGAGATAGCCCAACAAAACTAGTTTGTCCATATTCAAATCAAGTTGGTATCAAAGTAAAATTTAGCTCATTTTAGTAAAGGTTAGTTAGAAGAATTAGCTATTGGTTTCTGTCTTCAATTTCCTCTCAAAATGAATGTGTACATGGTTTTGAGAGACACACTAGAGGAATAAGGTCCAAATTTTTGATGAAAATGTGCTATCAAAGTAAAGGGTTAAAGGCAAACATGTACAAGGCATAGTTGAGCCAAATTTTGTTGAGGAAGGGCCTAATTATTTGGGTCTTGGTTATGGAAAAGATGATGGAGAATGCTCCAAATCCAAGGAGGCACATGAAGCTGTTCAAAGAAGTAATTTCATTTTGTGTTCATTACCTCAAGCTTGTGAAGTTTGTGTTCATGATGAATGGAAAATTTTGACACCCACTTTGCAAGAAGATGTTAATAATCATGCAGCTAATGAGAATGTAAAAGAAGAGGATGTTGAAAGCTCTAGTGTAATTGAATTCAGTGCTAGTATTCAGAGGAGAACCACTACCTCATCAAATTCACCTCCTCAAGAAGGTGACAAAGGTGAATGTTAAAGGTATAAATTTTCCTTTAATCAAATTGCTTTTGATTCTGATAAACATGGTAAATATTCACATAAGATTTGGAAAAGAACTTGCATGTTCCTTTTGTGGTTTGAATAATCATAATGTTTATAGATGTTGGAAGAAGATATCCATGCACATGAAACTTTCTAAATAAATGAGGCAAAAATTCAAAGGCCCATTGGACAAGGAAAATGATGTTGAAAATAAGGTGCAATTGTTTTTTACTCATTGCCATAAGAAAGGTCACCTTGTAGACAAGTGTTGGAATTTGTATGCAAAAATTCATCCACAACATTTCAAGAAGGTGGAAATAGATAATGACAATAATGGAAAAGAGGATTCCATAATCGATGAGGGTCAAGATGATTCACATGATGATGAAGTGCAGCTAAAAGAAGTGCCATTGAAATGGTTTGGTAATGGATGGTTATATTTCTTATCCAATTAAGGCCTTGCATGTATTTTGATGTTTCATGAATTTATTTGCAAATTCAAAGTATGGTGCATGCTGCATGAAGCAATATGTTGAAAGTAGAGTTATGTTGACACACTTAAATGCAACAAATATAGAAATTTGTACATGAGCTATTATTTGACTTGAGAGTCAGTTGTTTGAAGAGGCATGTTTTGTCGACTTGTGTTTGGTTGATGGTTTTGTACACCAATATGTAAGAGTACATGGAGATATTCACATGATGTGAAATTTTTTTCTTTGAAGGAGAAAAATGATATGTCAGCGAGCTATGTTTCTTGCATGATGTGTTTTTCAGTTTGATGGTTTTGTTTGTGACAAGACGTCACAAGATTTTGGGAAGGTCCACTCTTGAGCAAGAGCCTCATGATTACAACCTAATTATGAGAATCAAATGGGAGTGCATCCTTATTTTGAAAACAAATAGGATTCTAAGCTACCTGGGACTCAAACCATTATTTTTAAATTTGAAATATCATGGTGTGTTGTTTCAATGCCTAAATCCACAACCCTAACATAAATTGTTTTATTCTTTTTTTGCAGGATTTATTTGGTTATATTAAAAGTCAGTTGAATTTAAAATTCTTGGCTTAGTGACATGAACCAAACATATTGTGTATTAAATGAGGAATTTTGCTCTCACAATCATTTCTAAATCACCCATATTACCAAGAAAACATGTTTTAAAAGAACATACTTTGGTATGGGAAAGACCTTAGGTCCTTTGACTGTGCACATGTGGTGTGAAAAATTGAAATTGACAATTTGCAAAAAAGTGAAATTATGAATGAAACCACGAAAACAAAAAACCCAAAAGTGGTAAATGATTTAAATAAACCTAATTAATAATTTACCAACATAAATTTTTCAACTTTTAGCAACTAAATGATAAGTAAAAAAAAAAAAAAATTGTAATTATGGTTTGAAAGTTACATAATCTTAAGAAGCATTTTAAATTAATTCTATCTAATAAAAATTATCCCTCCTAACTTAACAAATACTATCTCTTCTCCTAAGGTTCACGACGTCCCTTCCTTAGCACACAAGACATAAATAAAATTAATATTTCAATATGTTAATTCCTATCGAAAAAAATGAAAATTTGTATATAGATGGTTTCAAATATTATAAGAAGGTTTTTGATATGGTTGAGAGAATGTGGAAAATAGAATCCATAAACAAATTATTTTTCAAAACATATTAAACTTTCAAAGTATCAACAAGGAATGTAAAAGGGTGTTCAATGAATTAACGCTATCTATTTAAATTCCATGATGTATATCTTACTCATAATTTTAACAAATTATTAAATAATGATCTAGATTGGATAATTATATTATTTTTCATATATTTTGATGCTTATAGAGTGAAAAAACTGAAAGAAACAACTTGTAGGGTCATTTTAATGGTGGGTGGAGAATTGGGGTCTAAAACCTTTTGGAGTCATTTTGAGGTATTAAATGACATTTATGGGGGTCAAACGATTATCCCTTGTGTCGAAATATTGAACATTATTCTACACTTAAAGACATATCCAATGGTGCAAGAAAAACATCAAATCAAGTTCATTCAAAATTTATGGCTTTAGTAGGTTGACCTATCATGTTGACCACCATGGTACGAGAGAATGCCATTTTAGCCCCATTACTCATGCATAGCAATCTAGCTACATGTGGAATTTTAACAAGACTCTAAAAGGTCTAAAATCACAAACCTCGTTGATGGTTGACGGAGTCAAATATTACACCTAGTTGGCTATCACGCTATGTTAAATACTTGGCCACTAGGAGGAATAAGAGTTCCATTTTGTGTTATTGTATTTTGTTCCATAGTTGAAAATACAACTAGGAGTGTGAAGTTAGAGAGAAAAATGTATGAACTTAAGTTTTTATAGCAACCTTACATGCCGAAAGTCTTAGCTAACTCTAGAGAGATTACCTCTTTCTTTGTACTTACATATTTTCCATACCAGAAAAGAGAGAGTAGAGCATGTTTACATTTTAGTGTTGTTTTTATCCCATAAGGATTTCCTAGGGAAAAAGGAGTCTAGAGCATCATTACTTTTTAGGGTTGCTTGTCTCCCATATAAGGATTTCCTAGGAAAATAACTGTGTTGATTGTCTAGAGATATGTATGTGTGTGTTTCATTATGTTCTCTATTTCTTACGTTGTGTTTCATTATGTTTTATATTTCTTACATTTCTGCCCTCCTATTTTTCTTTCCATTCAAGGTTTATAAAGTAACATGAGACTTGGAACAATCATTTTCATTATATATATGGAAGGCAAGAAGGATTATATCCCCTTAACATTAACCTTATGTAGTTTTTCAATTTTTATCATATATTTTTTGGTAAGGGTAAATGTTTTTTTATCTATAGTAAGTCATGAGTTCCCCAATTTTACCTTATCCAAAGCATGATTCTAGGATTACTACAAATTGTACTTTGTTTTTTATTGTGATGATGCCCTGTCTCAATCACTTGGACATCTCTCGATGGGTAGTTAAATATTTATAACAATACTTAAGTAATACTTATCTATTTGTATTATGTGAAATGTAAAAAATGGTATACTATTTTTCATAAAATTGTGTTGAGTTTATCATATATTTCGATGAAAGTTGATTATATGACACGTTTTCTTTAAAAGGATCTAAAAATTTTGTTAAGGTATGCATTTGAAATTTTTTGTGGCTCTCTATCAACCTTCACTTCCTCATTTCTATAAAAAATCTACTTGCTCATTCATATACCCACTTTGTATTCAAATGCATGAGTTTTGAACTCTCTATAACTATGTTTTTCCACGCAGGAAAATTATATGTCACATTATATACTAACTTTAAATATTATTTTGATGTTTGGATTACTGTTATTCTTTTATATAATTTAACATTAGATATAAGTTTAAATTGAAAGCTACTTAGATGAAATATAGCTTAGATATGGAATTTGCAAATTATTATCTATTTATTGAACTAAAGGACATAATTATTACACATGTTTAATTTACATTCAAATTCTTCTGTGATTTATCTCATATAGCTTAATGTAATGCTAGATATATAATTTAAGCTGAAGGCCCATGAGATAAATATGACTTCTATGTAACATTTGTATTGAATCATATATTTTTTGTGTTATATGAACATAATTGGTACACATATCTAATTTTCATTACTAATATGTCATGATTCTTTAATTTATCTTTTATATATGACCGGAGCATCCCTTTTTAATCTATCCCTTTTGACTTCGAATATGTGGGAAATACTCATCCGCATATTTTTCTATCATAAAGAAGTCAGTAAAAATGTATTCCATTTGTGTCAATGTTAAGGTTAAGCACATGGATTAAAGTTTTATATAAGATACATTGCCATGGTGTACATTTATATCTAAAGAGTCCAAAATCTCATTCAAGACCATATGTTTTGTTGATGTAGGTTGATTGGTTATATTGCATTTCTTTTGCAGTTGTTGCTATGGGCCTTACCATCTATTCGTTCTAGTAATTTCTAAAACTAATATTTCACCTTTTTATTTTAAATAAAAATAACTTTTCAAAGACATTTTAATATGTAAAATTAAGGAAAACCCTTTTTTTCCTATGTGACTATGATAATGTCTAACATGTGCTTTTTATTTCTGCAGTAATGACAGAGAACACTATTGTGGTTAAAAATGGTCTAAATGAAACCATACCATACACACAACTCAATGAAAAGAGAGAGCCTAATATAGCAGGCATAAAAATACTTTTCTACAAAATGATAAAACATGTGAGTGAAAAGTTTAAAACATAAATCAAGATATCAAACACAATGATATTATGATGGAGAGAATATTTATGTAGCCAAAATGAACATGCAAACCAAAAACTGTAATACAAATATTACAACATATCATTGAAAAATTTAAAAACATAAATAACCTAACACACAAGAATATCTCAAAAAACCTGAATGCCTATGTAGAACAAAACATGTAATAGAATATTTTGCTACATACAACACTGCACATTTTTAAAACATAAACTAACTGAGCAGACAATAATATTAAATTATATAATTGTTTGTGCAGTTGAATTGATGTGCATAGAAAAACTGGGAATAGAAATCTTTGATGCATACAACACACAAATGCAAAATCTTAAAAGATAAATCAATATTGTAAATAGAAGGGTATTTAACTAGACATAAATTTCCATATAGATTCAGTCAGAAACCCAGACCTGGAAACCTTTTTTTCAGGCAGAAAAAAATGCTGATATATATAAATCAGTTCATATACATATAGACATATTCTCAGCTATACAACGAGAAAAACGGGATATATCATCCAACAGTATAATTTACCTATCTAAGAAAGAGAGGCAAAGAATACAATGTGAAACATATTACGTGGGGTTTTAACCACATCCCATCATGATCAGAAAACCATACATCCCTGTATAAAAAGCAGAAATGATAGAGATATAGAAAAATATGTTATACATCAGCAGATAGACACTAGGAAAGACATATGAAAGTTCAGGAAAATCTTCTTTCTCTGGTAGAAGTGGGAGCGGCCGCGGCGGGAGTCTCGATTTCCTGTAGCCATGGAAGAACAGACTAAGAGATATTTTCTAAAGAAACCAAAAGTATTTCTCAGTTCCAAGAAGTTTGGGAAGGGGAAACGACCTGGAAAAGGTGGCAACAGGTTTTGGAAGAATGTGGAAACAGG
Organism: Pinus albicaulis; assembly: GCA_034641835.2. NCBI lineage: Eukaryota > Viridiplantae > Streptophyta > Pinopsida > Pinales > Pinaceae > Pinus > Pinus albicaulis. The sequence continues at coordinate 383,024 of JAXQQM020092013.1, read as the reverse complement.
CTTCAAGACACCCAAGGAAGCTATTTAAGGGACAAGCTTCAAGACACCCTAGAAATGGTGGCAATAGGCTTCAAGACACCCAAGGAAGCTATTCAAGGGACCTACATCGACAGGAAGTGCCCACTCACTGGTACTATTTCAATAAGAGGTTGTATATTAGCTGGAACATGTTACAGTGCTAAAATGACACGGAAAATTATTGTCCAAGAAAATATTGCACAACTTAATAGACCTTTTCTGATAATTGTTTCTCAAAGGCTAGAAAGCTACAACAAATGGAAAGAAAAAATGCTGGTCATTTCTAGAGAATCAAGAAACAGGTAGTCCTAAAATGTAAAATGGAGGGCAGCAAATTGAAAGAAAAAATGTTGGTCATTTCTAGAGAATCAAGAAACAGGTAGTCCAAAAATGTAAAATGGAGGGCGGTCACGGGTTTTTCGTATCAAATTTGTTTCAGGATAGGTTTCTACTAGAGACAGACCCCTAGGGTGCAGTTTCCACTGACATTATCTGAATATATGAAAAAGGAGACACCAAAATACAGAAAAGAAGACTTAAAAAAAACAGAATCGGCCTTTCTTCCAATAAAATGATTTGAATATAAAATATCACAAAAAATCGAATACTAGTGGAAAAAATTGAATTAAAGTTCTGCAACCATTCATCATCATCCTCCCATTTCACTTCTGTTTTCTAATATTTAAATCTAACGACCAAGACAATATTGCACGACATAAAAAATTTATAATAAGATATTAGCAATCAAAGACTCATTAAAAAATACAAATTATAGTTCTGCATGCATGGTATTGCACCACGTAATTCTCTGTTGGAATAGAAAACCACGTAATTCTCTGCTGGAATAGTTTGATCGTTAGGGTATGTTTTCTTCAGTTATTTTAAATAGAGGGCGAGTTTGATCATGCTAATAGAAAGTGTATATATATATAAACCATCACCATTACTACTACTCGAAAAAAACTGTAATAGCATCTGCTTTATGTATTTAGCATTCTCTGAAATTAGGGTTTTGATTTTATTGGAAGGCAGGGCTATGGTCTGAACACATCCCCTCTCAGCCGTGAGATTATATTATTCATTCTTCGCGTGTGGAGGTCTGGCTTATTGAAGGGCTTATCTAAGTTAACAACATGTGTTCTATTGTTTTGGTTGTTGGTTGCAAGTAGATAATCCTAATTCAAAATTTACGTTATGAAAGCTACATTACAGATGATATTCAGAACCTTGGACTACATTGGCGTCACCAACAGAAGGAAAATTAAATCTAAATCTGCTAATGTGATCTTTACTTTTATCATGATGAGATACCAAGCAAGCCAAAAAAGAAGTCCGAGCTTGAACGCATATTCGTTGGCAGAAATCACATCACTAATTTCCATAAACATGATTTTTTTTCATAGACACCTATATCTTTGCTTACATAATTTGAAAAATACTATTTTTTAAAATACAAAATTTACATTCGCTGGTGCCTCCATAGACCTAAATTGAAAGATATGCCATTTCATGGTTTTAGTTATGCTGTCTCAATAGTCAATGAAAGAAAATATTCACCTGAGGGTCACTTTCATCTGCCCCCAACGAACAATGAAAGCAGAATTATAAAATCAAACTTGCGAAGATTGATTGATCATGATTGGTCGAGTGGTATTTGCTCATTTGGAGCCAATATTGATAGACCGGTATGCCAGCTTCTTGTCTAGCTATCCATCTATATGGCCGGAATATCTAATAGCACAGACTATGTGCACAATAAATTGTGTTGTATTTTAGTTATTATAATAGAATCCATACTTAAAAAAATATTGATATACATATTTTCCCTTTTCCCTATTAAGGTGCAGAGGGTTTCTAGCCAAGAAAAAGTAGGCAGTGCCTAAGAATTAAAAATATTTGTATTCATATTGAAACTGATCAAATGCAACATCTTAGTTAATTATCCACAGCCAATGTGAAACTCACAAATGCAAACTGATCGTATGACATACCTGCATGGTATTGCACTAAAATTAAACAATATTCATGCAAGTGAGGTAAGGTCGAACATACCCGACGAAAGGAGCAACAACGTCGACGAAAGGAGCAACAGCGCGGACGGGAGGACCAACAACGCTGACGGGAGGAGCCAAAACGCGCGAAAAGAGCAACAACGACAGTGATAGAAATACGCGCAAATAATGAAATCGGTAAACAAATCAACTTCGTGGGCGATTTATTTATAGAAACTAGTTCGGCCGAACTATTGTAAAAGTAAAAGTTCGGCCGAACTCACAGTTCGGCCGAAATTTTGTTGGAAGTTCAGCCGAACTTTTGTTGCCGGTTTTCCCATCTTCGGCAAAAATTCTATTTGCCCGCGCCGTCAGTGTACCGTCAATCTAAACGGAATCGCGAGTTCGGCCGATCTTTCTAAGAAAGTTCGGCCAAACTATTGCTGAAAAACGTTTTCGGCCCCCGATTCTCACAAAAGTGTAACCCAGCTTCACGTTTCCGCCCATTAACAATACCAATTTCATCAACCCATTTAATTTCCCATTAAAAAGAAAAAGAAGAGAGTTATAATTAAAATTACCTTGTAACAGCCTCATAAAGGCACCAACAATAAGGTCTAGTCCAAACACTCGTAAGAGACATCATTGGATATGCAATAAAGAAATACCCATCATGAAAAAAATGCAATAATTATGGGGTATAGAAATAGTGAAATTGATCAATTGTGACAACATCTCACAACAATTAATAGAAAAGTAAAAAATACAAAATGTCAGACATCATAAATTTAGTAAAAGAAAGTACATAAGAAATAACTAAACTTACTCAAAATATATAAGCTAAAATTCAAGAATTGGAAATATCCCACTACAAATATACCCTACATTAGGAAAGAGACACATAATTAATATACACTGATGCTATTGTAGGCTTGAATCCATACAATATCATGATTAGAATAACTACCATCATCATCATCTTCTACCATTTCATCAAACTCACAAAAGAAACCTTCACTTTGACATCTATAAACAAGATATGTTAGAGATTTTATCAACCATTTCTAACTTCCATTAATTATTTCTTTAATAATATTTACAATTTAGAACCTAATATATTGTACAATAATATCATAATGATGTATTCAAATACCTAACAATATTTTTTTTTTTTTTTAAATTTGGTGTGTAACTTAAACATCAATATGCAAACTCGTATCATATCACTATACAAAATCCAAATTAGTAACATGGATTACTTAAGCAAATGACTCCACTTTTAACATATTACAAGCCCTGAAAGTGTATGAAAATGTTAGGAGAGGAAGCATAAATACAATTGTAAATTCGACCATATAAACAAAATCAAAAGAAAGTTAGCATCAACATAAAAATTACTACAATTGAGGACATAGAGTAGCATAATGATATTCTTAGTTTTCCAAGGATAACAAAAAATAATTTTCTTCAAGCACAAATTGAGCTTCTTCATTACTCCAATAAACCAATTCTATGATCATTTCTACCACCATCATACCTTCAAATGAATAAAATCACAAACTACATTCAACAAGCATTTCACCTTTTTCATCCAACTCCATTCATTTTCGCTTCTTATGTATTCCAAGTATTCAATTTATAGGCCAACCCCATATAAGTCCACCATTTTCCATTTCCATACTAATGAAGATAAAAGAAAGAACCATTATTTTGAATATAAATGATACCCAAGTGTAGTTATATGAATTTGTAAGGAAGAAGTATTTTTTAACTTTTATGGGAAGGTACAAGAAAAGTTGTGTGCTTTTTCTATCTTGAATAGAAAATAAGGAAGCTACATTAAGCCATCCTATAACAAAAATTTTTCAATTCCTTGAGGAAAAATTATATCTAAGAATAAAAAAAACTAATATACATATGAATAAACCATCCTTATTCATTTCAAACTATTGTACACCAACATATCAATTTCTATAAGGTTTTTAGTTTCCATATAGGAAGATTCAATATCATATGAAATTCCATGTTTTCGCCTCAAAACATCAAAAGTTCAGACATGAAAACTTATACAATTTAATACCACTTCATCAAAATCAATTCACAAACTATAGGAATTCATATGAGTCCAACAAAATCAAAGGTATCATTAAATCAATGTTTGGTTAATTTTCTTTAAATAGCCAATGAGAATCCTATTAAATATCTTAATTAAAATATAACCACCACATTATCTAGTTAAGTGGTCCTTATCTACATGTAGGGGATATAAATGCCTAATGTTTCTAAATTTATGATTGAATTAATGAGTAGTTGGTAATGGAAAAGAATTTTTATATACAGGTGGAAAAATAACTAGTGATTAATGAAGTTATGTCAAAAGCCACACCAAAAGTATCTAGTCGATAATTGAATATGTGTTATCATTTTTAAATAATAAAAATAATATTCTCAATTAAAATAGGCCTACCATCATGAGGAAAGGAATGCATAGGAAAACATCCAAAACACCCTTGAAGTTACAAAATGCAGACATATGAGGGAAATTCCATTGATCACGAAAGGATTGAAAAAATAGATATTTTACTACATAGTTGATTATGGTATGTAAAATCATGTTTGGCATAAGGTAAATAGACCATAATACTATTTCATGGTTTCCAAATGGCTATACTTGTTATATGAGTATCATTTGAAAGGTGAATCTCAATTACATACTATCGCCCAAAAAAATAATTGCTTCTCTCCCATTCATGTTGAATTCCCTTAAGTAATTTCATCTTACATTAAATATGAATTTCACCTTTTTCATCCAAATCCATTCATTTTCACTTCATATGTCTTTGAAATGTTCATTCTATGGGCCAACCACCAAATAAGCTCACCTCTTGTATTTCCATGACAATAAATAAAAAGAAAGACCCAAGCCTTGCACTATAAATTATATCCACGTGCAGTTATATGAAGATATAAGAAGTTATACTTTTTTCAATTTTATACCAAAATGCAAGAAAAGTTGTGTGCATTTACTATAATAAATAAACTATAAGAAAGATACACTAAGTCTTCTTATAGAAAATTGTTCTCAATTATGTGAGGAAAAATGATATCTGAGACTCAAACAAGTTCTTATATACATTAATCTACTATCCTTAGCTAATGCAATCCATTGTACATAAACAAATCAATTTACATGAAATGTTATTCACTATAGAAAGCTACAATATCCTATTAAATTCCATTTTTTCACCTCAAAATATCAAACTCTTAGACATATCAACTTCTATTGTTAAACAAAATTTCAACAAATGATTCAAAAACCTATATGAATGAATATTGTTCGAAACAGTTGGAAGTTATCACTAAATAAATGCTTATTAATTTAATTCATTAAATAGCCAATCAAAGTCCTCATAAATTAACGCACACCTAAACATCCCAAACACCCTTCATGTTTCAAAATGCAACTATATGAAGCTATGAAAATTTAGTGATCACAAAAGGTTTGAAAATATAGATAGTGTGTTATTTAGTTTATTATTCCATAAAACCTTGTTTCATAGAGGATACATAGACCTTAAGACTATTTCAGGTTTCTTGAGGGTGATTTTTTATGAGCATGGTTTGAAAGGTAAATCTTAGGGACACACCCTAACCCAAAAAAATGGATAATTTTCTTTCCCATTACTCTTGAAGGCTCATATTCTATCTCATTTACTATGACAAATTTAATCTCCTTTTGAGGTAAATACCCTCCCTAAATAAGGGTCCCTCTAGTATATGATACAGATAGCATCCTTAATTCCCCTCCCAAATAATCTCCCTTGCCAGATTTTGGTCCATCTAGTATATGATTTAGGAAAACTTGTTTAATTCCCTTCGTCCATCATTCAACATTAATTTTAGGTTTTTCATCTAAGGCCATTCATTTTCCCTTCATATGTCTTCCAAATTTTCATTTTGTAGGCCAACCACCATATATGTCCACCATTTTGCATTTCAATACTAATGACTATAAAAAATATTGAAGCTTGTCATTATGAAATATATCCACACTTAGTTATATGAAGTTATGAGAAAACATATTTTTGTTCACTTCTATACTAGAATTTGTGTACCTTTACTATATGAATAAACAATAAAGAATCTAAAATACGCCATCCTATAACACATTGTGCTTAATTTTTGAGGAAAATTATATCTACTCAAACCAAACAAGATCTTAGACACATGACTCAACCAGACTTAGCCATTGCAATCCTTTGTACATGAAAAATCAATTTCTAAAAAATTTTGGGCTTCCTTATATAAAGTACAATATGCTATGAATTCCATATTTTAACCTCAAAAAATCAAACTTTAAAACATAGAAATTGTGACAATTCAACAAGTCTTCATCAAAACGAGTCCATAACCTATATGAATACATCTCAATCCAACAAAATGAAATCTATCACTAATAAATATTTAGTTAATGTTCTTTAAATAGTCAATTGAAAACCTAATAATTCTTTACTACAATATAACTATCACATTATCTAGTGAGAGGAGACTCACATCTGCATGCACTAAGGGCTATAAATTCCTAGAATTTACGAATTTATGATTGAATTAATGACTAGATCGCAAGGGGAAAACAATTTTCTACTCAATTGGTAAACCAAATAGTGGTTGATGAATTTATGTCAAAATTCACACAAAAAAATTATGGAATGGATAATTCAAGAGGTGTTGTCATTTTGAAATTATGAGAAGAATATGTTGAAAGACAATAGGTTCATGAATGGGATCAAAGGAATGCATACTATAACATCCAAAAGGTCGTTCATGTTACCAAATGAAACCATATGATATGGTAAAAAATTTAGTGATCACAACATGTTAAAAGAATAAATAACGTGCTAAAACGTTGATTATGCACTATAAAATAATGCTTGGAAAATAAGAAATAGAGCTTAAGACCAGTTCATGGTTTCCCAATGGTAAGATTTGCTATATCAACATGGTTTCAGAGGCAATTCTCAAGGACATACTTATTGAAGTTCCCTCTAGTACATGTTTTAGGGAAACATCCATAAGTATCTTCCCAATTATATCCTATATTAGGAAACAAACACAAGGGTTTGAAAATCCATACAATATCATCATTAGCATCTCTATTATCATCATCTTAAATGATTTTGTTATCTTCATGTGAAAAATTTGTGGCTTTGACATTTGTTATCATATGGAAAATGCACACTCATATGTACGAATTAATAGACACTCAAAGTTAGTGATCAGCACATATCGGGGTGAAATTTCTAACTCAAAAACCATGGGCAAGAGAAATCAAAAGCTTTCCTAAGGGAAGTTGAAAAATTAGACCACTTGGGTGCATCATTACCAGAAATTAGAATTCACATGATTGTTTCTTCCATAGCCACATAGAGTGAGAACCTCAGGCTACTAACTTCCTTGATAAACATTCCAAATCTTGACATGATGGGCTGAAAAATTTGAGCCTTGAGCCCCAATAATCCTTAAAGGAAAGGAATTAGTATCTCTCATATCATTTATGAGGTGAACCAAAATATTGATGAGCCAAAGGGAGGAGGAGTTTCCAAGAAATTCTACAATAGACGAAAATAAGAAGAATAAAAGTATTGTTATTATTTAAAAATTGAGCCCTAAGCAATCAAGAATTTCATTGGGAAGAGGATTTAATATTTGAGATATTATTCCTACTTCTTTGTATGAGAGATAAAGCTTATAAAGAGATGGAGGAAAGGAACCTCCTTTTTGAGAATTTTTTGTTTACTTACAGTGCTTTATTTACCCATATTTTTCCACTAACCACAACCAATTTCTTGTGATCTCCTGGTACAGAACAACAAACTGCAAGAAATTTTTATTTGGTACTCCATAGCAAGAAAAACACTACCACATGATGGATACTATACTAATTTCATTGATCTAAGGATTTCTTTTGTAGGAACTTATCTATGCATTTTCATTCCATTGTGCTTATATGACATCTCTAAAAATTTTGCAAGACCTCTTGGACGTATTTTCAGTTGGGAAACTTGAATGTTCAATTTTTTTAGTAGTTATTTTGTCTATGTGCAAAGGAAACATAGTGTGTTTGACATAGAGCACAAAAAACCATTGTAATTTTTCTTTCCTAGGTGATTGGGAGCATTTAATGGATTTCCTTCATCTTTCAGTATTTTTTCGAGTTTGATGGTTTACTAATCATTATTATTAGAGTAATTACATAGTATTTTCTTTCAATCTATATTTTTCCCATAGATTAATTAAGGGGAAAAGTAAGTGGCCACATTCCACATATCCTTTTCAATTTATTTTTCTATTTTTCACAAGTCACATAGCTTAGTTAGTAAATGATTATGTGGCCCATTATCCACTTATCTTGTTTACTAACCAAAGAATTTTTATTTCATTAGTTTTTGGGACTAGGACAAAGTGTTACTAAAGAAAGTAAGTAGCCCATGCTTCCCTTGAGTCTTTTAGATGATCCTGAAATTGCATATGAAAAATTTCTTAAAGCACTTGAGTTTTATATCTCCCTTTAGGCATACATAGTGTAATAGAAAAAATATTAAGTGGCCCACTACCCACATATTATTTCTTTTTCATGCAAGGAACAATCGAAACTTAGTATAATTAGAGGATATTATAAAGGATCATTGCATATCCACATATTATCACACTTTGTATGTTCACTATGCCACTTGCGCACATATTACACATCACACACTAAGCTTCTATAAGCTTTCTGTAAAGGGAATCGAGTTTTCGAAGGTTTTGTACTTTTTTTATTTTTCATTATATTCTCATGCCATAAGTGAAGAAATACTATTAAAAGAAACCATAACTTGAACCAGATATATTTCCCCATACGAGCCCCAAAAGAATTTATAGTTCAGGTAAGGACGACGTGGGTAGGCATCCCATAATATGCTATGGCATTCTAAATTATTTAAACATGTAAGTTGACTTTTAGGGTGACTCAAATCCTTTATCATCGCATGGAAAAGACTACTTGAGCACCTCACCTATATAGTTCTTGGTATAGGTAACTAATTAGCAAGAAGCTAAAGACTCGACTTCTCATGTCAGAAGGAGGTATCTTAGTGGAAAAAATTAGAGCATCCTTTCCCTAAACGTGGAGGTGTGAGAAGAAATAAATACTCTTTCATTAGCTTGGTTAATTATTTTGGTTGCAGGAAGCGTCACGAGTTCTTCAGGATGTAAGGCCGAGTCACTTTGAGAGTGTTAAGGATTAATAGGTCTTCATAATTTATTTTATTAAACGAAAAAAAAAACAAAAAACAAAAAACCAATTTTTCTTATTTGATTTATCACATAGAATAGCTTAAAGGAAAAGTAACCACTTATTTTTCACTTTGTTTTATGCGTTTCATTTTTCTTTGATATATAGTCCCATCCATAATAAGAAAAAATAACACACACTTGACACGATAGGGGAACCCATATTTCCATTTGACTCTAGGTTCTTTCAAAACCTTCCCCATTACATAGAGGTGTGCATGGTCTCTCGCCATTTAGGCATAGAAGAGACCACACAACCATTATGATATGATCATCCTTTATCGATGCAACTTTGATTGTGACCCCTCCCCCTTAAACTACCCCTTTCAGCACCCCTCAAGGTTCTCCACATTCTTAACATTTGGGTAGCCGGCACATAACACCTCTAGAGAGTCCTCGTGGTTCCCATCAGGGTAACCCCTCTAACACTTCCCCGCAAGTAACTCCTTGAAACATTGTTGTTAAAAATCATTTTGAGATGGAAAAAAACAACCAAGTCTCATTTTTATCTCCCTTAAATCTTCGAAACTTGAGAAAGTTAACAAACAACCCCATTACACATGGCCATATTTTCCCACCCATGCCTACAATGTTACCTTTGAATATCCAAAAATTCAAAGGGTAACAAGAGGTAGACTCGAGAAACCATGTTATTAATTTTCACTTGTGCTACTCATCCAAAAACATCACTGACGACACCATTCACATCCAACAATTTCAATGCACCCTCATAGGGCCAACAGTGAAATGGTATATAGGGGAGACCTTACATTCCCATTCATCCTTTGACTCTCTTACCATGGCTTTTCTCACTTTTTTCCAATTTGAAAGCCGTTAAGATTCAGGATTGGAGTTTTAAACCCATTTTAAGAAAACATCGACCACACATATTTACGACCACATTCATGAACGAAAGAAATGTCGTAGCTTATGCAAATCTCATATAGAAAAAATAATTATCTTCAACTTATTCTTGATATCCCTCACCTCTGAAATATCAAAGGATGTCGCCTCTTAATGGCCTGAAAACAAGGAATAGGTTATCTAAAAATATCAACAATATTATCTCATATAGTCGCAATCATGATACCTCTACCATGTCCTCTGAGATTCTCCTTGCCTCCTATATGTTAGACGAGAGGTAATAGGATAATTAAACACTGCAAAAGCGTTGATGAGAACCATAGCTTAGAATTAACCTAGAAACATTGACGAGCAGCCTTGAAACATGTATGGTGGCTAAAAATATTACCAATAGTAGGATCCCACATGTGTAGGGCAACCACAATCCAACAATAGATATTATCCTATTCAACCTTCATGCATGCAGAATCTCACTATGAAAATTTAACCAATACCCTGCCACGCATGGTAACGAGTACCCTCCGAGAAACAATGGTCAATAACCTTGCATGAATGGTACTTAGTGCCCAACCACCCAAAGAGGTTAGTACCCTTCTAGGTCCGAGGAGTAAATTTCCACTTCCAAAAGCTTGTATTCCAAACAAGGACAAGGAACACCTATTTTCCCTTTTGAGCACCCCAACATAATAAACCTCCAACGTAGCCTAATAATGGGGTGAATTTTGTTCAACCATATTTATAGAAATAAAAATAGTCATTTGAACAAATCAAAACCCAAAACCCACCTAATACCACTACAAAGAAAGGGAAGAACAAACAAAAAGGGGAATCTGGAAAATGGGGAAACAACCAGCAATAACCTTTGTCGGTGCAGGATCGGGGAATCCCAACTAGAATCAAAACTAGGGTTAGACCAATAATAACCCACATCAGTAAAAAGAAAAATTTATTATACGGACTAAGAATTATTGTGCTATTTGTGGAGAGTATGGAAATTATCCCATAATTTCCCACAATTCCATGGGTTGAGTAGGATGAAATATGCGAGAGTGCAAGGGGAAACAATTGATCAATACTTATGCATGAAAACAATAGGTTACATATATAAACATAAACACATAGATGCAAAAAAAATAAAACTTCCTTTCATTAATATCAAATAATTTATATATGTTCACATACAGAATGGAAATAAACTAGCTCGGGTGATGGTAGTTTATTTATGAGAAGAGATGTGGCAGCTATTTTCTCTACCCAAAATGTACAGCGATGCAACTGTAGTGTGATTCCAAAATCATCATGGAACAAACACTTGAACGAACAAAGAGGTGTCCGAATTGGCATAACAGTGCATCATATAGCTTCTCGTATGTGTTGCAAAATTCTGGATATCTCTTGTAAAGATGTGGTGAACACGAAGTATCATGCCCACACGAGTTGAGAACAATGGGTAGCAACATGATAGGTGGTTTGATGAGTAAGTATGCAAAATTTTTGGGGTTACTCTTCTTTTACTTAATGTTTAAATGGAATTTTTGCATGTATGGCGACCCTTTTTTATGGTGATTTTTCTACAACTTCCCTTGTGCTTGTATGAAATGTAGGGGTCAATGGTTTTTGTGGATGACCGTTTCCTTCCCGAGAATGTAATGATTCCATTATTGATAGACGTACACAATGTGATTGAAGGCTTTTGCATAAAAGAGATCCATGCGCATAATAGAGTGTGTGTTCCTTTCAGCAAATGAATCCTCAGCTAAATCTTCATAAAAACCACTTACAATTCAACTCAAAATATATATAAAGGAGAGATCCAATCAATAAATAAAATACTGTTATATACTAACAACAATAACTTCAGATTCGAACCAATTTGGCCAAATATTACAATTATGGGCCTCTCGACTCTTGCCTTTTACATAAACTCTCACACCATTTCTCTCTATCTCACTCTTTCCTATTCCATTCTCTGTCTCTCTATCCTCACACAAAGCTTCACATTTATACATAATTATGGATTAATTCCAATCCATGATTTCCTCCACAGGTATCTCAACCAAACTCTAAAATAGATTTATCCCTTTTTTGACTCAACTGAGTTCCATTTAAGGAGTTCCTAATCCCTAAATTATCTATCCAACTCAACTCCACCCATATTCTCAATTAATTAAGAGAATATTTACAATAATCCACACTCAAATTTTTCTCTCTATTTCTTTTTTAAAATGTACATAATTTGTAAAATAATTACAAAAACATCACCCCTAAATCACACAAATAAATAATGAAAATTAATCTTGATGCTCATGCATCACACTCCCCATGTAGATATGTTTCCATAGACTCCTGTCTATGAGGTATGACAATTTTCTGTAATAATGTGACATCCACAAGTCTTCATGACTTGCTCCCTCCAGGATTCCAAACTCTGTTTTTCCGTTGGTATTTTAAAGTATCAACTCCATTTTGTAAATTTGCACAGAATTTCCAGAATATTATTTTCACAATACTATTGAATGTAACTCTTTCTTTTCCATACCAGATCATCTTTATTTCAGGAATTATAGGCTTGTGTATAATCACTGATACCCATTCTTCTGGTCTCCAAACTATGAAAGAATCTCGAACTGGTTTTACATCAACATCACTCATTCTATCAACCGCATTCCATCGGCCTCTCCAAAAATTTCTTCCACGAATTCCTAGGAGTAATTTCTCTTTGTCTGATGCTTCCGTCTCCAATTGTACTGAACACTGAACTTTCTAAAATGAAGAATAATCAAGAACTTCTTTTTTATCACAACTATAGTCATTGATTGCTCCTATAGTAACAAATTTCGCATCCAGTGTTGTACCTGCATTCATCAAAAAACTATTGCTTTTAAAAAGATAAGACCTTTCATCCTCTTTTGATGCTTCAAGCACCAATCTCCCATCATAGATCTTCTGGATTTCAGTAGATCCTGTTCTGAATTGCTGGATGATTTCAAATTTATCCTGTTGGATCAATACTTCAGTTTCCTTTATCTCTCTAAGGACATAACTTTCTTGTTGCTCCTCATCTTTCATCTCATCTCCAAATACTTTCTGCTCAATTTCTTTGATTTCAACATTATATTTATTAATGTTTCCTTTTGTACTTGCAGCCACATTATTATTTGAAAAGTTATAACATTCACTCAACTCTATAAATGTTAAAACCATTTCATCCCTATCATGCATGGCAAGTGCAATGTCTTTTGTATCAGGTTATACAAGCTTCATCCCTCCTTAAGTTCCTTAATCCATTCTTCCAAGAACTCTATTTCCATGTGAAATTTTTCCAGCATTTCATCACCACCTTCATTCTCAGTTTCATTCTTCTTCTTAAAATCCTCCTGAGTTATCCTGTTTTCTGTATCATCACATTAAAAAATACTATCACCAATTTCATTAAGCAAATTCATTTGTTTACCTCCTTGGAATATCACTTTGGAATTTTAATTATTCTTCTACTCCATAACAGCTTCAACTCGTTGTCTTACCCCAAATAGGAATTCATCTATGATTTTTTTCTACTTCAATAAATCAGTACCTTCCTTCTTTCAAAGGAATTCTCCATCATACTTCACCTCAAGAGTTTCATTCATCTCCATACCAGTTTCACCAGACTTCCCACCATCTTCTACACATCTTGAAAACATACACAAACTATGAGATTTAAAAATACAAGGCTTCATAGCCTCATCTGCTTCTCTTTTCAACATGTCTTCCAATTCTTCTGAACTATTCCAATAGTCCATGAGATATTTCTCATTGATCTCTTCACCAAGAATTTCACCATGTTTAGGGCCACAAATGGAAACTTCCATTTTCAGCTCAGCCTGTCTAAGTTCTTCACATCTCATTTGCACACTCATCATCTCCTCAAGCTTCCTTAGCTCTTCTTTCAACTGTATGTTTACCTGATGTTCCCTCTTTGCATGTAGCCTCTTCCATTTCACTTTCTTCCTCATGGTCCAACCATGTCTCTGGTCTTTCATATTTCTCTGCAACAATTCCATCAATAACTCAAGGTGAACTTCTATCTCAGCCTTCTCCCGCTCATATTCTTCATCAGTCAACTGCTTACATATGTCATTTGCCTTGGCATTTTCCTTATTCTTTCTTCGATTGAGGTCTTTCTCAGAACCTATGAAATGACTACCAAAATTCATCTTCTCCTCCTTTGAAAACTTCATCTGTTCACTTATGGATTTCATTCAATCCCTTCTTTAGAAATGCTTCATCTTTGCCATCAAGAATGCAAGATTTCTTCCTATGCTTGGCCTCTTGTGGTTCTCTATCTTGGAATCATTTCTGGCAACTCTCTTGCTCCTCTTTGCTATAAACAATAACTTTAGTAATGATTGTGTTACAATGACAAACTCTTTGGGTGTCAGGCTCCGCCGATCATGCACCCAATTACATTCAAACCTTTGACTTGAATTACAACTCTTGACTCTAGACTTGACATCAAATCTTCATCTTGGATGAAAAATGCACCCTCTTGTACAATAAATCAATGATTAATCTTGACTCAATCTATCCAAATTTTCATTTGACCTTAACATCTGATTTGACTTCAAAGCTTGACCCAATAATTACAATAGTGGATATTTTGACTCTAATTCAAGTTATACAGTATTCCAATGAACATCCACCCTTAATACATTTCATGATGTAAAAGCTTCACTCCACCAATTCTCTTTCATACTCCATTCTTACTAATTACATCATGATACTTTAGCCTTTAAATTGAAATGAAATCCACCTTTCCCAATATTTATTTTATGGTGAAAATAAACCATTTAATTTTCAACATTTGAAATACCTTTTGGAAATGAATTTTCATACCTTACCTTCATCATCTTGGCATAGAAAATTTCCTGCACTTCCATGCACCATACAACTGCACATTATAAATTGCACATCAATTCACATCTCTTCACCTGTGTATAGAGAACAAGCTATTCATGTTCTCAACCTCTTTGATGAATAATTTAAAACTCGTACATTATGCCCATCCTGAACAACACCTCCTTAGGAGCCGCACATGATGGTAAAAACAATGGTTCTACAACATTGAGCAATTTTGTTTTTCTTGTGTTTTCAATCTTAAAACAAAAACCAAAAGAATTCTCCCATTTCCAACTACAAGCCTTGGTCCAAAATGCAGCCAAAACTGCGAAGAACCCACACTATACATAATAAACCACCTCGTCTATTATAAAAATGCATGTTTCTCTTTATATCACCCAGGATAACGCATTCTCCTTTTCCATTCATTTAAGCAGAACTTAATTTCCTTTAAAACTAGTGTGGTGATAAAATCTTATAGATCCACATTTAAAACATTTTCACTTTAATTCTTATTAACATTTGAAGAGCATGTTGACATATATATAAATCATTCCGACAAAATACTTATCTATAATTCCGATTTTGGTTAAGAAAACCAAAAATGTCAACATATAATATGTTCGATCCCACAATTTTACTTAACATACCTTTGCCCGACATTTATGGAAGCATCCATTCGATGGTTATTGACTATACGAAGGATATCGCACTTCAATGAGGATTTATGCATATATCCAGTGGATATCGCATCTCATCATGCATGAGGTATAAGCTTATTATTTCACATGAAATAAGTTGTTTTTAATTTCCACGTGTCAGCTTCTAAACGTTATCGCATTCTCTCCACCAATTACGGCTTACCATTCTCAACCGGTGCAATAAACCCTTAGTGGTTTTCAAACCCATCTTCATTTTTCCATTGCCTTTGACTCATAATTCCATTGTGCCACTCCGATTCATGTTTTCTGTCACCAATACTACCACCGCAGTTATGAATGCCAATTCACATATATAAAACCAATTTTCAAGACTCAAAACATAGTTATGAATGCAAATTCACATTGTCATCACCTCTCGACTCCATTGTGACAGCATTAGAGGTTGTAATGCAGTCTCGGCAGCAAGGCCTACACATCGACCGGTTTCAATCTTCAGTTTTTGATTTTCCAAGGCCTGCACGTCAACCTGGTTTCCGATTTTCCTTTACGCATCATCTCCAGCA
The DNA here is from genome assembly GCA_034641835.2 of Pinus albicaulis. NCBI lineage: Eukaryota > Viridiplantae > Streptophyta > Pinopsida > Pinales > Pinaceae > Pinus > Pinus albicaulis. The sequence continues at coordinate 366,716 of JAXQQM020092013.1, read as the reverse complement.
TTCTACAATGTTGCATTCAATGTTTGACTACCTTTGCATTCAGTCTACAACATTGGATTGTCTCCTTTGTTGGCGAAAACCACATTTAGTTTTCATCTGCTTCACTAGTGACACTGAATCTAATTGCACACACCTTCCTGCAAATACCACACTTGTCCATTGCATATATAAAACATATTTTCAAACCGAATTCAACTATCCATTCATGCAGTTCCCACTCCAATGGCAGATTATATTCCAAATGGACAAGACAGAAACAAAGTTGCAGATGCTTACCTCTGCAAGCTATATTGGCCGAGATCTATACTCAGATTCACAATTTTCATTTTTAACTTTATACATCAACAAAGTCTAGCACTCTGCTACAATATAGGCACTTAATTAAATAAACAATTCACCACCTAGGACGTGGTTCACAAAGGAATGGATACCACTCTGCAGTTCATGCACTAATGCAAACAAGATTTTGTAGTTTCTCTTATACACTCATAAAAAAAATGATGGAAACGTAGATACAAATTTTAAGAGAAATTTTACCACATAAGAGACATTGACATGAATGAGCAATGCTACTTTGGATGCTTCTGCGTTGCTTCAATCAGCATTTGTAATCACAAAAAATTGTGCAGCTCCTCAACGCATTAAACCTGCTTCCAAAATCAATCACATATTCAAGTCAAACCTCCAAGACATCTGATCGCACCTCGCTAGGCATGGATATTCGGCTCTGATACCAAATGATGCAGGGATTCTGCACAAAATAGATCCTTGCACATAATAGAGTGTGTGTTCCTTTTAGAAAATAAATCCTTAGCTAAATATTCATAAAAACCACTTACAATTCAACTCAAAATATATATAAAGGAGAGAGCTAAACAATAAACAAATTAATGTTATATAATAAAAATAGGAACTTCATATTCAAACCAATTTGCCTGAATATTAAAATTGTGGGCCTCTCAGCTCTTTCCCTTTACATAAACTCTCACACCATTTATCTCTATCTCACTCTCTCCTATTCCATTCTCTGTCTCTCTATCCTCACACAAAGCTTCACATTTATACATAATTATGGATTAATTCCAATCCATGATTTCCTCCACAAGTATCTCAACCAAAATCCAAAATAGATTTATCCCTTTTTTGACTCAACAAAGTTCCATTTAAGGAGTTCCTAATCCCTAAATTATCTATCCAACTCAACTCCACCCATATTCTAAATTAATTAAGAGAATATTTACAATAATCCTCACACTCATATTTCTCTCTCAATTTATTTTTTTAAATGTACATAATTTATAAAATAATTACAAAAACATCACCACCTAAATCACACAAATAAAAAATGAAAATTAAGCTTGATACTCCTGCATCACAATGGAATACATATATTTGTCAGAAGTGGGATAACTTGATACTATGTATGAAAGTGTCTCACTATGAAATGTCGTTGGATTCCCCTGTTGAGTAATAAATGCACCAATAGCATAGTCAGAGGCACCTATATCAATCTCAAATGGTTTATGTCGTGCATAGGAGCGTCGTCTTGAGGTTGTGGCCATAATATTGTTCTTCAGCTAAGGGTGAATAATAAGGAAAACAAATTTCCCAGTCTACGAAATGATCTTACTGCATTAATTTTCATTGTTCAAAGTGATGGTGGTAGGAAGTGGTACATATGGTATCCTGCACAACGTATTTCCCAAAGTAGTAATAACATTATTAGGCTTGGACTCATACACAACATGTCACTTCCACAAGTATGATTAGCCTAATAATACATCACCAAATTCAATAGGAGAAACATCACATCGTACCTCATCTCTTAAGGTCTTGATGTTGTAGGGGCGGCGACACTGCTTGATGACGTGAAGATCTCATCCTTGGTGAAGCCACCCAATGGTGTACAGATGCAGGTGTGTTGTGGTTGGTATTCCTAGACTTTTGACAAAATCTTCTAAAATGAGGTTCTTTTGGCTCACGCTATCAACAATGAATTGCAATGGAGAACCCTTCACCCACATCTACGAGTGGAAGATACGCTCCCAATATTATGGATCTTTGTGTTCTTCCTTATGGATCTTCTTGGTGGAAAAAATGGCACTAGGATCTGCATCAATAGTCTTCTTCCCTTTATCATTCCCCTTGTCAAGTTCTGACTTAGAGTCAGAACATGCATCTAATTCAGAATCTTTCAGCTCATCCAATAGTCACTGCTTGGCTCGACACTCAATCGTATTGAGAGTGCCTCTCTTACGGAACTCACACCACTTTCCTATGAACTTGTCTTTCCTTGTGATGTTGTTATTTTCTTACGACTTCCAAGGGTTTTCCTAGGTCACATCACCTTGAATTTCTCCTTTTTTCTATTATTTTGGGGTACATTTCCCTTGCTTCATATTCATAGATCCAAAATCTCACTTCTTATTTTTAAACTTATTCTTTACCTTGACAACATATCGATAAGAGACAGTAAGCGAGGATATATCTAGGAACTCCAATTTTTCCTTAATGTAATTGTGTAAACAACCACAGTACTTGAGTACCAAATATCACTCAAAATCCTTCATACCCAGCTTCGTGCCAAGGGAAAGAGAACCATTTGTGAACTCTAACACATCTTGGTCCCTTCCTTGCCACAACCTGGTCTAACTTATGTATTTATCATCATATCCCTCGAGTGGGTAATATTTTTCCTTGATTGTGTCTCAGAAATAATTCCAAGTAGTTGCAATTGAAAATAGTGATGATTCCCTCTCATACTTTTACTCATAGTAGGTTTCCCACTAGTCCTTGACATGGGGGGAAGCTTTGAGGAGTCCAAAATTAATCCCTTCCCGATTGGAAAATTCATGAACCTAAAAGTATCATTCCAACATATTTAACCATCTATTTACAGAATTTTCATCTATATAGCCTTGAAATATGGGAATGTCAAAATTAACTTGTACATTAAAATGAGTGGCACCTCCAGATTGGCTGCTGAAGGAAGATGTGTCGAATGTAGGTAGTCATTGAAGGATCCACGAAAATTTATCCATCATCACATTCATTTTTTTCTCGAGGGCCTCCTTGACCAATATTTTCAAAGGATATTCTACTCCTTCGTCTTTATTTTCTTCTGCCATAGGAGGCCATCAGGGTTTGTGAGGCTGATCTTGTAAAGGTTCGACCAATTTGACCCCTAAGTCCTTATACTCTAAACTCATTTGGGACATCCAAAAAATAAAATAGCAGACCATTCTTATACCAATGATACAAAATTATGAAAAAAAATTGAATAGATATATAAATATAAAGAAAAAGATGTGGTAGAAAAAAAAATTCATTTCATTGATATTAAAGAACTGAAATATGCTCACTTACAGAATGGAAATAAACTAGCTCGGGCGATGGTCGCTTATATATGAGAAAAGATGTGGAAGCTACATGCCTATGAACTCTATTACAATGGGGTTCAAGGAAATTTTTATTATTTAACAAGGGAAAACCATGACCAACAAAAACCCCAACCCCAAGAGATGGAATGCCAAGATTTTGTGGGCCCTGTTGGGGTTATTTGGGAAAAAAAAACTCTTGGGTCGTAAGTTGGCCATATTATCTCCATTTTTCGTGTATGATACTAGGTTTGAAATACATCGCTACATACTACTTGATTTTCCACAAGATCTTCCTATGGATACAAGCTTGCAACGTACCTGAAAAAACACTCTTTAGGGGGTCAAAACTCCTACGAAAGTGGAGGACCAGAAAAACTACTAAAAATAGTAAATGATGCTATAAACAAGGAAACTGATGAAACTGATTGGAGGTCTAGGTGGAATAGGAGGGTTTCTACTAATATTCACTTGTATTAGGCCTCCCTCATTAGGAATCAATGGTCTCCATTGCATGAAGATCCTCCATAAGGTGAGGAAATGTTTGTTGAAGCTTGTCCCTCATCAAGAACATGCCCTAGAGAAGGAGTTGGCTTCCTTTGACAAATTGATAAATATTGATCCTCTCATGGAAGGTGTTATTGATATACATGTCCATGATATGATCCATTATGGGCAGTTCCATGGAGTATGGGTTTAACTCAACTGGTGTGAATTTTTCTGTAATGTCAGATGTGTCAAGTAGTGGTCGAAAGTATGGCCAAAGGTAGTCCACATTAAACATTGGGTGCATACCAAGGAATGATGGAATGTTGAGCTTGAATGCAGTATACCCTACAACATTGGTGATGGTATGGTGATGGTATATGACACATATCACAGTGGGAAAATTTTGCGTTGGTGCTGAGCAAGGCGCCCCTTCTGTAAAATGTAGCCAAAATTTGTCTCTCAGGCCAAACATGTGTGGCACATGAGGCTGATCATGTCCTTTCTAGTACTTAGTATTATATTTCTCCAATATTTCATGGACCTGCTCACGAATGTGCTGAATTCAATTAATGAAGTTTTTTCCCCTATCAACTTCAAATTGGACATGAGCCAAATATTCGTTAGTAGTTGCAAATGGTATGGCCACATCAATCGAACATAGTGGCTAGAATCCCAATCCCGATTGAAAGGGGTTGTGCCAAGTTGAGATATGGAGAGCTCAGTTGTAGCTATGTTGGACATAGGGGAGGATTTCATCCCATTTGTGTTCATGCTTGGAGTAGTACATATGGTAGAATGTTTGGCCATAAGTTTAAGGGTAGAAATATGAGGTCCTAGTGAGCTTGGTATACCACATCGAGCAAAGACTTTACCTAAATTTACTTAGGAACATGATATACCTATCTTATATAATGGACTGTGGGATCTCAAAGTATACCCACAAATGTTCAAATAAGAGCTTAGTAGTGGCTTCTAATGTGATACTCTTCCTGCACACCACCATAATGGCCATCTTAGAGAATTTTTCGGTGACCAAAAAAACGCAGTCGATTCCATGCTTGGTAGAAGGAAGGCCCCACATGTAATCCATGGAGATGGATTCCTAAGGTCGACTAGGATTATGCAGTGGAGTATGTAGGATTTTATTCTTCATGGTTGGTTTGGCAATGGTGGATGCAGTGTAGGATTTGATGGACCTCCCAACATTCTATCAAAGGTTTGGCCATTAAAAATACTTCTCCAACACTGCCACTATTCTCTATACCGTGAAATCTCCACCAACCCAAATGTAATTTGGTTCCAAAATCATGTTCACACACTCTCTTGAAGGAACATAGAAGTGTCCCAGGTGGCATAATAGTGCATCCTAGAGGTGAAAATTTAGAACTTTCTTTCCTTCCAGGAGCATCTGGTATGTGGTATTGAATTCTGGATTTATCTTGTAAATATGTGGCCACCCTAAAGTCTCATTCCGACAAGAGTCGAGCATATTGGTCATTTCCATGATAGGTGGTCTGTAACACCCTCCTCCAACATCTACCCAAGTAATTGGCAAACCGGGGTAAACATGTGACGAAGAGTTACTCTGATCTGATTCAACCTCCCACGTCACCTTATGGAACTGGAATCGACACCACATAACAACACAGGCCTTCTGTACATGCTACAAGACACCCAGGAGCCATCCCAACCTTTTAAAATGATATCCCCTGCATGAAACTGACCATTTCAATCGTCAAACCCCTAATCACATGCTTGACATGGGTAAGAGTGCGAATGGGACCTGCAAGTCACATGCACAACATCGCATGCCTGTGAATAGGGAATTTTACCAATATTATGAGCCTGAAACCTCGATTTATGTCACATTTTTTTAGGCCTAGAGCCTAGGTCACTACCGATAATACCGTGATACTTTTATAAATAAAATATAACATCTGAAAAATGATGTAAATGCAAACACTTGAACAAGGACTTAATTGGACCCCTGCTAGCCATGATAGGCATTTCGTCAAACATGTCACAAATATGTAATATATAGGTTTAAATATAATATTTGACCATAGGGGTCTCATAATTATCTTATAATTTATAAGAATAATTATTTCCTCATCACATTAACTGCATTACCATCTATTTGGCCATAGATACACTGCTGTGAAACCGACTCCAAAAATAGAAGAAAAGAGATATCAATGCCTTAGAAATAAGCCACTTCGAGGGGGAAACCTCCAATACATTACATGAATGAACAATCCTTGGATGATACAAATGACCAAAACCTCCTTCTATATATAGGAGTCCATGGGGCCACAATATAATCCTAGTGGGGCCACAATGTAATCATATCTGACCTAACAATAATAATGTAAGGGCACAATAATAACAATATGGGGGTTACAGGGGTACAAAAATAAAAATAAGGGGGGATAGACTAACATAATAAGGGACTACACTATTAATATAGGGACTTAACATGCCCCTCTCCTTCAAACAAGTGTTGTCCTCAATGCTTGATTATGTCTTGATGCTTTTGTATAAAATTCTCATCCTCGTATGTGGAATCTTCTACAAGAAAGTTCTTCCACTTGCTGAGATACTTTGAAATTGATCGTACTTGTCGAGTTCTTGTTTCTATGACTACTTTAGAAATTCTTTTGATGTGATGTTGGTCTTCGTGTTGTTTCATTAGATTCTCCACCAAAGTTAGGTTATCCATTGAGAGTTGGAGAACTTGTTGTTGATGCTCGATGTGATCTGCCACTAATTTATCATCCATATTAGCTATTATTTGATCCTTCAAACCATCCAACTTAGCCTTCATTTATACTTTTAAACCATCTATGTCATCTTCTTTTCTCTTCGTAAGATCGAAATTTGCTGCACTTGGTACCGTAATTTTGATATCTCATACTGCAATTCTAACTCTTCATGCGTCATATTATAGCTTTTTGAGGGCTTAATGGGCATGGAATTAATTTTTGGAGGCATTATAGAACCCTCTACTGAATTTTTTTCTAAAATATGCCCTTGGAATCACTTCAAACTATTTTTTCAAACAAATGTAATGAAATTTTAAAAACCAAATACACACCTTTTGCTTGATTTTGAGGAGCTCATATTGAAACCGAATTACCTTTATGATTTAGGATATAAAATATCTGAAATTTTGCACTGCGTTAGCCCACTTAATTCTCTTTAGAATTCCACAGGTCTGAACTAATTTGGATTCTTTAAGACAAAGTTGTGCCCAATCTCCTACAATGACCTAATTATGGACTCGTTCAGTAGAGCGAGCTCGTACGACTTGCCATGTGTCACTGTTCCCTCCTTTGGCTCTAAAATTTATTGAAAGGAAACTACAGTCTATGTAATTGCGGCCACTTTTTACAGAATTCCAATCCGATGCTCAGAGAGAGAGTTATCAATATTTTCCCATGATCACCTCTTTGAGATGAAATTCGGGAGCCTGCAAAAGAACTAACTTCCACAGACCATATCTCTGAAACTATTGCGAACAAAGATCTAAAATTTTGGGAAAATTTTCCTCAGGATTTCGGCTTGACACTCTAAAATTTTTAGCTTTTGAAACTTTGTAGAACAAAAGGTATAGCAAAACTTCCGCGATGACTTGTTTAGGTTAAATTCAAGAGCTTGAAAAAAGACCTAACTGCCATAGATCATATCTCTGAAAATGTTGCGAACCAATCTCTGAAATTTTGTGACACTGTTCGTCAAGATTTAGGCTTCACACTCTAAAAATTTCAGCTTCTGAAACTTCATATAAAAAAAGGTATAGCAAAAATTCCACGATGACCTGTTTGGAGTAGTGAAACCCTAGAATCCAAAGCTCTGATACCAAATGTTGTGAAACCAGCTCCAAAAATATAAGAAAAGAAATATCAATACCTTATAAAAAAGACACTTCGAGGGGCAACCTCCAATACATTACATGAATGAGCAATTCTTGGATGATACAAATGAGAAAAACCTCCTTCTATATACAGGAGTCCATAGGGCTACAATATAATCCTAGTGGGGCCATAATTTAATCCTAGCCAATTAAAAAATAATAATGCAAGGGCACAATAATAACAATATGGGGGTTGTAGGGGTAAAACAATAACAATAAGTTGGGCTACACTAACATAATAAGGGACTACACTATTAATATATGGACTTAACATACATTTTTCATTCCTTTTCAAATCAAAACATGATGAGAGCCATACAGCATGATTATCATAAGAAAAAATCATAACTAGCATATAAACAAAAAATGTTAAAAGCACATAAAAACCATATAAGCCACATGATAACAATCATATTTACCCATTAATACAAGAGGAATATAGGTCTTATTTCCATAAGAAAAATGCAATCAAGTCTGGTACTTCCATGTTAGACCCTACCATAGACATGGATGAGAAAATATCTCTTTATCTAGTCACCCTCGTGCCATATTTCGAGCATGAATGTGGGATCTCATAGAAAAAATCCATAAAAGCTAATACTTGTCCTTTAATCAATCCTTATCTTCTACATTTATCCTTTGTCATTTCATATGCACACCAGATCGGTTGGCACATCCGACAAACACCTTGTTCCTTCTCTTTAACCACATACACATACATAGAGTGTACATCACAATGCATACATCCAAACACAGAGTAAAACACCACACAATGCATACACCCACACCTGACACCAAAAATAACACATATACCTACATCTGGTGTACAACACAACAAATACACCTACACTTAGTGTATGACATGACACACTGCATATATGTACACAAAGTAAAACACAATGAATACACATGCCAGAATACTATGGATTCATGATGCACATTCACAATACCACACGTACACAAAACAACATGCACTTCATGCCCACAATACAATGTATGCACAACATAGCATGTATGAAATGCATATAATACCACATGTACAACAATACCACATGCAAAACATGTGCAAAAAATTGCATGTACATAACACCACCTTCACAATGTGTAGAAAACACCACATGTATGCCACACCACCTATATAATGTGTACACAATACCACATGTACACAACACCATATGCACGACATGTACACGATACCACATCTACACATTGCTACATGAATGACATGTACACAACACCATTTGTGCACAACACCATATGTACAACATGTAAACAACACCACATGCACATAGCACCACATGTAAAATCATGAACACAACACCATATGTACAACGTGCACCGCATATCTAACATGTGCACAACACAATATGCACATAAAATTTCATATACAACATGTAAATAATACCATTTATACCCAACACTGCATATGTAGTATACACACAACACCACAAATACAACAAGCATAAAACATCATATGTACACAATACTACATATGTTACATGTACACATAACCATAGGTACAATCACTGAATATACAACATGTGCAACATATACACAGTAGCAGTACTACACATCCATAGACCACACACTGACGCCACAAATAAACCTTTCTTCTAGTGTCCTTCCACTATCCATGTTTACCCTATCATGCAACATATCACACTACTTTCACTTCGTTTATGTACCCCTCAGCATTGCCTATCCATAACATAAACATAGGCGTAGTAAAAGCATATAATATAAATTCATGTCCACATGATACTTAACTCGTAGATATGTCACGATTACTCTTCCCATTTGATTCCTTGTAAAACCAAGAACACTTTCATGTCATTCACATGCACAAACAATAATTCCCCCACAAGAATGATCCTTGAAAACCCTTTTAGATAACAACATACATACATACATATATATCTATATAGACATCAACATAATCATGATCACAACATAATTACCAAATAGCATAAGGTCAAGGTTTAGAGAATCTCCTTTATCTATGCACACAGTGCACAACATTGAGAACAACAATTCCCAACATAGGCAAGGCATCTGACACCTCATATCCATTTAATTTACCTTTTATGCTGCATGTCTCAAGTTTTTTCTGCCATCGTCCATTTTCTACAATGGAACCAACCAATCCAATCGAATAGCATACACTTGCCTTTAACTTCCCTCGCTCATGCATTGAGCTTCATCTAAGTCTTACATGACCTATTGGGTACCACACATCTCTCCCCAAGCTCCATCAACTTTCTCCTTTCCGAACCAATTCACAAGACTATGAAAACATAAAAGGTAAGAACAAGAATAAAAAATAATAAGACCATGAAAACCAATAACAATACGACACCTCCAACAAAATGGCATGATCATGCACTAGAAATAGACAAAACTGAAAATCAAACACAAACATATCATAAAAGACCGAAAGCACAATACTAGCAACAAACACCATGACTCGATCCCCCATGGGTTCCCAAAGCTTCCAAGGGAAATCTCAGACCAAAAATTTTCAAATATTTCATGGTAGTCTCTTTTTCCATGCAACCCCCTGCATCATACTTCCATAAACACATAAGTGTGAGTGCATAAAAAAAACTAACAACATACCAGTTATCTTACCTTTTTTTTCCAATCATGCTGCCCCATAAGACAAAAAATATATTAATTTAAAATCACATTTAGCAACTCTAAAAACCATGTAATAATAAACAATAAACTGACAATAATTAGTCATAATATATAATTCTACAAATATCACCTACTTACACTCAAGTACATATTAGTTGTCTCAACACATATTTGTTAGTACAACCATCTTAGAGCAAGATCATTACCTCATGCAGTCTTGTAGACAAATACTCATATAATGCAATTAATCAAACATTCAAAAAAAATACAAACATACCATGTTAGATAAATCAACTAGATGACATAATATACACCAAGAATTCAAATACCAAATAGACGACATAATCCAACAGTCACGTACCAAGTAGAAGAAATAAAGAGACACATACCTTAATGTATCTCATGGAAGGCTATCTTGTCTGGCACAATCAATCTAGATTAGCATGATATAATTGCACAATGCATCAACTCAAATATAAGTAAGGCCATGATATATATAAAAATAACTAACTAACATGGTCACCTCATAAGTTCATAAACAATTTCCATTTATGCACAAAAATCATATGTGCACAGTCAGTCCAAATTAGTATGACACAATATCAAAAATATGTCATCTCATACATGAATTTGATAGCCATAACCATCTACAGAGACCAATCTAGATCAAAATGATACATATAACATCATGGTATTAATGAAATAACCCTAATCATAAAGTTAAATAACATAAAAAAAGAACAAGTTAACATATAACATAATCATCAACAACATATAACATAATCATCAATTTAACTATCATATAACGATCAATAAGTTACTCTCATTCATGACTATTCGACACATGTGCATATGAACACACAGATTCACTAGCATCTACCATATATGTAACCATACCATCAATAGAAAGACATACACATAAGAATAATTCATATAAAAAACATTAACCTACATATGTACATTCTCAACCTACAAAATTGTATGAAGATATGCTCTTACCCCGAGGTCCAATGCTACAAATTCACTTTGATGATCTGCATCTCATGCTCTATCTCAACCAGCACATCAACATCATAACAACCAAAAAAAATTTAATGACGTAAAATTCATACATTGACTTCATGGGAAAAAACCTTAACCATGGAATTCCATGCATAACAAGATATATACACTTACATGCATAAAAAATGTATAACCGACATACACACATGATGACCACAAAAAATCAACAACACCCTCAAATCCGCATGGCGACACAACTACAACAATGACCACCACCATGCATACAAAACAAGCACATAGTACAAAAACATAAAGAACACATATGGAAATGACATGTATGTATGAAAAAGACATTCTACCCATCCAGTCCAAGTGTTGAACTAGGCTCTAACAACACTCTGTGGTATTAGATATCACACAAGAGACCAGAAACTAGACACCACCCAAAGAGAATGAAACCTGCTCTCACACCAATTTCTAAAGTCCTCCTCCCACAACTACCCAAGTAAGTTTTCAACCAAGGTAAACAAGTGACAAGGAGTTACTATGATCTAATTAAACCTCCAATGTCACTTTAAGGAAGTGTAACTGACACCACATAAAAACACAAGCCTTCTGTACATACTACAAGACACCCAGAAGAAATCCCAACCTTCGAGAAGGCTATCCCCTACATCAAAATGACCATTTCAAGAATAAATCCCCAAGTCACACACTTTACATGGGAAAGAGTGTGACTTGGACCGTCCAGTCGCATACACAACATGGCTTGCATTTGAATCATGATTTTTCCCATTAGCTCCGAGCCTGCGATCTCGGTTTATGTGCCACGTCTTCAGGCCCAAAGCCCAAGTCACTACCCAAAACAACATTATACATTCATGAATGAAACATAACATCAGAATAATGATGTAAATGCAAACACTTGAACAAGTATTTGACTAGACCCTACTAGCCATGATGGTAATTTGCTCAAACATGTCACAAATATGTAATATGAGGGTTCAAATAAAATAACTGAGAATAGGGTTCTCATAATTATTTGAGGATAACTAAGAAGAATTTTTTCATCATCACATTAACTTCATTACCATCTATTTGGGAATATACACATTGTTCATTCAATTGAAAAACAAAACATGATGAGAGCCATACAACATCACTATCATAAAACACATTCATAACTAGCATACAAACAATAGAAATGACAATCACATAAGAACAATAAAATCCAAATAGTAAAAATCATATTTACCCATAAATACAAGAGGAAAAGACATGTTATTTCCATAAGAAAAATGTATCCAAGTCTAGGATTTCCATAATCCACACAACCGTACACATGGTTGAGTCAAATATCTCTTCATCCGATCACCCTCGTGCCATATTCCAAGCATGAATGTGGGATGTCATAAAAAAATCCATCAAAACCAAACCAGGGATGCGATAGACGAAACCACCGCAGTCCTCCACCAGTGATTCAACCTCACAGTCGGATATTACAACCATCACTAGATTCATCCCCATCCAAGCTGTCGAGGGATCCATAGGATTTGTTCCAACCAAAGCTTTGATGACTAGAAAATCAACACACAACTATCATTGGGATTCCAGGGAATTTTTCCAACCAACACTTCCAAGACAAGTAACTCAACCCAAGAAGGGTTTCGAAACCATTTTTCCATCCAAGGCTTCCAAGACTAGTAACTCAACCCAAGTTATAAAAAGGCTTCCAGAGTGTTTTCCAACCAAGGCTTCCAGGAACTAATAATGCAACCCACAATTAAAATTACATGAGAACCAACCAGCAAAAAAGCAATGAAATGGAGCCACACCACCATGGCTATCTAGGAAATGGAAAGGCTGGGAAAATCCACCATCAATCTTGGAAATCCTCAATGCCAATGACAAATCATATGCATATGTTATGCATGTCGAAACTAGAAAAGAAACCATACATGCAACTCAATACCTGCAAAGAAACCCAACTGCAGTTGTTGATCTCATTGTCCCCTTGCACTTTCCTTATTTTTATTTACCTTCTTGCTCCAAATTGCAGGTATGCCACACTCCCACAAGAGTGCTCCAAGAAACTCTAAATATACAAGAGTATGGGAGATATAGATAATATAAGAGAGCTCCACAAAAGCCTATCAAAATCTTCCCACCTAATCCTTAGAATAATTTTTATTAATGAGGCATCTATTTTATTTATTTTCCATTATTAATGAGGCCTCTATTTTCTTCATTTTCCATTATTTTCATCTATTTTATTCATTATTTTCCTCCTTTTATCCTAATTATGTGTATTTCCATAAATAAATGTCAATAATTCCTTATTTATTTCCAAATTATTTTCCATTTCCTTTACCAATTTCCTTTAGCCATAATAAACCAAGGTGACACCCAGCAAGATGTTTTTGCCACCATACAGCACAGAATACATGTCTCATGACATTGGTCTTATATTTTTTTACATGGATATTTAAACAGGGAAAATACACGATCGGCTGAGGCAGTTTGCAACATTGTTGGTGTTTCCCTTCTTGTACTTAACTTTCAAATGGAATTGTTGTGGTTATGTGGACCATGTCTCATAGAAATCATGATGCACCTTCCATTGTGTATGTATCAACTGCAGGGATTGATGGTCTGTGTGGGTGATCATTTCCTACCCTAGAATGTAATTCTTCCATTTTTCGTAGGCCTACATAATGGAATATATATCTTTGTTATAAGTGGGATACATTCAAACTATGTCTGAAAGTGTTTCACTATGTTATGCCAGTACATGATGTTGGTGAGTAAGGACTGCACAAATAGCATAATCGGAGGTATCTATCTCAATCTCAAATGGTTGTTTTCCTGCAGAGGAGCCTGGTCTAGATACCATGGCCATAATATTATTCTTGCTCAAAGGGAAAATAATTAGGAAAAAAAATTTATGGGTCTTAGAAATGATATTACTGCATTACTTCGTAGTGGTAAAAGATATGGAGGTAGGGAGTGATACCTCTTCTATCAACTCATTTCCCAAAGTAATACGAACAGTGAAAGGAATAGACTCATACAAAACATGTCACGTCCACAAGTATGGTTGGTCTAATAATACATATCAAACTTCAAGAGGATAAACATCACACAATAACTCATATGTGAATGTCTTGATGTTGTACGACTCTTGGTTTGCTTTGATTGATAGGAAAAACCGCTTCACAACCTTTGTTGAAGTGAGGTTATTTTGGGTCCTATTGTCAACAATGAAGTGCATCGAAGAACCTTTTACCCACATCTATGAGAGGAAGAGATTCTCCCCCTCCTGTGGATCTTGGTGGTGGAAATGGTGGCAATGGGCTCCACATCGATAGTATTCTTCCCCTTGCCATTCCCCTTTCTGGGTTTTCACTCAGAGATGGAACATGCATCTGATTTGGAAGCCTTTAGCTTAACCACCAGCGATTTCTTGGCTCAACCCTCACTCTTATTTTGAGTGAGGCTTTTATGGAACACACACCACTTTCATGTGTATATCTTCATCTTTGTGGTCTTTTTATTTACTTTGTTCTTATATGGGTTGTTCTAGGTTGCCTCGCCTTTGTTTTTTCATCTATTATGAAGTTTCTGGGGTCCTTTCCCTTGCTTCAGATTCGTAGATCCAAATTTTTTCTTCTTGTGTTTAAAATTTTACTCGATTTTTACAACATATCGATAGGCAGCACTGAGTGAGGAGATTTCTAAGAACTCCATTTCATCCTATATGTAATTATGTAAACAATCGCAGTACTTGAGTACCAAATGTCGCTCATATTCCTTGATACCCAATTTTTCACAAAGGGAATGAAAACCATTTGTGAATTATGCCACATCTTGGTCCCTTCCCTGTAGCAACGTGGTCCACTTTATGTATTTATATTCATAACTCCTGATAGTGTATTATTATTCCATGATTGCATCTCAAAAATAATTCCAAGCGGGTGTGGTTGAAAACAGTGACGATTCCTTCTCCTCCTTTTTCTCATAGTCAATTTCCCACCACTGCTTGACATGGGTAGCGACTTTGAGGAGTGCAATAGTAACATTTTCCCGATTGGAAAAGTTATGAACCTAAAAATATCCTTCCAACAGATTTAACCCTTTTTTCCCTTTTTTGAGAAAAAATTTTCATTTTTTTCAGTTCTTCAACTTTCTGCAAACTATAACAATTTTTCTGTGTAGAATTTGATTTTTCTATAAAAATAAAAGTTGTGAAAAATTTTGTTAGCTTTCTATTACTTAATTTTTGAAATTTTTTTATGTAGATTTGATATGTCAACTTAGCGTTTCTTTGAGTGTGTGTTTCTTAACAATCAAAGGATTCATAAGAAGTCATGTTATGACGCAATGTTGTATTCATTGAAAATTTGTGTTTTTGAGAAAACAAAATGTGTTACAACAATCTAGACAAAGTCTACTTTGGTTTTGTCATATTTACAAAGCCAATGGATGAATATCATAATTACTAGATTTTTTTGAACTGGTCCAATACGAAAAACTGCGTATTTTGGATATGTTTCGCGACGCAAGAAATTTTTTAACATATAAGTTATAAACTAAAAATCTAAAAGCTACCCATTAGAGACGATGGACCAATGTAATGCCCCATAATTTTTTCAATTTTTTTTACAATGTATTTTGGGAGATACAAAATTTTGATTTCACTGAATCACAATGACCCTCAAAAATTGTTTGCACCTATTTTATTAGAAAAATAATTAAAATTAGTAAACATTTATGAAATTCCATAAAAGTTATATTTCCTGAAAGTAGATTCAATTATGAAAATGTTTGTCTTGGTTATGACAGTTAATTAACAATCTTTCATGGAATTTAATCAGTCCAAAGTTGCAGAACCGTATTCAAATCCTGGTTTTTGCGTAATTGGTGGCGCGTTAGTTCAGCCGAACTTTTAATCTAAGTTTGGCCGAACTATGTTTTCCGCTGACGGCTCGTTAAATCTAACGACTTAATAGTTCGGCTGAACTTTTAATCAAAAGTTCGGCCGAACTATGGTATAACTTTCCGTCGGCCAGAAAGTTTTGCAGAGCCCCCTACTAAAAGACATTTTGCGATAATATAAATTGCCGTGAAATCATTCACAATTTTCGGACATTTCATCTCATTTTACAAAGATCTTAGTTTGGGTTCAAAAAATTTTCTTCAAAGTTTGGATTTAAGAGCATTTCTTGGAACTGATTTTACAAAGAATTTTTTGGGGTTTAAAGAATTTTTTTGGAAGACATTTCTTGGAGGTGGCCTGATTTTGGAAAAAATTGTTTTGAACTTAAAAAAATTTCTTCGACGTACATTCAAAAGAAATTTCTTGGAGGTATGTACGTGTTTTGCTTTGAAGTAAATCTTTTGAGCTTCGTTTCATTTTTATAAGACATTTTTCTCTCGAATTTTTTAAAGTAAGTGTTTTGGATTGGAGTAAGTATTTTTTGCAAAAAATTTAAACTGAATTTTTTTAAATTAAGTATTTTGTGATATTTTTTGTAATTGAGTTATTGTCTAATTTTTGAAGGAAAATTTTTGAACTTCATACCCTATTATCATGGGAAATCGAATAACTTGTGCGAGAAAATATGATCAAAAAAGAGACCTTGACGAACGTAGAGAAGAGAGGAGACAATCTCGCAAAAGAAAGTTAGAAGCCCTCTCAAATATTGAAGAGGAAAATCAACCTCAAGCACAAATTGAAGCAGGTATGTAAATGTAATTATTATGATCTATTGATATATTTAAAATTTTCCTAATGTAAAATGTGAAGCTTAATTTTTATTTGATGAACTAATTTGAAAAATATTTTTTTTAATGTAAACAGACAGAGATATTCCTCAAAATATTGAAGAAGAAAATCAACCTCAAGCAGAAATTGAAACAGGTATGTGAATGTAAATATTATGATCTATTGATATACTTAAAATTTTCCTAATGTAAAATGTGAAGCTTAATTTTTATTTGATGAACTATTTTGTAAAATATTTTGTTTAATGTAAATAGATAGAGATATTCCTCAAAATATTGAAGAAGAAAATCAACCTCAAGCAGAAATTGAAGCAGGTATGTAAATGTAAATATTATGATCTATTGATATATTTAAAATTTTCCTAATGTAAAATGTGAAGCTTGATTTTTATTTGATGAACTAATTTGAAAAATATTTGAAATTTTAGATATATTTATTAATTTAGTTATTTATTGAATATGTACTATTTTTTTGAATATGTACAGATGAAATCACTATCGATAATGAGATGTTAGAAAATGTTGACACTCACACATATGGAGATAAAAAACCCGACCATGTTATACGATATCGTGTTAACTGCATTTTTGAAAAGTATTTCTTAAATGAGCAGGTGATAGTTCAGGCTCAAATGTTGAAAGGTCTCCTATCATTAAGGAAATTAAAAGAAGCTACGACACTATTGGGTATTCGAAAATCAACCAAAGATAAAAAAATGAAGGAAGAGGTGATAAAAAATATGAGTAGTGCTATAAATTCAATTAAGAGATCTAGAGAGAAAGATGTTTCAATTGTACGTAGAGGAATACAGATGGCAATGGTTTCCTCAAGTACTCAAGAGAATCGTTTGGTAACATCGATGGCACGAGCACTGGGAACCTCGCGAAAAAATTTGCACAAACATCAGAAATTTCGGTTGCAAATAGATGTAAATGATGAAATCGCTTGTTGGAGAGCTATTTGTAGGCAACCATACAAAGATAGACTTGGAGAAAATGTTAAAAAAATAATATATGAATATTGGAAGAAAAATTCGCGTGTTTCACCAACTGCAAGGCATGTGATGCAAAGAAGAATAGCACGAAATCAGTACGAAGAACATGAAAAACATCTCTTGGAAACCACTCAGATAGAGTTATTCAACAAGTTCAAAGAAGAGAATCATCAAATTCATGTTTCACTCAGTGCTTTTGTTCAACAAAAACCATGGCATGTAAAACCTATCACCGTACGCGACACTTGTTGTTGCCGTTATCATGTGGAATTTGAGTTATATTATGACACATTCCTTGATTTCGGTAGAACATTATGGAAGGATTCACCTCCTCTTTCCACTATCCGTGATTTCATATCTCAAACTCTATGTGAAAGAGAAAGCGATGAACTATTTTACAAAAAGAAATGTGTTGGTGGTAAAAAATGCGATGATTGTGGAAATTTGACTAAATTTCAAAACAAGTATCGTATTGATATAAATTATCAATCATTGTCCAACATGAAAGTGAAATGGAAGAGATATAAATATATCGATACATCGATTCAAGGTGCAAATAGTGTTAAAAGAATTGAATTACTAGAAGACAAAATTTTTCTGATAAACTTTTTGAGAAAGTTTGAGGCAGAAATTTACAAATACACCAAGCATTCCCATAGAGCTTGATGACAAGACTTGCAATTGAAAAAATATCGTGAAGTTTTTCCACCAGGGACCATTTTGTCAGTGATTGATTTTGTAGAAAACTACACATTTGTTCCACAAAAATCAATTTGGAGTGAATAATATCATTCTGACCAAGTCTCCATGCTCGTCCATATTCTATATAGACATGCTAAACAAAATGTCGATCATATAGAAAGCACGAGTGAAAATAGACATATCATTAAAGAATATCACTTTTATATCAGTGACGATCGTACACATGATACATGTTTTGTACAATATTGTTTTGGAAAAATTTATGATTCATTGAAAAATCGTGGAATAACATTCAATGAACATTGGATATGGTCAGACGGATGCGCAGGTCAATTCAAATCTGCACGATCATTCTTTTGGTTTTTTTGTCTTCATAAGAAAACCTGCATTAAACATTGTTGGAATTTATTTGAAACTGGCTATGAAAAAGGAGAACATGGCGGTGCAGGAGCATGCATAAAATGAGTACTTCGAAGATATCAAATGAACTTCTTTGCAAGCCGACTTGTGAACGCTGAAGAAGTTGTTCAATGGTGCATCGCTGCTCTAAGCCATGAGAGAAACCCATCAAGAGAAGTGCGAAGGTACATTCAATTTAATTTATATTGGAAATCTAATTTTAAACAATGTACATTTATCATGCAATGATTATCTTTGATTGTATTTTGATATCATATTTACAAATTCTTCGTCTAATTTTCCATATGAAGGTTTTTCTGGCATATTGGAATTGAAGACATAGATAAATCAATTGGAAATGACATTGAAACAATAAAAGGGACTCAAAAATTGCATTCAATTCAAACAAAGTCGTCCAGAAATGTGTTTGCATTGGATAAAAGAAAATATTCTTTTTTTTGTGATGTTTGCATAGACAACACAAAATCCAACGACGTTTGTGAAAACAAAATGTATGTGAACGATTGGAAACATACAGAGCTAAATACAAAGGGAAAAATGTCTGTTGCAATGTTTGAAGAAATGCAATCAGAGGAAACTACAATATCATCCGATGGTGATCGAGTTTCTGATCTTGTTAGAGAAGGTAACATTTGAATTACTTTCTAATGATTTAAAGATCTGGAAATAAATTTAAATATGCATAATTTTGTTAAATTTATTTTATTGTGCATGAGATTTTTTTGCTGTAATTGCACCTATTGACAATGATGAAAATGTGAATTATTATTTGATGCATTGCACTGAACGAAAAATGAAATTATTACAAAACTATATAATGATCACGGATTTCAGTATGACAGAGGGTCTATTATACTGAAAGGTTATTTTTTCAGACAAACTCATCAAAGTGGAGACTTTGTTTACTTTGAAGAATATGAACCTGATTCCATAAGTTGTCAATATAGTCACTTGGTGTGTGCAGCACGCATAAAGTTGATAGAAGTTCAATCAAAGAAAAAATCGAAAATTAAGAAATGGAAAATGTCAAAATCCGATCATGAACGGATTATTGAAGATGGAATTCCATTAGAATTTTTTTGAGTGAATTGTCCAACAATTTATTATCTTTGGATTAAATATGTTTTAGAACTTCCAGTACTCAACTAAAAATTGAGTTGCTTATGTTATTTGTGCAAGTGTTTGCACATGTACAAATTGTTTGGGTACAAGCACGTGCTCCAGTATCAACTGAAAGTAGTTTTTCTATACATGTGCATTGATGAAAAATGTTATATGTATTGGATATATATATATATATATATATATATATATATATATATATATATATATATATATATATATCTGTGTGTGTGTGTGTATGTATATGTTCTAGAATGAAATTAATTGTTCTAGTTTTACTATGTGCGTTGATGAAAATTTATTTACGTACTCAATATATATGTTCTAGAATGAAATTAACTGGAACTAGTTTTTCTATGTGCATTGATGAAAAACTAGTTGGATTTTCTGGTAAAAAGTATGGACACAATGTAAATAAATCATCTGCAGTATATTTTTGTATGAAAATTCCTTTCAGACAAGAGACTCGGAGCACTTCTCCGACTTTTGGTGGGATTTGACCCACATCTCTAATCCTGATTGAAAATCTAGTACAAAATTTTCTTGTCCAATGGTCGGATATGTTCAATGTGCATTGATGAAAAATGTTACTTGTCTTGGATAGATATGTTCTAGAATGCACAATTAATTGTTCCAAGTAGTTTTTCTATGTGCATTCATGAAAAACGACATTGACCCAAATTCAACAAACATATATATGTACTAGAATTTCCAATCAAAATTAAAGGGATAATTTGTACATATATCTACTTCTTTAAACTCTTTTTTCAATTAGAGCTCAATTGATACATGGTTAGTTGCATTGAAAAGCTATGTTCTTCCTATTGGAAATTTTTTCATTCAAACAAAACTACATGGAGAGATCAAAAGCAATCTTAAAATTCCAAATGTACTTCAACCATCCAAAAGGGATTTGTGCAACATTACTTGACATGCCATGCCAATTATAGTGAACAATTATCCAATAGAAACATTTAACATTATATACCACATGTGCCAAATGTAGATTGAAACCATCCAAAACTTTAAAATTTTAAAAACTTTTGATAATATATCGTGCAACATTAAAAGATTAAACATCACATGTGAAATGTAGATTGAAACCGTTCAAAACTTGAGTTTAAAAAACTTTAAATTATATATAGATCGTTACTTCACATGCCATGCCAATTATAGTTGAACTAGATCTAATAGAAACATTTAACATTATATACCACATGTGCAAATGTAGAATGAAACCATCCAAAACTTTAAGTTTTAAAAACCTTTTGATTATATATTGTGCAACATTAAAACATTAAACATTTAAAGTTCATTAAATATCACATGCAAAATGTAGATTGAAACCATCCATAACTTGAGTTTTAAAAACTTCACATGCCATGCCAATTATAATTCAACTATCCAACAAAAACATTTAACATTAAATATCACATGCCAAATGTAGATTGAAACCATCTAAAACTTTTAACTTTTAATTTAACAAAAGAATATAGATCACAACATTACTTCACATGCCAAATGTACTCCAAGCATCCAAAACTTAAATTTTAAAAACAAAACAAATTATAACACATGTCATTACATAACATGCCAAATGTAGTTCATATGACAACATTACTTCACATTCACATGCCAAAAGTACTAAAACCATCCAAAAATTAAATAAAACAAATTATATAATAACAATGTAATAAAATATGTCCAAAAATTGTAAATCTCACAAGTATCAAATTGTATCAAGTTTAACAAATTTTAAAACCATCTAAATTTTGAAATCAAATCTACTGTAAATCATTTCCATCAAATGGAGACGAATCTAGCGTCTTCCCTACTAGGGTCTCAGTCTGCGCCCTATCCTGTGAATGGGAAACCTACATACACAATGCACATGTACTTGAACATTAAAATTTGATGTTTTAAAAATGAATGAGAATATATATATATCTAGAACTTCATGTAAAAAACAAAATATAACAAAAAAATCATGCAATACCTCATAAGGTTCCCTCTCCATTTGATGAACATGTTCTCCCATAGGAACATCTGCAGCAGTAAACTATACAATATACATGTATAGTTATATATATATATATATATATATATATATATATTAAAAACTTTCAAATGAAAATGCACATGTACATATATAAACTTATTTTCAATAATATTAAAAAAAGGAACTAAAGACAACTTGTTCAAATGTTGTGGATGTTCCTATCTCCATTGCTAGAGTCCACAGATTAAAAAAATCTTCTATAGGAACATAAATTCAAAAAATTGTAAATAACTCAAAATATAGATCTCTCTCTCTCTCTCTCTCTCTCTCTATATATATATATATATATATATATCTCAATTTTTAATGGAACTTTTTGAGGTAGAATATATATATATATATATATATATATATAACTTTTAAACATAAATTTTAAACTTGTGAAAAATTGTCCATACTCGTGGCTCATCTCCCAATGAAGTAGAAGGTATATCTCCTAAGGAAGAAGAAGGTACCGCCATCCCAAAAAAATCAGACGGAATCGGTACCTGTTAAAACATTTTATCAAATTATATATATACATACATGTACATGTGTGGCAACAATTATTTATTTTAGAGTCACTTAAAAAACACTAACATACATGTGCCAACATATCATGATGGTCAGATGCATCTGCATTGTTTGAACCGGAGGTCACGAACGTAATATTAACATTTTCATCACGCATCATGCCTGAGAACTGCAAATGGTGTTTTAACATATAATCATACATTTTTGTTAGATTAATGTACACATACAAATATATGTATACATGTACATACACATGTATTTATTACAAATTGTACACATGTATATGTAAAAATAATTTCAAACCCTAAGGTCACTAACACATACCGTTCTGATGCCCTCTTCCTCATGAAAAATTAGGTCTTGCAAACCATTTCGACAATTTATTGCATATGTATGGAGATCTTCAATATTCATGTTGTAAATCTCCTCATATATACAATAAAAAAAATTGGCACGTGCATTTTCACGTGCTCTTTATCAATTTAAAAAAAGATCGCCTCCACTCAATCCGCTATGAACATTGTCGATCATAACATCCCTTGCTTCTCGACTTATTTGAGAAGTCGCATCCATGTCTGATCGCAGAGTTTCGACTCGAAACGGTCGACTCACCAATGGCGGCTCAGGGCGAGGCAACTCCACATATCACTTAGCGCCCTTACGGTCATATAATCGACCTTTCCCCGGGCCAAAAAATTTTGAAGGAAGGTCATTGTAGTTGGGTTTCATACCCAAAAAAAATTCTGCATAAAACATTTGTGGAAAATAAACAGGAACCTCATTGTTCCATGGAAGTCTTCCATAGGCCGCAAGATGTCTATCATACAAATAACGAGCTTTGTCTGCGTGCTTGAAATACTGCACCTTCAACATTTTTCTTTCTAGCCCTTCCTTATAATTAAACATTGACTTGGAAACTTCTTTTGTAACTTTTTGTTTTACGTCCTCCCATTTATCGGGACCTATCACTATTTCTTTTCTCTTTCTCATAATTTATACAAATGAATTAGTCGTTGGCCCAAGATTTTTGTACACATTTACCATTTCACCCAATGAATGTGTAACTATTTCAAGGCTTTGTCAACTCTCGGCAGGTAGAGACAAAGCCACGAGATCTCTTTGCAATTTTGCATGAAGTCTTTCACACCTTTGTAAGGTGCATTCCGCCATGTTCGTTTCCCATGGTATATCAGTAATCTCGGCCAGATAAGTTGTGCTAGGTTGAAAACCTTCTTCTTGACTGTAGCAGGCTGCCCTGCATCTATTTTGACCACTACTTCGAACATTTTCGGCCTCTGCATCAATATATATATATATATATATATATAAAATTTCATATATTAGAAAAAACACGTGTAAAAAAAGTTGTACAAATTTAATGAAAAAATATTGAAATTGACGGCAACCTTGATGTTGTTGGTTAACATCTTCTCCACCATGACCCTGCTGAGAACAAGACCCAGAATGACGCTGCTGAGAACCAGACCCAGAATGACGCTGCTGAGAACCAACAGCCGTTGATTGGCCTTCGAGGGAATAAATATCACCCCCTTCATGTAACCTGCTACCACTCATACCTCGATCGGTTCAACCATGGCCACGCTCCATGGATGGAGTAGAAACCCTTCTCCTCTTACCTCCTAAAAATTAAAATATGAAACTTATTAACAACAAATTTAACTCACAAAGTTAATAAAAAATCAATTACATATGTACACACATGTATGGAGATTTAAGATTATATTTAAATACTGTGAACATCCCCCGATCCCTGAACCTCCATATGGGATTCGGCTGATCTTCGTCGTTCATCCTCCATGATATATATCTATTGGTCGACATTTACACAAAAAAGATTTCAAAAAATCAATTTTTAATTTAGTGTACACGAATTATGTAGAACACAACTTTCAAAGCAATAATTGATCATGTGTGAAACTAAATTTAATCGAAAAATAAATTATAAAAATGATAAGTTCACCAAATTGCGCTTTACATGGTGGGAGCACACTTGGTATAAAATTTTCCACTTATACACTTTAGTTTGTGGGAGAAATGACACATGTACATAGTTTACCTTAAAGTTGTTGTGTTTTATGGATATTAAAATGAAGAACTTATATTTAGATCTATTCCAGAGATTGACTGTAGGGGAATTTACTAGATATGTCACCTTTCATAAAAGATGAGATCCAGAGGCTACCTGGCCCTTTACAGAATCTACCTATAGAACTTGTAGAAGTAAACACTAGAGGCATTCACAATATCAAAGAACATTTTCATGCTCAGACATGGGAATGTGTCTCTTTCCCTACACAAAAAAAATAGTTCAAGGTACTTAATCTTCATAGACACGTCATCAAGTAGGTCAATGTGATCATCCCCAACTTACTTTTCATGAAATTAGGCTTGGAATCATCTACAACCTGGTGGATGGAGTTGAATGGGAACTAGGTCAAGGCCTTTACAAAATACATGCTAGTGAATAACACTTACTAGGTTATGCCAAAAAATAAAGTGGGAGAAATGTTTTCTCCTCGAGTTTGTCCAATTGGGTGTGTAATACCAAATTCACACATTTCCTAATAGGTTTCTCTCTTAGGTTACAAATGTCTTCCACCTTATTAGTTATATTTTTCAATTTCCCGTGGATTCCTTCAATTTTTTCTCCTACCATCTCCCTCTCTCACTCCCCAAATTATTTTCATCAAACATGCCCCATTGAGGATCTGGAGCAATGTTTGCACCATACTTGGAACTGTCATTGCTGCTAATTGAAATTGGAGTCATGTATACTAGATCTCTTTCTTAAGTGGCTCTTACTTGGACAATATTCTGAGATGAGTTTGACATGATGGTCAGATGAGGTTGGAAGCTACTTGGTGTAATTTTCCTTAAATCTTCAAAAAAACAGAGAAAAAATGTCATTTTCGATCATTTTTATTAGCTTCTGCATACAGCAGATGTTATCACAATTGCAACAAAATCATGTTCCATCAGCATGAATTATGAATGTCGCAAGCCAAATTGCAAAGAAATTTGCATTCATTTTAGGAAAAAGAAGGCTATGACATTAAGGTCGATGCTAGAAAAAATTATGCAAATAAGGTTGCTAAGTCTTGATACTTACCATGTGTTTCAAAGCCATAACGAAGGTTGGCTTTGAGAGTGTCCTCCCAAAGCCCTATCTTGAGATGAAATTTAATTCAATGTCTCTTAGAGTTGCAAGGTGGAATTGATAGAACTATTTGATTTCTTTTCCATAGATGGATATCTCCTTTCATCTATACCTTTCTCTACCATCTTATTTCCAAGTGAAATGGGAATTTTCACATTTTGAATGCCATTACCATGTAATTTGGTATTCTACTAGCTAGACCTATCACAAGTAAGGTTGTCATACCAAACTATTTCTCTTGCTCAACTCAGTGACCATGACTCTCTTCTCACACTGCTTACCATAAGATATTTAATTGTACATGCCATGCAAAGTTGGAGGTTCTAGGTCTACACCTATTAGGTAAATTTGTATTTTATGGCATTGTGGTCCTTAAATTTGGAGGTGTTCCACGTGAAAAAGTAGGCATTAAATATGGATGAAAAGGATTTGTTTTAACTTTGATAGAATTTCCTTGTGGAATTACTGAATTTCTCAACGACATCATGCTAGCTTTTCTCAGAGAAGAAGGTTTTGGAGGAGAAATTGAATTCTTTCGACTTATTTTTGGCATTGAAGTTTGAAATAGTAGTTTTGATGACTCCATTGATGACCTTGCTGAGGAATTTGATGCACACAATATTGACTTTGAATATGGTTTAGAAGACGTTGATGAAGTTGTAGATATTGGTGTTGTCACTGAATGTTTCTTTGTTGTTGGACTTCATCAAGACAAAATTTAACTTTACGAGCAGATTGAAGACCTTGAAGAGGTTTTAGATTTTGTTGTTCTCACTGAAGGTTTTTGTCTAGTTTTGTTTCTTAAACCATCATTTCCATAGGACATTTTTGGTGAATAGATTCTTGACCTTGATGAGAGGATATGATACCTTCAAGAGGCTACATCTTTTGGTGACGTCACTAATTGTTTCTCTATTATTATGTTTGTTAAACATCTCGCTTAGGGCGAGGCAACTCCACATATATTGTACAGTTTATGGGACAGAAATCAATATTTAGAAATATTCACTTGGTTTTTATAATTGGATAGAAGAATGACTTTAAATGACCTTGTATGTATTCTCATTTTAGAGCTCAAATTTTTAGGAAGTATTTAAGTATCCACCTTTCAAGAATCACTAGAAGAGGTTGATAAAGAATATAGGAAGACAAAAAACTAACCAGTGGTGTAATAAATGGATTTCTTGGGAGGTAGATTGGCATATGGATTTTTGGTAGCTAGAACTTTTCCAAATAAGTCAATGTATTTGAAAACCAAACCTCTAGTTTATTTTGGTTTAGACAAGGTCTAGAATTTGAAAAGTGAATTCCCTCTTTCTTCCTCTTACATGTCCAATGATCAGAATCTGGATTGAGGGACAAAAATTTCCTAAATAAAAATTTTGCATTTTATTTGTTGTACACATGAGTTTTTAAAAGCTAATTAACTCATAAATTTATCACAAAATACACTTAAATCTTGACACAAACCCCTTCCCAATTGGATAACTTTAGACGATCCTAAAAACATTTTTATTTAACTAATGAGGGAGATAGCCCAATAAAACTAGTTTGTCCATATTCAAATCAAGTTGGTATCAAAGTACAATTTAGCTCATTTTAGTAAAGGTTAGTTAGAAGAATTAGCTATTGGTTTCTGTCTTCAATTTTCTCTCAAAATGAATGTTTACGTGCTTTTGAGAGACACACTAGAGGAATAAGGTCCAATTTTTTTATGAAAATGTGATATGAAAGTAAAGGGTTAAAGGCAAACATGTACAAGGCATAGTTGAGTACAAGGCATAGTTGAGCCAAATGTTGTTGATGAAGGGCCTAATTATTTGGGTCTTGGTTATGGAAAACATGATGGAGAATGCTCCAAAGCCAAGGAGGCACATGAAGTTGTTCCAAGAAGGAATTTTATTTCGTGTTCAATACCTCAAGCTTGTGAAGTTTGTGTTCATGATGAATGGAAAAGTTTGACACCCACTTTGCAAGAAGATGTTAATAAACATGTAGCTAATGAGAATGTAAAAGAAGAGGATGTTGAAAGCTCTATCTAGTCATTGAATTCATTGCTAGTATTCAGAGGAGAGCCACTACCTCATCAAATTCACCTCCTCAAGAAGGCGACAACGGTCAATGTTCAAGGTATAAATTTTCCTTTAATAAAATTGCTTTTGATTATGATAAACATGGTAAATATTCACATAAGATATAGAAAAGAAATTGCACATGTTCCTTTTGTGGTTTGAATAACCATAATGTTTATAGATTTTGGAAGAAGATATACATGCACATTGAAACTTTCTAAATAAATGAGGAAAAAAATCAAAGGCCCATTGGACAA
This sequence comes from Pinus albicaulis, assembly GCA_034641835.2. NCBI lineage: Eukaryota > Viridiplantae > Streptophyta > Pinopsida > Pinales > Pinaceae > Pinus > Pinus albicaulis. The sequence continues at coordinate 338,196 of JAXQQM020092013.1, read as the reverse complement.
GGAAAATGATGTTGAAAATAAGATGAAATTGTTTATTACTCATTGCCATAAGAAAGGTCACCTTGTAGACAAGTGTTGGACTTTGTATCCAACAATTCATCCACAACATTTGAAGTCGGTGGAAAGAGATAATGACAAGAATGGAAAAGAGGATTCCATAATCGATGAGGGTGAGGATGATTCACATGATGATGAAGTGCAACTAAAAGAAGTGCCATTGAAATGGTTTGCTAACAGATGGTTGGATTTATTATCCAATTAAGGCCTTGAATGTATTTTGATGTTTCATGAATTTCTTTGCAAATTCAAAGTATGGTGCATGTTGCATGAAGAAAGATGTCGAAAGTAGAGTTATGTTGACACACTTAAATGCAACAAATATGCAAATTTGTACATGAGCTATTATTTGACTTGAGAGTCAGTTGTTTGAAGAGGCATGTTTTGTCGACTTGTGTTTGGTTGATGGTTTTGTACACCAATATGTAAGAGTACATGGAGATATTCACATGATGTGAATTTTTTTTCTTTCAAGGATAAAAATGATATGTCAGCAAGCTATGTTTCTTGCATGATTTATTTTTCAGTTTTATGGTTTGTTTGTGACAAGACGTCACAAGATTTTGGGAAGGTCCACTCTTGAGCGAGAGCCTCATGATTACAACCTAATCATGAGAATCAAATGGGAATGCATCCTTATTTTGAAGAAAAATAGGATTCTAAGCTACCTAGGACTCTAACCATTATTTTTAAATTTGAAATATCATGGTGTGTTGTTTCAATGCCTGACTCCACAACCCTAACATAAATTGTTTTATTCTTTTTTTGCAGGATTTAGTTGGTTATATTCAAAGTCAGTTGAATTTAAAATTCTTGGCTTAGTGGCATGAACCAAACATATTTTACATATTAAATGAGGAATTTCGCTCTCCCAATCATTTCTAAATCACCCATATCACCAAGAAAACATGTTTTAAAAGAACATAATTTGGTATGGGAAAGACCTTAGGTTTCAAATATTATAAGAAGGTTTTTGATATGGTTGAGAGAATGTGAAAAATAGAATTGATAAACAAATTATTTTTCAAAACATATTACTTTCAAAGTATCAACAAGGAATGTACAAGGGTGTTCAATGAATTAACGCTATTTATTTAAATTCCATGATGTATATCTTACTCATAATTTTAACAAATTATTAAATAATGATCTAGATTGGATAATTATATTATTTGTCATATATTTTGATACTTATAGAGTGAAAAAAAATGAAAGAATCAACTTGTAGGGGCATTTTAATGGTGGGTGGAGAATGGGGATCCAAAACCTTTTGGAGTCATTTTGAGGTTTGAAATTTGACATTTTTGGGGGTCAAACGATTATTCCTTGTGCCAAAATATTGACCATTATTCTACACTTAAAGACATATATCCAATGGTGAAAGAAAAACATCAAATGAAGTTCATTCAAAATTTATGCCTTTAGTAAGTTGACCTATATCATGTTGACCACCATGGTACGAGAGAATGACATTTTAGCCCCATTACTCATGCATAGCAAGCTAGCTACATGTGGAATTTAACAAGACTCTAAAAGGTCTAAAATCAAAAACCTCGTTAATGGTTGATGGAGTCAAATATTACACCTAGTTGGCTATCACGCTATGTTAAATACTTGGGCACTAGGAGGAATAAGAGTTCCATTTTGTGTTATTGTATTTTTTTCCATAGTTGAAAATACAACTAGGAGTGTGAAGTTAGAGAGAAAAATGTATGAAGTTAAGTTTTTATGGCAACCTTACATGCCAAAAGTCTTAGCTAACTCTAGAGAGATTACCTTAAACATATTTTCAATACCAGAAAAGAGAGAGTAGAGCATGTTTAAATTTTAGTGTTGTTTTCCCCCCATAAGGATTTCCTAGGGAAAACGAGTCTAGAGCATCATTACTTTTTAGGGTTGCTTGTCTCTCATAAGGATTTCCTAGGAAAATAATTGTGTTGATTGTCTAGAGATATGTATGTGTGTGTTTCATTATGTTCTCTATTTCTTACGTTGTGTTTCATTATGTTTTATATTTCTTACATTTCTACCCTCCTATTTTTCTTTCCAATCAAGGTTTATAAAGTAACATGAAAAGCAACATGAGACTTGGAACAATCATTTTCATTATCTATATGGAAGGCAAACAAGATTATATCCCCTTAAGCTTAAACTTATGTAGTTTGTCAATTTTTATCATATATTTTTTGGTAAGGGTAAATTTTTTTTATCTATAGTACAAGTCATGAGTTCCCCAATAAATTACTTTATGTAAAGCATGATTCTAGGATTACTACAATTTTTACTTGGTTATTTATTGTGATGATGCCCTGTCTCAATCACTTGGCCATCTCTCTATGGGTAGTTAAATATTTATAACAATACTTAAGTAATATTTATCTATTTGTATTATGTGAAATGTAAAAAATGGTATACTATTTTTCATAAAATTGGGTTGAGCTTATCATATATTTCGATGAAAGTTGATTATATGACACGTTTCTTTAAAAGGATCTAAAAATTTTGTTAAGTATGAATTTGCAATTTTGTGTGGCTCTCTATCAACCTTCACTTCCTCATTTCTAGAAAAAATCTACTTGCTCATTTGTATACCCACTTTCTATTCAAATGCATGAGTTTTGAACTCTCGATAACTATGTTTTTCCACACAGGAAAATTATATGTCACATTTTATACTAAAGTTCTAAATATTTTTTTGAAGTTTGGATTACTGTTATTCTTCTATATAATTTAACATTAGATATAAGTTTAAATTGAAAGCTACTTAGATGAAATATAGCTTAGATATGGCATTTGAAAATTATTATCTATTTATTAAACTAAAGGACATAATTATTACCCATGTTTAATTTACATTCAAATGCTTCTTTGATTTATCTCCTATAGCTTAATGTAATGCTAGATATATAATTTAAGTTGAAGGCCCATGAGATAAATATGACTTCTATGTGACATTTGTATTGAATCATCTATTTGTTGTGTTATATGAACATAATTGGTATGCATATCTAATTTGCATTACTAATATGTCATGCTTCTTTAATTTATCTTTTATAGATGACCGGAGCGCATCCCTTTTTAATCTATCCCTTTTGAATTTGGATATGTGGGCAATATTCATCCACATATTTTTCTATCATAAAGCAATGATTAAAATTGTAAATTCCATTTGTGTCAATGTTAAGGTTAAGCACATGGATTAAAGTTTTATATATTAGATGAGGAGGCTATGTATTAGATATGGTCTTGAATGAGCTTTTGGACTCTTTAGATATATATCTAAAGATTCCAAATGCTCATTCAAGACCATATGTAATACATAGCCTCCTCATCTAACTTAGCGAGGGATTTGCAATACTATATTTGAGTTGGCTAGCTCCCTTTGAAGATATTATAATGTTAGATTATTATTTCTATAGATTTTAGTTATGGTAGTAAAATGTTACAAAAAACCAGAAACTGTACAAATAATATTATTCTAGATATATGTAAAAAGGACATGGTAGAGAAGATCAAATAATATTAAACTTTTCATAAATAGTTTAGATAAAAATACATTTATTGTAAATTCTAAGGCTTAAACAAATAATTTTTCTAATAATTGTTTTTAATTAATAAATAAAAAAGAAACATTTTCAATCAAAATCACATGCAACACATAATAAAAATAATTTAAAAACAATTTAAAACTTCATACACTATATGACATTACTATGAAAACAGCATAAAAAGATACAAGCAAAAAATACATACAATGCATCCATTACATTGGAGTCTTCAGAACATACAATGCATACATTAAATTTGACGGAATTATTCACAACACAATTGGTGTCATTTGTTCATAAAAAAATGTTGAACATGAATGTGCAAATAAGGAGGTTGAGATAAGGAGGTTTCACATTGGCTTTGCAGAATTGAGAATTTAAAAACTGTTTTTGCAGGTATTACTTATCAACATATATATCATGAAAAGAATACTGCTGCAGATGAATTGTCAAAGAAGGGGCTGAAGGCTGTTTTTGGAAACATTAATTACCAGCTATATAACATGCAGGGTCTTCAGGCTGAAGGTTCAGTCGCCATCATTTAAGTACAGTGGGGTTTAGGGAGGCTGTGTTTTCAGATTTCAGGTTTAATATGTGTTGTTACTTTGATAGTAAAAACTTTGTTGTCTCTTTTTGTATGAATTGTTCTGTAGATCCTTCTACTGTCACTTTTTGGGCTCTTTAGGGGCAAGGATAACATATTTTTTCTATTTTGAAATGGTATTTTTTGGGCTGTATTATTTCATTTTGTCTTTGTTTGTTATGTGGCAAAAATCTGAGAGTATAGAAAGGTTGGAGAAAAAAAATTGCAGATACCAAGTTGAAGATTGTGAAAATGAAGGTAAACTAACTAATACAATTTAACACAGCAAACAACAGCAATTTATCACAGTAATTAATGTAACAGTTGATCAATTTTTTGAAAGGAGGATCCAGAAAGCATATACTGAATCTATTGGGTATAGGAATAAATTTTAGAACTTTTGCATACGCTTTACAAAATTCAACATGTATCCTGCCATTGCTTTTTTTTTAGACAGAACGCTGATGTATTAACATTTCATATGCTAAATACATACGCTCAGCTGTGCAGCGAGAGAAACAAATACATATTAGCCAGTAGTATATAGTGCCAATCTAAGAAAGAGGGTCACCGATAACAGTGGGAAACATAATTTGGGGGATTGATACCACATCCCATCATGATCAGAATTTAAAACATCCCTGTAGATAACACGAACAACAAAAATTTCATAGCAAAAGGAAAAACATCAGCCAGTTAGACATGAAAAAAAAAATTGAAAATGTGAAGCTGGATTACACTTTTTGCCCTTTTTTGAGAAAAAAATTTCATTTTTTCGGTTCTTCAACTTTTTGCAAACTATAACAATTTTTCTCTGTAGAATTTCATTTTGTGATTAAAAAAAAAAAGTTGTGAGAAATTTTGTTAGCTTTCTATTACTTATTTTTTGAAATTTTTTTATGCAGATTTGATATGTAAACTTAGCATTTCTTTGAGTGTGTGTCTCTTAACAATCAAAGGATTCATAAGAAGTCATGTTATGACGCAATGTTCTATTCATTGAAAATTTTTATTTTTGAGAAAACAAAATGTGTTACAACAATCTAGACAGAGTCTACTTTGGTTTCGTCATATTTACAAAGCCAATGGATGCATATCATAATTACTAGAATTTTTTGAACTGGTCCAATACGAAAAACTGCATATTTTGGATATGTTTTGTGACGCAACAAATTTCTTAACATATAAGTTATAAACTAAAAATATAGAAGCTACCCATTAGAGATGACGGACCAATGCAATGCCCCATAATTTTTTCAATTTTTTTTACAATGTATTTTGGGAGATACAAATTTTGATTTCACTAAATCACAATGACCCTCAGAAATTGTTTGCACCCATTTTATTAGAAAAATAATTAAAATTAGTAAACGTTTATGAAATTTCATAAAAGTTATATTTCCTGAAAGTAGATTCAATTCTAAAAATGCTTGTCTTGGTTCCGACAGTTAATTAAAAACCTTTCATGGAGTTTAATCAGTCCAAATTTGCAGAAATATATTCAGAGCTTGGCTTTTGCGTAACTAGTGACGCGTTAGTTCGGCCAAACTATCTTTTGCACCGACGGCTCGTTAAGTCTAACGAATTAATAGTTCGACCGAACTTTTAATCAAAATTTTAGCCAAAATTTTGTATAACTTTCCGTCAGCCGCAAAATTTTGCGGAGCCCCTACTAAAACACATTTCACGGCAATATAAATTGCCGCGAAATCATTCACAATTTTCGCACATTTCGCAGTTCATATGATTTTACAAAGATCTTGGTTTGGGTTTAAAAACTTTTCTTCAAAGTTTGGATTTAAGAGCATTTCTTGGAAGAAAACTGATTTTGCAAAGAAAATGAAAATTCACGTGTACATATATAAAATTATTTTGAATAATATTAAAAAAAGGAACTAAAGACAACTTGTTCAAATGTTTTGGGTGTTCCTATCTCCGTCGCTAGAGTTCGTGGATTAAAGAAATCTACTATAGGAACCTAAATTTTTAAATTTTTAAATAACTCAAAATATAGATCTCTCTCTCTCTCTCTCTCTATATATATATATATATATCTCAATTTTTAATGGAACTTTTTGAAGTAGAATATATATATATATATATATATAAATTTTAAACATACATTTTAAACTTGTGAAAAATTGTCCATACTTGTGGCTCATCTCCCAAGGAGGTAGAAGGTACATCTCCCAAGGAAGAAGAAGGTACCACCATCCCAAAAACATCGGACATAATCGGTATCTATTAAAACATTTTATCAAATTATATATCTACGTACATGTACATGTGTGCACAATTATTTATTTTGAAGTCACTTAAAAAACACTAACATTTGCCAACATATCTTGATGGTCAGACCCATCTGCATTGCTTGAACGAGAGGTCCCAAACGTGATATTAACATTTTCGTCACGCATCATGTGTGAGAACTGCAAATGGTGTTTTAACATATAATCATACATTTTTGTTAGATTAATGTACACATACAAATAAATGTATACATGTACATACACATGTATTTATTATAAATTGTACACATGTATATGTATGTTAAAATAATTTCAAACCCTAAGGTCACTAACACATACCGTTCCGGTGCCCTCTTCCTCATGAAAAATTAGGTCTTGCAAACCATTGCGACAATTTATTGCATATGTTCGGAGATCTTCAACATTCATGTTGTAAATCTCATCATCTGTACGATAAACAAAATTGGCACATGCATTTTCACGTGCTCTTTGTCGATTTAAACAAAGATCGACTCCACTCAATCCGCTATGAACATTGTCAATCATAACATCCCTTGCTTCTCGACTTATTTGAGAAGTCGCATCCATCTCTGATCGCAGAGTTTCGACTCGAAACGGTCGACTCACCAATGGTGGCTCAGGGCGAGGCAACTCCACATCTCGCTTAGCGCCCTTATGGTCATATAATCGACCTTTCCCCGGGCCAAAAAATTCTGAAGGAAGGTCATTGTAGTTGGGTTTCATACCCAAAAAAAATTCTGCATAAAACATTTGTGCAAAATAAACAGGAACCTCATCGTTCCATGGAAGCCTTCCATAGGCCGCAAGATGCCTATCATACAAATAATGAGCTTTGTCTGGGTGCGTGAAATACTACATCTTCAACATTTTTCTTTTTGGCCCTTCCTTATAATTAAACATTGACTTGGCCACTTCTTTTGTAACTTTTTGTTTTACGTCCTCCCATTTATCGGGACCCATCACTGTTTCTTTTCTCTTTCTCATCATTTCTACAAATGAATCAGTCATTGGCCCAAGATTTCTGTACACATTTACCATTTCACCCAATGAATGTGTAACTATTTCAAGGCTTTGTCGGCTCTCAGCAGGTAGAGACAAAGCCATGAGATCTCTTTGCAATTTTGCATGAAGTCTTTCACACCTTTGTAAGGTGCATTCTGCCATGTTGGTTTCCCATGGTATATCAGTAATCTTGGCCAGATAAGTTGTGCTGGGTTGACAGCCTTCTTCTTGAATGTAGCGGGCTGCCCTGTGTCTATTTTGACCACTAGTTCGAACATTTTCGGCCTCTGCATCAATATATATAAAATTTCGTATATTAGAAAAAACACGTGTAAAAAAAGTTGTACAAATTTAATGGAAAAATATTGAAATTGATGGCAACCTTGACATTGTTGGTTAGCATCTTCTCCAACATGACCCTGCTGAGAACCAAACCCAGAATGACCCTGCTGAGAACTAGACCCAAAATGACCCTGTTGAGAACCAACAACCGTTGATTGGCCTTCGGGGTAACAAATATCACCCCCTTCATGCAACCTGCTACCACTCATTGATGGCCCTCTAGGTGGATTTAAACCACCACCAACCTCTCGAGACTAGGGAGAAGCTTCATAAAAAAATACGAATTTATAATCAATTGAAAAATACATTCATGTGTACATACAAATACATATATGTATATTCATTGATTAAATTTCGTGAACCATACCTCAACCGGTTGAACCATGGTCACGCTCCATGGATGGAGTAGAAACCCTTCTCCTCTTACCTCCTAAAAATTAAAATATGAAACTTATTAACAACTAATTTAACTCACAAATTTTAAAAAAATCAATTCCATATGTACACACATGTATGGAGATTTAAGATTATATTTAAATACCGTGAACATCACCCGATCCCTGAACCTCCATATGGGATTCGGCTAATATTTTTCGTTCATCCTCCATGATATATATATCTATTGGTCGACATTTACACAAAATAGATTTCAGAAAATAAATTTGTAATTTAGTGTACACAAATTATGTAGAACACAACTTTCAAAGCAATAATTGATGTGTGAAACTAAATTTAATCAAAAAAAAATTATAAAAATGATAAGTTCACCAAATTGCACTTTACATGGTGGGAGCACACTTGGTATAAAATTTACCACTTATACACTTTAGTTTGTGGGAGAAATGAAACATGTACATAGTTTACCTTAAATTTGTTGTGTTTTATGGATATTAAAATGAAGAACTTCTATTTAGATCCATTCCAGAGATTGAATGTAGGGGCATTTACTAGATATGTCACCTTTCATAAAAGATGAGATCCAGAGGCTACCTGGCCCTTTATGGACTCTGCCTATAGAACTTCTAGAAGTAAAAACTAGAGGCATTAACAATATCAAAGAACATTTTCATGCTCAAACATGGGAATGTGTTTCTTTCCCTACACAAAAAAATAGTTCAAGGTAGTTAATCTTCATAGACATGTCATCCAACAGGTCAATGTGATCATCCCGAACTTACTTTTCATGAAATTAGGCTTGGAATCCTCTACAACCTGGTGGATGGAGTTGAATGGGAACTAGGTCAAGGCCTTTACAAAATACATGCTAGTGAATAACAGTTACTAGGTTATGCCAACAAATAAAGTGGGAGAAATGTTTTCTCCTCGAGGTTATCCAATTGGGTGTGTAATACCAACTTCACCCATTTCCTAACAGGTTTCTCTCTTAGGTTACAAAGTGTCTTCACCTTATTAGTTATATATTTTTCAATTTCCAGTGGATTCCTTGAATTTTTTCTCCTACCATCTCCCTCTCTCACTCCCCAAATTATTGTCATCAAACATGCCCCATTGAGGATCTGGAGCAATGTTTGCACCATACTTAGAACTGTCATTGCTGCTAATTGAAATTGGAGAGTCATGTATACTATATTGCTTGCTTAAGTGGCTCTTACTTCGACAATATACTGAGATGAGTTTGACATGATGGTCATATGAGGCTGGAAGCTACTTGGTGTAATTTTCCTTAAATCTTGCAAAAAACACAGCAAAAATGTCATTTTCAATCATTTTTTATTATCTTCTGCATACAACAAATGTTATCACAATTGCAACACAATCATGTTCCATGAGCATGAGTTATGAATGTTGCAAGCCAAATTGCAAGGAAATTTGCATTCATTTTAGGCAAAAGAAGGCTATGACATTAAGGTCCATGCTAGAAAAAATTATGCAAATAAGGTTGCTAAGTCTTGATACTTACCATGTGTTTCAAAGCCATAATGAAGGTTGGCTTTGAGAGTGTCCTCCCAAAGCCCTGTCTTGAGATGAAACTTAATTCAATGTCTCTTAGAGTTGCAAGGTGGAATTGATAGAACTATTTGATTTCTTTACCATAGATGGATATCTCCTTTCATCTATACCTTTCTCTACCATCTTATTTCCAAGTGAAATGGGAATTTTCGCATTTTGAATGCCATTACCATGTAGTTTGGTAGTCTGCTAGCTAGACCTATCACAAGTAAATTTTTCATACCAAACTATTTCTCTTGCTCAACTCAGTGACCATGACTCTCTTCTCACACTGCTTACCATAAGATCTTCAATTGTACATGTCATGCAAATTTGGGGGTTCTAGGTCTACACCTATTAGGTAAAGTTGTATTTTATGGAATTGTGGTCCTTAAATTTGGAGGTGTTCCACCTGAAAATGTAGGCATTAAATATGGATGAAAAGTATTTTTTTTAACTTTGATAGAATTTCCTTGTGGAATTACTGAATTTCTCGACGACATCATGCTAGCTTTGCTCAGAGAAGAAGGTTTTGCAGGAGAAATTGAATTCTTTTGACTTATTTTTGGCATTGAAGTTTGAAATAGTAGTTTTGATGACTCCATTGATGACCTTGCTGAGGAATTTGATGCACACAATATTGACTTTGAAGATGGTTTAGAAGACGTTGAAGAAGTTGTAGATTTTTGTGTTGTCATTGAATGTTTCTTTGTTGTTGGACTTGATCAAGACAAAAATTAACTTTACGAGCAGATTGAAGACCTTGAAGAGGTTTTAGATTTTGTTGTTCTCACTGAAGGTTTTTGTCTGGTTTTGTTTCTTAAACCATCATTTCCATAGGACATTTTTGGTGAATAGATTATTGACCTTGATGAGAGGATAGGATACCTTGAAGAGGCTACATCTTTTGGTGACATCAGTAATTGTTTCTCTATTATTATTTTTGTTAAACATCTCGCTTAGGGTGAGGCAACTCCACCTATATTGTATAGTTTATGGGACATAAATCAATATGTAGAAATATTCACTTGGTTTTTATAATCGGATAGAGGAATGACTTAAAATTACCTTGTATGTCTTCTCATTTTAGAGCTCAAATTTTTAGGAAGGATTTAAGTATCCACATTTCAAGAATCACTAGAAGAGGTTGATAAAGAATATAGGAAGACAAAAAACTAACCAGTGGTGTAATAAATGGATTTCTTGGGAGGTAGATTTGAATATGGAGTTTTGGTAGCTATAACTTTTCCAAATAAGTCAATGTATTTGAAAACCAAACCTCTAGTTTATTTTGGTTTAGACAAGGTCTAGAATTTTAAAAGTGAATTCCCTCTTTCTTCCTCTTACATGTCTAATGATCGGAATCTGGATTGAGGGAAAAAAATTTCCTAAATAAAAATGTTGCATTTTATTTTTTGTACACATGAGTTTTTAAAAGCTAATTAACTCATAAATTTCTCACAAAATACACTTAAACCTTGACACATAAACCCATTCCCAATTGGCTAACTTTAGACGATCCTAAACACATTTTTATTTAACTGATGAGGGAGATAGCCCAACAAAACTAGTTTGTCCATTTTCAAATCAAGTTGGTATCAAAGTACAATTTAGCTCATTTTAGTAAAGGTTAGTTAGAATAATTAGCTATTGGTTTTTGTCTTCAATTTCCTCTCAAAATGAATGTGTACGTGCTTTTGAGAGACACACTAGAGGAATAAGGTCCAAATTTTTTATGAAAATGTGCTATGAAAGTAAAGGGTTAAAGGCAAACATGTACAAGGCATAGTTGAGCCAAACGTTGTTGAGGAAGGGCCTAATTATTTGGGTCTTGGTTATGGAAAACATGATGGAGAATGCTCCAAAGCCAAGGAGGCACATGAAGCTTTTCCAAGAAGGAATTTTATTTCGTGTTCATTACCTCAAGCTTGTGAAGTTTGTGTTCATGATGAATGGAAAATTTTGACACCCACTTTGCAAGAAGATGTTAATAATCATGCAACTAATGAGAATGTAAAAGAAGAGGATGTTGAAAGCTCTAGAGTCATTGAATTCATTGTCAGTATTGAGAGAAGAGCCACTACCTCATCAAATTCACCTCCTCAAGAAGGCGACAAAGGTGAATGTTCAAGGTATAAATTTGCCTTTAATCAAATTGTGTTTGATTATGATAAACATGGTAAATATTCACATAAGATTTGGAAAAGAACTTGCATGTTCCTTTTGTGGTTTGAATAATCATAATGTTTATAGATGTTGGAAGAAGATATCCATGCACATGAAACTTTCTAAATAAATGAGGAAAAAAGTCAAAGGCCCATTGGACAAGGAAAATGATGTTGAAAATAAGATGCAATTGTTTATTACTCATTTCCATAAGAAAGGTCACCTTGTGGACAAGTGTTGGAATTTGTATCCAACAAGTCATCCACAACATTTGAAGAAGGTGGAAAGAGATAACAACAAGAATGGAAAAGAGGATTCCATAATCGATGAGGGTCAGGATGATTCACATGATGATGAAGTGCAGCTAAAAGAAGCGCCATTGAAATGGTTTGGTAACGAATGGTTAGATTTCTTATCCAATTAAGGCCTTGCATGTATTTTGATGTTTCATGAATTTCTTTGCAAATTCAAAGTATGGTGCATGTTGCATGAAGCAAGATGTTGAAAGTAGAGTTATGTTGACACACTTAAATGCAACAAATATGGAAATTTGTACATGAGCTATAATTTGACTTGAGAGTCAGTTGTTTGAAGAGGCATGTTTTGTCGACTTGTGTTTGGTTGATGGTTTTGTACACCAATATGTAAGAGTACATGGAGATATTCACATGATGTGAATTTTTTTTCTTTGAAGGAGAAAAATGATATGTCAGTGAGCTATGTTTCTTGCATGATGTGTTTTTCAGTTTGATGGTTTTGTTTGTGACAAGACGTCACAAGATTTTGGGAAGGTCCACTCTTGAGCGAGAGCCTCATGATTACAACCTAATCATGAGAATCAAATGGGAGTGCATCCTTTTTTTGAAAAAAAATAGGATTCTAAGCTACCTAGGGCTCAAACCATTATTTTTAAATTTGAAACATCATGGTGTGTTGTTTCAATGCCTAAATCCACAACCCTAACATAAATTGTTTTATTCTTTTTTTGCAGGATTTAGTTCGTTATATTAAAATTCAGTTGAATTTAAAATTCTTGGCTTAGTGGCATGAACCAAACATATTGTGTATTAAATGAGGAATTTCACTCTCGCAATCATTTCTAAATCACCCATATCACCAAGAAAACATGTTTTAAAAGAACATACTTTGGTATTGGAAAGACCTTAGGTCCTTTGACTGTGCACATGTGGTGTGAAAAATTGAAATTGAAAATTTGCAAAAAAGTGAAATTATGAATGAAACCACGAAAACAAAAAACCCAAAAGTGGTAAATGATTTAAATAGACCTAATTAATTATTTACCAACATAAATTCTTCAAATTTTAGCAACTAAATGATAAGTAAAAAAATAAATAAATTTGTAATTATGGTTCGAAAGTTACATAATCTTAAGAAGCATTTTAAATTAATTCTATCTCATAAAAAGTATCCCTCCTAACTTAACAAATACTATCTCTTCTCCTAAGGTTCACGACCTCCCTTCCTTAGCACACAAGACATAAATACAATTAATATTTCAATATGTTAATTTCTATCGAAACAAATGAAAAGTTGTATATAGATGGTTTCAAATATTATAAGAAGGTTTTTGATATGTTTGAGAGAATGTGGAAAATAGAATCCATAAACAAATTATTTTTCAAAACATATTAAACTTTCAAAGTATCAACAAGGAATGTACAATGGTGTTCAATGAATTAACGCTATCTATTTAAATTCCATGATGTATATCTTACTCATAATTTTAAAAAACTATTAAATAATGATCTAGATTGGATAATTATATTATTTGTCATATATTTTGATGCTTATAGAGTGAAAAAACTGAAAGAATCAACTTGTAGGGTCATTTTAATGGTGGGTGGAGAATTGGGGTCTAAAACCTTTTGGAGTCATTTCGAGGTATTAAATGACATTTATGGGGGTCAAACAATTATCCCTTGCGCTGAAATCTTGACCATTATTCTACACTTAAAGACATATCCAATGGTGCAAGAAAAACATCAAATGAAGTTCATTCAAAATTTATGCCTTTAGTAAGTTGACCTATCATGTTGACCACCATGGTACGAGAGAATGTCATTTTAGCCCCATTATTCATGCATAGCAAGCTAGCTACATGTGGAATTTTAACAAGACTCTAAAAGGTCTAAAATCACAAACCTCTTTGATGGTTGACAGAGTCAAATCTTACACCTAGTTGGCTATCACGCTATGTTAAATACTTGGCCACTAGGAGGAATAAGAGTTCCATTTTGTGTTATTGTCTTTTGTTCCATAGTTGAAAATACAACTAGGAGTGTGAAGTTAGAGAGAAAAATGTATGAATTTAAGTTTTTATAGCAACCTTACACGCCAAAAGTCTTAGCTAACTCTAGAGAGATTACCTCTTTCTTTGTACTTACATATTTTCCATACTAGAAAAGAGAGAGTAGAGAATGTTTAAATTTTAGTGTTGTTTTTCTCCCATAAGGATTTCCTAGGGAAAAAGGAGTCTAGAGCATCATTACTTTTTAGGGTTGCTTGTCTCCCATAAGGATTTCCTAGGAAAATAATTGTGTTGATTGTCTTGAGATATGTATGTGTGTGTTTCATTATGTTCTCTATTTCTTACGTTGTGTTTCATTATGTTTTATATTTCTTACATTTCTGCCCTCCTATTTTTATTTCCAATCAAGGTTTATAAAGTAACATGAGAAGCAACATGAGACTTGGAACAATCATTTTCATTATCTATATGGAAGGCAAAAAGGATTATATCCCCTTAAGCTTAAGCTTATGTAGTTTGTCAATTTTTATCATATATTTTTTGGTAAGGGTAAATGTTTTTTTATCTATAGTAAGTCATGAGTTCCCCAATTTTACCTTATCTAAAGCATGATTCTAGGATTACTACAATTTGTACTTGGTTTTTTATTGTGATGATGCCCTGTCTCAATCACTTGGCCATCTCTCGATGGGTAGTTAAATATTTATAACAATACTTAAGTAATATTTATCTATTTGTATTATGTGAAATGTAAAAAATGGTATACTATTTTTCATAAAATTGTGTTGAGTTTATCATATATTTCGATGAAAGTTGATTATATGACACGTTTTCTTTAAAAGGATCTAACAATTTTGTTAAGGTATGAATTTGCAATTTTGGGTGGCTCTCTATCAACCTTCACTTCCTCATTTCTAGAAAAAATCTACTTTCTCATTCGTATACCCACTTTGTATTCAAATGCATGACTTTTGAACTCTCTGTAACTATGTTTTTCCACGCAGGAAAATTATATGTCACATTATATACTAACTCTAAATATTATTTTGAAGTTTGGATTACTGTTATTCTTTTATATAATTTAACATTAGATATAAGTTTAAATTGAAAGCTACTTAGATGAAATATAGCTTAGATATGGAATTTGCAAATTATTATCTATTTATTGAACTAAAGGACATAATCATTACACATGTTTAATTTACATTCAAATGCTTCTGTGATTTATCTCCTATAGCTTAATGTAATGCTAGATATATAATTTAAGTTGAAGGCCCATGAGATAAATATGACTTCTATGTGACATTTGTATTGAATCATCTATTTGTTGTGTTATATGAACATAAGTGGTACACATATCTAATTTGCATTGCTAATATGTCATGATTCTTTAATTTATATTTTATAGATGACCGGAGCATCCCTTTTTAATCTATCCCTTTTGACTTCGAATATGTGGGAAATACTCATCCGCATATTTTTCTATCATAAAGCAGTGAGTAAAATTGTATTCCATTTGTTTCAATGTTAAGGTTAAGCACATGGATTAAAGTTTTACATAAGATACATTGCCACGGTGTACATTTATATCTAAAGAGTCCAAAATCTCATTCAAGACCACATGTTTTGTTGATGTAGGTTGATTGGTTATATTTCATTTCTTTTGCAGTTGTTGCTGTGGGCCTTACCATCTATTCATTCTAGTAGTTGCTAAAACTAATATTTCACCTTTTTATTTTAAATAGAAATAACTTTTCAAAGACATTTTAATATGTAAAATTAAGGAAAACCCTTTTTTTCCTATGTGAATATGATAATATCTAACATGTGCTTTTTATTTCTGCAGTTATGACAGAGAACACTATTGTGGTTAAAAATGGTCTAAATGAAACCATACCATACACACAACTTAATGAAAAGAGAGAGCCTAATATAGTAGGCATAAAAATACTTTGCTACAAAATGATAAAACATGTGAGTGAAAAATTTAAAACATAAATCAAGATATCAAACACAATGATATTATGATGGAGAGAATATTTCTGCAGCCAAAATGAACATGCAAACCAAAAATTGTAATAAAAATATTACAACATATCATTTAAAAATTTAAAAACATAAATAACCTAACACACAAGGATATCTCAAAACACCTGAATGCATATGTAGAACAAAACATGTAATAGAATATTTTTCTACATACAACACTACACATTTTTAAAACATAAACTAACTTAGCAGACAATAATATTAAATTAGATAATTGTTTGTGCAGTTGAATTGATGTGCATAGAAAAACTGGGAATAGAAATCTTTGATGCATACAACACACAAATGCAAAATCTTAAAAGATAAATCAATCTTGCAAATAGA
Organism: Pinus albicaulis; assembly: GCA_034641835.2. Taxonomy (NCBI): domain Eukaryota; kingdom Viridiplantae; phylum Streptophyta; class Pinopsida; order Pinales; family Pinaceae; genus Pinus; species Pinus albicaulis. The sequence goes on along the minus strand of JAXQQM020092013.1, from coordinate 321,636 downwards.
AGGGTATTTAACTAGATAGAAATGTCCATATAGATTCAGTCAGAAACCCAGACCTGGAAACCTTTTTTTCAGGCAGAAAAAAATGTTGATGTATATTAATCAGTTCATATGCATATAGACATATTCTCAGCTATACAGCGAGAAAAACGAGACATATCATCCAGCAGTATACTTTACCTATCTAAGAAAGAGAGGCAAAGAATATAGTGGGAAACATATTACGGGGGGTTTTAACCACATCCCATCATGATCAGAAAACCATACATCCCTGTAGAAAAAGCGGAAACGATAGAGATATAGAAAAACATGTTATACATCAGCAGATAGACACTAGGAAAGACATATGAAAGTTCAGGAAAATCTTCTTTCTCTGCTAGAAGTGGGAGCAACTGTGGCAGGAGTCTCGATTTCCTATAGCCATGGAAGAACAGACTAAGAGAGATTTTCTAAAGCAACCAAAATTATTTCTCAGTTCCAAGAATTTTGGGAAGGGAAAACGACCTGGAAAAGGTGGCAACAGGTTTTGGAAGAATGTGGCAACAGGCTTCAAGACACCCAAGGAAGCTATTCAAGGGACAAGCTTCAAGACAACCTGGAAAAGGTGGAAACAGGCTTCGAGACACCCAAGGAAGCTATTCAAGGGACCTACATTGACAAGAAGTGCCCATTCACTGGTAATATTTCAATAAGAGGTAATATATTAGCTGGAACATGTTACAGTGCTAAAATGACACGGAAAATTATTGTCCAAGAAAATATTGGACAACTTAATAGACCTTTTCTGATAATTGTTTCTCAAAGGCCAGAAAATTGCAGTAAATGGAAAGAAAAAATGCTGATCATTTCTAGAGAATCAAGAAACAGGTAGTCCTAAAATGTAAAATGGAGGGCAACAAATGGAAAGAAAAAATGCTGGTCATTTCTAGAGAATCAAGAAACATGTAGTCCAAAAATGTAAAATGGAGGGCGGTCATGGGTTTTTGGTATCAAATTTGTTTCAGGACAGGTTTCTGATAGAGACAGACCCCTAGGGTGCAGTTTCCAGTGACATTATCTGAAAATATGAAAAAGAAGACACCAAAATACAGAAAATAAAACTTAAAAAAAACAGAATTGGCCTTGCTTCCAATAAAATGATTTGAATATAAAATATCACAAAAAATCGAATACTAGAGGAAAAAATCAAATTAAAGTTCTGCAACCATTCATCATTATCCTCCCATTTCACTTTTGTTTTCTAATATTTAACTCTAATGACCAAGACAAGATTGCACGACATAAAAAATTTATAATAAGATATTAGCAATCAAAGACTCATTAAAAAATACAAATTACAGTTATGCATGCATGGTATTGCACCACGTAATTCTCTGTTGGAATAGAAAACCACGTAATTCTTTGTTGGAATAGTTTGATTGTTAGGGTATTTTTTCTTCAGTTATTTTAAATAGGGGGCGAGTTTGATCACGTTAATAGAAAGTGTATATATATATAAACCATCACCATTACTACTACTCGAAAAAAACTGTAATAGCATCTGCTTTATGTATTTAGCATTCTCTGAAATCAGGGTTTTGATTTTATTGAAAGGCAGGGCTATGGTGTGAAAACATCCCCTCTCAGCAGTGAGATTATATTATTCATTCTTCGCGTGTGGAGGTCTGGCTTATTGAAGGGCTTATCTAAGTTAACAACATGTGTTCCGTTGTTCTGGTTGTTGGTTGCAGGTAGATAATCCTAATTCAAAATTTACATTATGAAAGCTACATTACAGATGATATTCAGAACCCTGGACTACATTGGCGTCACAAACAGAAGGAAAATTAAATCTAAATCTGCTAATGTGATATTTAATTTTATCATGATGAGATACCAAGCAAGCTAGAAAAGAAGTCGGAGCATGAACGCATATTCGTTGGCAGAAATCACATCACTAATTTCCATAAACATCATTTTTTTTCATAGACACTTATATCTTTGCTTACATAATTTGAAAAACACTATTTTCTAAAATACAAAATTTACATTCACTGGTGCCTCCATAGACCTAAATTGAAAGGTATGCCATTTCATGGTTTCAGTTATGCTGTATCAACAGTCAATGAAAGAAACTCTTCAGCTGAGGATCACTTTCATCTGCCCCCAACGAACAATGAAAGCAGAATTATAAAATCAAGCTTGCAAAGATTGATTGATCATGATTGGTCGAGTGGTATTTTCTCATTTGGAGCCGATATTGATATACCAGTATGCCAGCTTCTTGTCTAGCTATCCATCTATATGGCCAGAATATCTAATAGCACAGACTATGTGCACAATAAATTGTGTTGTATTTTAGTTATTATAATAGAATCCATACTTAAAAAAATATTTATATACATATTTTCCCTTTTCCCTATTAAGGTGCAAAGGGTTTATGGCCAAGAAAAAGTAGGCAGTGCCTAAGAATTAAAAATATTTGTATTCATATTGAAACTGATCAAATGCAATAGCTTAGTTAATTATCCATAGGCAATGTGAAACTCATAAATGCAAACTGATCATATGACATACCTGCATGGTATTGCACTAACATTAAACAATATTCACGCAAGTGAGGTAAGGTCGAACATACCTGACGAAAGGAGCAACAACGTCGATGAAAGGAGCAATAGCGCGGACGGGAGGAGCAACAACGCTGATGGGAGGAGCGAAAACGCATGAAAAGAGCAGCAGCGACAGTGATAGAAATACGCGCGAATAATGAACTCGATAAACAAATAAGCTTCGCGGGCGATTTATTTATAGAAACTAGTTCGGCCGAACTATTTTAAAAGTAAAAGTTCGGCCGAACTAACAGTTCGGCCGAGATTTTATTGGAAGTTTGGCCGAACTTTCGTTGCTGATTTTCCCATCTTCGGCAAAAATTCTGTTTTCCCATGCCCTCAGTGTGCCGTCAATCTAAACGGAATCACGAGTTCGGCCGAACTTTCTAAGAAATTTCGGCTGAACTATTACATAGTTTGACCGAACTTTATAAAATGTTCGGTTGAACTATTGCTGAAAAAAGTTTCCGGTCCCCGATTCTCACAAAAGTGTAACCCAGCTTCACGTTTCTGCCCATTAACAATACCAATTTCATCAACCCATTTAAGTTCCCATTAAAAATAAAAAAGAAGCGAGTTATAATTAAAATTACCTTGTAACAACCTCATAAAGGCACCAAGGATAAGGTCTAGTCCAAACACTCGTAAGAGACATCACTGGATATGTAATAAAGAAATACCCATAATGAAAACAATTGCAATAATTATGGGGTATAGAAATAGTGAAATTGATCAATTGTGACAACATATCACAACAATTAATAGAAAAGTAAAAAATACAAAATGTCAGACATCATAAATTTAGTAAAAGAAATTGCATAAGAAATAACTAAACTTACTCCAAATATATAAGCTAAAATTCAAGAATTGAAAATATCCCACTACAAATATACCCTACATTAGGAAATAGACACATAATTAATATACACTGATGCTATTGTAGGCTTGAATCCATACAATATCATCATTAGAATAAGTACCATCATCATCATCTTCTACCATTTCATCAAACTCACAAAATAAACCTTCACTTTTACATCTATAAACAAGATATGTTAGAGATTTTATCAACCATTTCTAACTTCCATTAATTATTTCCTTAATAAGATTTACAATTTAGAACCTAATATATTGTATAATAATATCATAATGATGTATTCAAATACCTAACAATAATTTTTTTTTTTTTAAATTGGTGTGTAACTTAAACATCAATATGCAAACTCCTATCATATCACTATACAAAATCCAAATTAGTAACATGGATTACTTAAGCAAAGGACTCCACTTTTAACATATTACAAGCCCTGAAAGTGTATGAAAATTTTAGGAGAGGAAGCATCAACACAATTGTAAATTCGACCATAAACAAAATCAAAAGAAAGTTAGCATCAACATAAAAATTACTACAATTGAGGACATAGAGTAGCATAATGATATTCTTAGTTTTCCAACGATAAAAAAAAATAATTTTCTTCAAGAACAAATTGAGCTTCTTCATTACTCCAATAAACCAATTCTATGATCATTTCTACCACCATCATACCTTCAAATGAATAAAATCACAAACTACATTCAACAAGCATTTCACCTTTTTCATCCAACTCCATTCATTTTCTCTTCTTATGTATTCGAAGTATTCAATTTATAGGCCAACCCCATATAATTCCACCATTTTCCATTTCCATACTAATGAAGATAAAAGAAAGAACCATTATTTTGAATATAAATGATACCGAAGTGTAGTTATATGAATTTGTAAGGAAGAAGTATTTTTTAACTTTTATGGGAAGGTACAAGAAAAGTTGTGTGCTTTTTCTATCTTGAATAGAAAATAAGGAAGCTACATTAAGCCATCCTATAACAAATGTTTTTCAATTCCTTGAGGAAAAATTATATCTAAGAATAAAAAAAACTAATATACATATGAATCAACCATCCTTATTCATTTCAAACTACTGTACACCAACATATCAATTTCTATAAGGTTTTTAGTATCCATATAGGAAGATTCAATATCATATGAAATTCCATGTTTTCGCCTCAAAAAATCAAAATTTCAGACATGAAAACTTATACAATTTAATACCACTTCATCAAAATGAATTCACAAACTATAGGAATTCATATGAGTCCAACAAAGTAAAAGGTACCATTAAATCAATGTTTGGTTCATTTTCTTTAAATAGCCAATGAGAATCCTATTAAATATATTAATTAAAATATAACCACCACATTATCTAGTTAAGTGGTACTTATCTCTACATGTAAGGGATATAAATGCCTAATGTTTCTAAATTTATGATTGAATTAATGAGTATTTGGTAATGGAAAAGAATTTTTATATACAGGTGGAAAAATAACTAGTGATTAATGATGTTATGTCAAAAGCCACACCAAAAGTATCTAGTGGATAATTTAATATGTGTTATCATTTTTAAATAATAACAATATTATTCTCAATTACAATAGGCCTACCATCATGAGGAAAGGAATGCACAGGAAAACATCCAAAACACCCTTGAAGTTACAAAATGCAGACATATGAGGGAAATTCCATTGATCACAAAAGGATTGAAAAAATAGATATTTTACTACATAGTTGATTACGGTATGCAAAATCATGTTTGGCATAAGGTAAATAGACCATAATACTATTTCATGGTTTCCAAATGGCTATACTTGTTATATGAGTATCATTTGAAAGGTGAATCTCAATTACATACTATCACCCAAAAAAATAATTGCTTCTCTCCCATTCATGTTGAATTCCCTTAAGTAATTTCATCTTACATTAAATATGAATTTCACCTTTTTCATCCAAATCCATTCATTTTCACTTCATATGTCTTTGAAATGTTCATTCTATGGTCCAACCACAAAATAAGCTTACCTCTTGTATTTCCATGACAATAAATAAAAAGAAAGACCCAAGCCTTGCACTATAAATTATATCCATGTGCAGTTATATGAAGATATAAGAAGTTATACTTTTTTAAATTTTATACAAAAATACAAGAAAAGTTGTGTGCATTTACTATAAGAAATAAACTATAAGAAAGATACACTAAGTCTTCTTATAGAAAATTGTTTTCAATTATGTGAGGAAAAATGATATCTGAGACTCAAACAAGTTTTTATATACATGAATCTACTATCCTTAGTTAATGCAATCCATTGTACATAAAAAAATCAATTTGCATGAAATGTGCTTCACTATAGGAAGCTACAATATCCTATGAAATTCCATTTTTTCACCTCAAAATATCAAACTCTTAGACATATCAACTTCTATTGTTAAACAACACTTCAACAAATGATTCAAAATCCTATATGAATGAATATTGATCGAAACAGCTGGAAGTTATCACTAAATAATTTTTTATTAATTTAATTCATTAAATATCCAATCAAAATCCTCATAAATTAATGCACACCTAAACATCCCGAACACCCTTCATGTTTCAAAATGCAACTATATGAAGCTATGAAAATTTAGTGATCAAAAAAGGTTTGAAAATATAGATAGTGTGTTATTTAGTTTATTATTCCATAAAACCTTGTTTCATAGAGGATACATAGACCTTAAGACTATTTCATGGTTTCTTGAGGGTGATTTTTTATGAGCATGGTTTGAAAGGTAAATCTTAGGGACACACCCTAACCCAAAAAAATGGATAATTTTCTTTCCCATTCCTCTTGAAGGCTCATATTGTATCTCATTTACTATGACAAATTTAAGTTCCTTTTGAGGTAAATCCCCTCCCTAAATAAGGGTCCCTCTAGTATATGATATAGATAGCATCCTTAATTCCCCTCCCAAATAAACTCCCTTGCCAGATTATGGTCCATCTAGTATATGATTTAGGAAAACTTGTTTAAGTCCCTTCATCCATCATTCAACATTAATTTTAGGTTTTTCATCTAAGGCCATTCATTTTCCCTTCATATGTCTTCCAAATTTTCATTTTGTAGGCCAACCACCATATATGTCCACCATTTTCCATTTCAATACTAATGACTATAAAAAAGATTGAAGCTTTTCGTTATGAAATATATCCACACTTAGTTATATGAAGTTATGAGAAAAAATATTTTTGTTCACTTCTATACTAGAATTTGTGTGCCTTTACTATATGAATAAACAATAAAGAAGCTAAAATATTCCATCCTATAACACATTGTGCTTAATTTTTGAGGAAAATTATATCTACTTGAACCAAACAAGATCTTAGACACATGACCCAACCATACTTAGCCATTGCAATTATTTGTACATGAAAAATCAATTTGTAAAACATTTTGAGCTTCCTTGTATAAAGTACAATATGCTATGAATTCCATATTTTAACCTCAAAAAATCAAACTTTAAAACATAGAAATTGCGACAATTCAACAAGTCTTCATCAAAACGAGTCCACAACCTATATGAATACATATCAATCCAACAAAATGAAATCTATCACTAATAAATATTTAGTTAATGTTCTTTAAATAGTCAATCGAAAACCTAATAATTCTTTACTACAATATAACTATCACATTATCTAGTGAGAGGAGACTCACATCTGCATGCACTAAGGGCTAGAAATTCATAGAATTTACAAATTTATGATTGAATTAATGACTAGATCGCAAGGGGAAAACAATTTTCTACTCAATTGGTAAACAAAATAGTGGTTGATGAATTTATGTCAAAATTCACACAAAAAAATTATGGAATGAATAATTCAAGAGGTGTTGTCATTTTGAAATTATGAGAAGAATATGCTGAAAGACAATAGGTTCATCAATGAGATCAAAGGAATGCATATTATAACATCCAAAAGGTCATTCATGTTACCAAATGAAACCATATGATATGGTAAAAAATTTAGTGATCACAGCATGTTAAAAGAATAAATAACATGCTACAACGTTGATTATGCACTATAAAATAATGCTTGGAAAAGAAGAAATAGAGCTTAAGACCAGTTCATGGTTGCCCAATGGTAAGATTTGCTATATTAGCATGGTTTCAAATGTAATTCTCAAGGACATACTTATTGAAGTTCCCTCTAGTACATGATTTAGGGAAACATCCATACAATATCAAACACAAGGGTTTGAAAATCCATACAATATCATCATTAGCATCTCTATTATCATCATCTTTAATTATTTTTTTATCGTCATGTGAAAAAATTGTGGCTTTGACATTTTTTATCATATGGAAAATGCACACTCATATGTACGAATTAATAGACACTCAAAGTTAGTGATCAGCATATATCGGGGTGAAATTTCTAACTCAAAAACCATGGCCAAGAGAAATCAAAAGATTTCCTAAGGGAAGTTAAAAAATTAGACTACTTGGGTGCATCATTACTAGAAATTAGAATTCACAGCGAGCATCAGCAAGAAGTTCTCCAACTCTTAAAGTATAACCTAAATTTGGCACAAAATCGAATGAAACAACAAGTAGATCAACATCGCAGCGAGAGAAGTTTTGATGTAGGAGATTGGGTATTTTTACGGCTACAACCATACAAACAAATGTCCCTCAAGCAAGATAAGAAGGATAATAAATTATCGCCAAAGTGCTATGGTCCTTACAAGGTGTTGCAAAAGATTGGTACTATGGCATACAAATTGGAGCTTCCTGCTTCTTCGCGAGTACATCTAGTTTTCCATGTTTCATGCTTAAAGAAAGTTATAGGTGAAAATCTTCCAGTTCAAACAATATTGCCAGAACTTGATGAGGAAGGAAAAATCATATTGGAACCAGAAGCGGTCATGGAAACAAGAACTCGACAACTACGGAATCGATCAATTTCAGAGTATCTCATCAAGTGGAAGAACTTGCCCACTGAAGATTCTACATGGGAGGATGAGAATTTTATACAGAAGCACCCGGAGCTACTCAAGCGTTGAGGACAACACTTTTTTGAAGGAGAGGGGCATGTTAGGTCCCTATATCACTAGTATAGTCCCTTATTATTGTTAGTGTAACCCCCTTATTGTTATTATTGTGCCCTTGTAACCCCATTTTGTTATTATTGTGCCCTTAAATTATTATTGTTAGGTCGGCTAGGATTACATTGTGGCCCACTAGGATTACATTATGGCCCCATGGACTCCTATATATAGAAAGGAGGTTTTGTAAATTGTATCATCCAAGAATTGTTCATTATGTAATGTATTGGAGGTTGCCCCCTCGAAGTGGCTTATTTCTAAGGCGTTGATATATGTTTTCATGTTATTTTAGAGGCACAGTTACCACAAACATAACTTGAACCAACTATATTTCCCCATACGGACCGTAAAAGAATTTATAGTTCAGGTAAGGACCACGTGGGTAGGCATCCCATAATATGCTATGGCATTCTACATTCTTTAAACATATAAGTTGACTTTTAGGGTGCTTCAAATCCTTTATCATCGCATGGAAAAGACTACTTGAGCACCTCAAAGACCCGATTGAGAGCGACTTCGGCTTTGGTCCATTATGTGTGGTGCTATACGAGGCTAGCTCACCTATATAGTTCTTGGTACAGGTAACTAATTACCAAGAATCTAAAGACTTCACTTCTCATGTCAGAAGTAGGTATCTTAGGGGAAAAAATTAGGGCATCCTTTCCCTAAAGGTGGAGGTGTGAGAAGAAATAAATACTCTTTCATTAGCTTAGTTAATTATTTTGGTTGTGGGAAGCGTCACGAGTTCTTCAAGATGTAAGGCTGAGTCACTTTGAGAGTGTTAAGGATTAATAGGTCTTCATAATTTCTTTTATCAAATGAAAAAAAAAAAAATTGAAAAACCAATTTTTCTTATTTGATTTATCACATAGAATAGCTTAAAGGAAAAGTAACCACTTATTTTTCACTTTGTTTTATGCATGTCATTTTGCTTTGATATATAGTCCCATCCATAATAAGAAAAATTAACACACACTTGACACCATAGGGGAACCCATATTTCCATTTGACTCTAGGTTCTTTCAAAACCTTCCCCATTACATAGAGTTGTGCATGGTCTCTTGCCATTTAGGCATATAAGAGACCACACAACCATTATGATATGCTCATCCTTTATCGATGCAACTTTCATTGTGACACCTCCCCCTTAAACTACCCCTTTCAGCACCCCTCAAGGTTCTCCACATGCTTAACTTTTGGGTATTCTGCACATAAAACCTATAGAGAATCCTCGTGGTTCCCATCAGGGTAACCCCTCTCACACTTCCCCGCAAGTAACACCTTGAAACAATGTTGTTAAAAATCATTTTGAGATGGAAAAAAACAACCAAGCTTCATTTTTATCTTCCTTAAATCTTCGAAACTTGAGAAAGTTAACAAGCAACCCCATTACACATGGCCATATTTTCCCACCCATGCCTACAAAGATACCTTCGAATATCCAAAAATTCAAAGGGTAACAAGGGGTAGACTCGAGAAACCATGTTATGACTTTTCACTTGTGCTAGTCATCCAAAAACATCATTGATGACACCATTCACATCCAAAAATTTCAATGCACCCTAACAGGGCCAACAGTGAAATGGTATATAGGGGAGACCTTACATTCCCATGCATCCTTTCACTCTCTTGCCATGGATTTTCTCACTTTATTCCAATTTGAATGTCGTTAAGATTTAGGATTGGAGTTTTTAACCCATTTTAAGAAAACATCGACCACACATATTTCCGACCACATTCATGAATGGAAGAAATTTCGTAGCTTATGCAAATATCATATAGAAAAAAAAATTATCTTCAAGTTATTCTTGAGATCCCTCGCCTCTGAAATATCAAAGGATGTCGCCTCTTAATGGCCTGAAAATAAGGAATAGGTTATCTAAAAATATCAACAATATTATCTCATATAGTCGCAATCATGATACCTCTGCCATGTCCTTTGAGATTCTCCTTGTCTCCTATATGTTAGATGAGAGGTAATAGGATAATTAAACAGTGCAAAAGCATTGATGAGAACCATAGCTTAGAATGAACCTAGAAACATTAACGAGCAACCTTGAAACATGTATGGTGGCTAAAACTCTTACTAATAGTAGGATCCCACACATGTAGGGAAACCACAATCCAACCGTAGATATTATCCTATTCAACCTTCATCCATGCACAATCTCGCTATGAAAAGTTAAACAATACCCTCCCACACACGGTAATGAGTACCCTCCGAGAAACAATGGTCAATAACCTCCCATGAATGGTACTTAGTGCCCAACCACCCAAAGAGGTTAGTACCCTTCTAGGTCTGAGGAGTAAAATTCCACTTCCAAAAGCTTGTATTCCAAACAAGGACAAGGAACACCTATTTTCCCTTTTGAGCACCCCAACATAATAAACCTTCAACCCAGCCTAATACTGGGGTGAATATTGTTCAACCAAATTAATAGAAACAACAACAATCATTTGAAAAAATAAACACCCAAATCCACCTAATACCACTTCAAATAAAGGGAAGAACAAACAAAAAGGGGAATCTGGAAAATGGGGAAACAACCACCAATAACCTTTGCCAGTGCAGGATCGGGGAATCTCAACCAGAATCAAAACTAGGGTCAGAAAAATAATAACCCACATCAGTAAAAAACAAATGTTACTACACGGACTAAGAATTATTCTGCTATTTGTGGAGAGTATGGAAATTATACCCATAATTTCCCACAATTCCATCGGTTGAATATGATGAAATATGAAAGAGTGCAAGGGGAAACAATTGATCAATACTTATGCACTAAAACAATAGATTACATATATAAACATAAACACATAGATGCAACAGAAATAAAACTTCCTTTCATTAATATCAAATAATTTAAATATGCTCACATACAGAATGGAAATAAACTAGCTCGGGTGATGGTAGTTTATTTATGAGAAGAGATGTGGCAGCTATTTTCTCTACCCCAAAATGTACAGCGACCCAACTGTAGTGTGATTCCGAAAACATCATGGAAAAAACACTTGAAGGAACACAGAGGTGTCTGAATTGGCATAATAGTGCATCATATAGCTTCTCATATGTGTTGCAAAATTTTGGATATCTCTTGTAAAGATGTGGTGAACATGAAGTATCATGCCCACACGAGTTGAGAACAATGGGTAGTGCCCAATAGGTCGTTTGATGAGTAATTATGCAAAATTTTTGGGGTTACTCTTCTTTTACTTAATGTTTAAATGGAATTTTTGTAGGTATGGTGACCATTTTCTATGGTGATTTTTCTGCAACTTCCCCTGCGCTTGTATGAACTGTAGGGGTCGATGGTTTGTGTGGATGAACGTTTCCTTCCCGAGAATGTAATGCTTCCATTATTTACAGACGTACACAATGTGATGCAAGGATTTTTCACAAAACATATCCTTGCACATAATAGAGTGTGTGTTCCTTTCAGCAAATAAATCCTTAGCTATATATTCATAAAAACCACTTACAATTCAACTCAAAATATATATAAAGGATAGAGACGAACAATAAATAAAATACTGTTATAGAATAACAACAATAACTTTAGATTCTAACCAATTTGGCCAAATATTACAATTATGGGCCTCTCGAATCTTTCCTTTTACATAAACTCTCACACCATTTCTCTCTATCTCAGTCTCTCCTATTCCATTCTCTGTCTCTCTATCCTCACACAAAGCTTCAAATTTATACATAGTTATGGATTTATTCCAATCCATGATTTCATCCCCAAGTATCTCAACCAAACTCTAAAATAGATTTATCCCTTTTGTGACTCAACTAAGTTCCATTTAAGGATTTCCTAATCCCTAAAGTATCTATCCAACTCAACTCCACCCATATTCTCAATTAATTAAGAGAATATTTACAATAATATACACTCAAATTTTTCTCTCTATTTCTTTTTTAAAATGTACATAATTTGTAAAATAATTACAAAAACATCACCCCCTAAATCACATAAATAAATAATGAAAATTAAGCTCGATGCTCCTGCATCACACTCCCCATGTAGAGAAGTTTCCATAGACTCCTGTCTATGAGGTATGTCACTTTTCTGTAATAATGCGACAGCCAAAAGTCTTCATGACTTGCTCCCTCCAGGATTCCAAACTCTGTTTTGTTGCTGGTATTTTAAAGTATCAACTCCATTTTGTAAATTTGCACAGAATTTCCAGAATATTATTTTCACAATATTATTGAATGTAGCTCTCGCTTTTCCATACTAGATCATATTTATTTCAAGAATTACAGGCTTTTGTAGAATCACTGATACCCATTCTTCTGGTCTCCAAACTCTGAAAGAATCTCGAACTTGTTTTACATCATCATCACTCATTCTATCAACCGCATTCCATTGGCCTTTCCAACAATTTCTTCCACCAATTCGTGAGCACTTTCTTGATGCTTCCATATCCAATTGCATCAAACACTCAACTTTCTTCAAATGATTTAATAATCAAGTAAAATTGTTTTCAATCACAACCATAGTCGATTAGTTCTTCTCGATTTCAAGATCTTGTTTTAATTGTTGGAAGGTTGTTATTTATCCTGTTGGATCAATACTTCAGTTTCCTTTATGTCTCTAAGGACATAACTTTCTTGTTGCTCCTCATCTTTCATCTCATCTCCAAATACTTTCTGCTCAATTTCTTTGATTTCAACATTATATTTATTAATGTTTCCTTTTGTACCTGCAACCACATTATTATTTGAAAAGTTATAACATTCACTCAACTCTATAAATGTTAAAACCATTTCATCCCTATCATGCATGGCAAGTGCAATGTATTTTGTATCAGGTTCTACAAGCTTCATCCCTCCTTAAGTTCCTTAATCAATTCTTCCAAGAACTCTATTTCCATGTGAAATTTTTCCAGCATTTCCTCACCACCTTCATTCTCAGTTTCATTATTCTTCTTAAAATCCTCCTGAGTTATCCTGCTTTCTGTATCATCACATTGCAAAATACTATCACCAATTTCATTAAACAAATTCATTTTTTTACCTCCTTGGAATATCACTTTGGAATTTTAATTATGCTTCTACTCCATAACAGCTTCAACTCGTTGTCTTACCCCAAACAGGAATTCATCTATGATTTTGTTCTGCTTCAATAAATCAGTACCTTCCTTCTCTGAAATGAATTCTCCATCATACTTCACCTCAAGAATTTCATTCATCTCTATAACAGTTTCACTAGACTGCCCACCATCTTCTACACATCTTGAAAACATACACAAACTATGAGATTTAAAAATACAAGGCTTCATAGCCTCATCTGCTTCTCTTGTCAAAATTTCTTCCAATTCTTCTGAACTATTCCAATAGTCCATGAGATCTTTCTCATTGATCTCTTCACCAAGAATTTTACCCTGTTCTGGGCCACAAATGGAAACTTCCATTTTCAGCTCAGCCTGTCTAAGTTCTTCACATCTCATTTGCACACTCATCATCTGCTCAAGCTTCCTTAGCTCTTATTTCAACTGTATGTTTACCTGATGTTCCCTCTTTGCATGTAGCCTCTGCCATTTCACTTTCTTCCTCATGGTCCAACCATGTCTCTGGTCTTTCATATTTCTCTGCAACAATTCCATCAATAACTCAAGGTGAAATTCTATCTCAGCCTTCTCCCGCTCATATTCTTCATCAGTCAACTGCTTACATATGCCATTTGCCTTGGCATTTTCCTTATTCTTTCTTCGATTGAGGTCTTTCTCAGAACCTATGAAATGACTACCAAAATTCATCTTCTCCTCCATTGCAAACTTCATCTGTTCACTTATGGATTTCATTCAATCCATTCTTTAGAAATCCTTCATCTTTTCCATCAACAATGCAAGATTTCTTCCTGTGCTTGACCTCTTGCGATTCTCTATCTTGGAATCATTTCTGGCAACTCTCTTGCTCCTATTTTCTATAAACAATAACTTTAGTAATGCTTGTGTTACAATGACCAACTCTTTGGGTGTCAGGCTCCGTCGATCATGCACCCAATTACATTCAAACCTTCGACTTGACTTACAACTCTTGACTTTAGACTTGACATCAAATATTCATCTTGGATGAAAAATGCACCCTCTTGTACAATAACTCAATGGTTAATCTTGACTCAATCTATCCAAACTTTCATTTGACCTTAACATCTGATTTGACTTCAACGCTTGACCCAATAATTACAATAGTGGATATTTTGACTCTAATTCAAGTTATACAATATTCCAATGAACATCCACCCTTAATACATTTCATGATGTAAAATCTTCACTCCACCAATTCTCTTTCATACTCCATTCTTACTAATTACATCATGATACTCTAGCCTTTAAATTGAAATGAAATCCACCTTTCCCAAGATTTATTTTATGGTGAAAATAAACCATTTAATTTTCAACATTTAAAATACCTTTTGGAAATGAATATTTATACCTTACCTTCATCATCTTGGCACAAAAAATTTCCTGCACTTCCATGCACCATACAACTACACATTATAAATTGCACATCAATTCACATCTCTTCACCTGTGTATAGAGAACAAGCTATTCATGTTTTATACCTCTTTGATGAATAATTTAAAACTCGTACATTGTGCCCATCCTGAACAACACCTCCTTAGGAGCTGCACATGATGGTAGAAAAAATGATTCTACAACATTGAGAAATTGTGTTTTTCTTGTGTTTTCAATCTTAAAACACAAATCAAAAGAATTCTCCCATTTCCAACTACAAGCCTTGGTCCAAAATGCAGCCAAAACTGCGAAGAACCCACACTATAGATAATAAACCACCTCATCTATTATAAAAATGCATGTTTCTCTTTATATCACCCAGGATAACGCATTCTCCTTTTCCATTCATTTAAGAAGAACTTAACTTCCTTTAAAACTAGTGTCGTGATAAAATCTTATACATCCACATTTAAAACATTTTCACTTTAATTCTAATTAAGGTTTGAAGAGCAAGTTGACATATATATAAATCATTCCCGCAAACTACTTATCTATAATTCTGATTTTGGTTAAGAAAACCAAAAATGTCAACATATAATATGCTCGGTCCCACAATTTTACTTAACATACCTTTGCTTGACATTTATGGAAGCATCCATTCGATGGTTATTGACTATACCCAGGCTATCGAACTTCAATGAGGATCTATGCGTATATCCAGTGGATATCACATCTCATCATGCATGAGGTATAAGCTTATTATTTCACGCAAAATAAGTTGTTTTTAATTTCCACGTGTCAACTTCTAAAAGCTATCGCATTCTCTCCACCAATTACGGGTTACCATTCTCAACCGGTGCGATAAACCCTTGGTGGTTTTCAAACCCATCTTCACTGTTCCATTTCCTTTGACTCATAATTCCGCTGTGCCACTCCGATTCATGTTTTCTATCATCAAGACTACCACCGTAGTTATGAATGCCAATTCACATATATAAAACCAATTTTCAAGACTGAAAGCATAGTTATGAATGCAAATTCACACTGTCATCACCTCTCGACTCCACTGTGACAGCATTAGAGTTTGTAATGCGGTCTCGGCAGCAAGGCTTGCACGTCGACCGGTTGCAATCTTCAGTTTTCGATTTGCCAAGGCCTGCACGTCAACCTGGTTTCCGATTTTCCTTTATGTATCATCTCCAGCATTCTACAATGTCACATTCAATGTTCGACTGCCCTTGCATTCAGTCTACAACATTGGATTGTCTCCTTTGTTGGCCAAAACCACATTTAGTTTTCATCTGCTTCACCAGTGACGCTGACTCTAATTGCACACACCTTCTTGCAAATACCACACTTGTCCATTTCCTATATAAAACATATTTTCAAACCGAATTCAACTCTCCATTCACGCAGTTCCCACTCCAATGGCAGATTATATTCCAAATGGAAAATACCGAAACGAAGTTGCAGATGCTTACCTCTACAAGATATATTGGCCGAGATCTATACTCAGATTCACAATTTGCATTTTTAACTTCATACATCAACAAAGTCTAGCACTCTGCTACAATATAGGCACTTAATTAAATAAACAATTCACCACCTAGGACGCGGTTCACAAAGGAATGGATACCACTCTGCAGTTCACGCACTAATGCAAACAAGATTTTGTAGTTTCTATTATACACTCATAACCAAAATGATGGCAATGTAGATACAAATTTTAAGGGAAATGTTACCACATAGGAGACATTTACACGAATAAGCAATGCTACTTTGGATGCTTCTGCATTGCTTCAATCAGCATTTGTAATCAAAAAACATTGTGCAGCTCCTCAACGCTTTAAAGCTGCTTCCAAAATCAATCACATTTTCAAGTCAAACCTCCAAGACTTCCGATCGCACCTCGCTAGGCATGGATCTTCGGCTCTGATGCCAAATGATGCAGGGATTCTACACAAAATATATCCTTGCGCATAATAGAGTGTATGTTCCTTTCAGCAAATAAATACTCAGCTAAATATTCATAAAAACCACTTACAATTCAACTCAAAATATATATAAAGGAGAGAGCTGAACAATAAACAAATTAATATTATATAATAAAAATAGGAACTTCATATTCAAACCAATTTTCCCGAATATTACAATTGTGGGCCTCTCGGCTCTTGCCCTTTACATAAACTCTCACACCATTTCTCTCTATCTCACTCTATCTCACTCTCTCCTATTCCATTCTTTGTCTCTCTATCCTCGCACAAAGATTCACATTTATACATAATTATGGATTAATTCCAATCCATGATTTCCTCCACAAGTATCTCAACCAAACTCCAAAATAGATTTATCCCTTTTTTGACTCAACAAAGTTCCATTTAAGGAGTTCCTAATACCTAAATTATCTATCCAACTCAACTCCACCCATATTCTCAATTAATTAAGAGAATATTTACAATAATCCTCACACTCATATTTTTCTCTCAATTTATTTTTTTAAATGTACATAATTTGTAAAATAATTAAAAAAAAATCACCCCCTAAATCACACAAATAAAAAATGAAAATTAAGCTTGATACTCCTACATCACAATGGAATACATATATTTGTCAGAAGTAGGATAACTTGATACTATGTATGAAAGTGTCTCACTATGAAATGTCATTGGATTCCCCTGTTGAGTAATAAATGCACCAATAGCATAGTCAGAGGCATCTATATCAATCTCAAATGGTTTATGTCGTGCATAGGAGCGTCGTCTTGAGGTTGTGGCCATAATATTGTTCTTCAGCTAAGGGTGAATAATGAGGAAAACAAATTTCCAGGTCTACGAAATGATCTTACTATATTAATTTTCATTGTTCAAAGTGATGGTCATAGGCAGTGGTACATATGGTATCCTGCACAACGTATTTCCCAAAGTAGTAATAACAGTATTAGGCTTGGACTCATACACAACATGTCACTTCCACAAGTATGCTTAGCCTAATAATACATCACCAAATTCAATAGGATAAACATCACACCATACCTCATCTCTTAAGGTCTTGATTTTGTAGGGACGGCGACACTACTCGATGATGCGAAGATCTCATCCTTGGTGAAGCCACCCAATGGTGTACAGATGCAGGTGTGTTGTGGTTGGTATTCCTAGACTTTTGACAAAATCTTCTGAAATGAGGTTCTTTTGGCTCACGCTATCAACAATGAATTGCAATGGAGAACCCTTCACCCACATCTATGAGTGGAAGATACGCTCCCAATCTTATGTATGTTTGGGCTCATCCTTATGGATCTTCTTGGTGGAAAAAATGGCACTAGGCTCTGCATCAATAGTCTTCTTCCCTTTCTCATTCCCCTTGTCAAGTTCTGACTTAGAGTCAGAACATGCATCTAATTCAAAATCTTTCAGCTCATCCACTAATCATTGCTTGGCTCGACACTCAATCATATTGAGAGTGCCTCTCTTACGGAACTCACACCACTTTCCTATGAACTTGTCTTTCCTTGTGATGTTGTTATTTTCTTACGACTTCGAGGGGCTTTCCTGGGTCACATCACCTTGGATTTCTCCTTTGTTCTATTATTTTGGGCTACATTTCCTTGCTTCATATTCATAGATCCAAAACCTCGCTTCTTACGTTTAAACTTCTTATTTACCTTGACAACATATCGATAAGAGACAGTAAGCGAAAAGATATCTAGGAACTCCATTTTTTCCTTGATGTAATTATGTAAACAACCACAGTACATGAGTACCAAATATCACTCAAAATCCTTCATACCCAGCTTCGTGCCAAGGGAAAGAGAACCATTTGTGAACTCTAACACATCTTGGTCCCTTCCTTGCCACAACCTGGTATAACTTATGTATTTATCATCATATCCCTCAAGTGGGTAATATTTTTACTTGATTGTGTCTCAGAAATAATTCCAGGTAGTTGCAGCTACAAATAGTGAGGATTCCCTCTCATACTTTTACTGATAGTAGGTTTCCGACTAGTCCTTGACATGGGGGGCAGCTTTGAGGAGTCCAAAAGTAATCCCTTCCCGATTCGAAAATTCATGAACGTAAAAATATCATTCTAACATATTTAACCATCTATTTATGGAATTTTCATCTATCTGGCCTTGAAATACGAGAATGTCAAAATTAACTTGTACATTAAAATGAGTGGCACCTCTAGATTGGCTGCTGAAGGAATATGTGTTGAATGTGGGTAGTCATTGAAGGATCCACAAAAATCTATCCATCATCACATTCATTTGTTTCTCGAGGGCCTCCTTGACCAATATTTTCAAAGGATCTTCTTCTCCTTCATCTTTATTTTCCTCTGCCATAGGAGGCCACCAGGGTTTGTGAGGCTGATCTTGTAAAGGTTCGACCAATTCGACCCCTAAGTCCGTATACTCTAAACTCATTTGGGACATCCAAAAAATAAAATAACAGACGATTCTTATACCAATGATCCAAAATTATGAAAAAAAATTTGAATACATATATAAATATAAAGACAAAGATGTGGTAGAAATAAAAATTCATTTCATTAATATTAAAGAACTGAAATATGCTCACTTACAGAATGGAAATAAAATAACTCGGGCGATGGTCGCTTATATCTAAGAAAATATGTGGAAGCCACATGCCTCTGAACTATATTACAATGGGGTTCAAGGAAATTTTTATTATTTAACAAGGGAAAAACATGACCAACAAACCCAACCCCAAGAGATGGAATGCCAAGATTTTGTGGGCCCTGTTGGGGTTAGTTGGGAAAAAAAAACTCTTGGGTCGTAAGTTGGCCATATTATCTCCATTTGTCGTGTATGATACTAGGTTGTAAATAAATCTCTGCATACTACTTGATTTTCCACAAGATCTTCCTATGGATACAAGTTTGCGACGTACTTAAAAAAACACTGTTTAGGGGGTCAAAACTCCTACAGAAGTGGAGGACCAGAAAAAATACTAAAAATAGTAAATGATGCTATAAACAAGGAAACTAATCGAATTGATTGGATGTCTAGGTGGAATAGGAGGGTTTCTACTAATATTCACTTATATTAGGCCTCCCTCGTTAGGAATCAATGGTCGCCATTGCATGCAGATCCTCCATAAGGTGAGGAAATGTTTGTTGAAGCTCGTCCCTCATCAAGAACATGCCCTAGACAAGGATTTTGCTTCCTTTTACAACTTGATAAATATTGATCCTCTCATGGAAGGTGTTATTGATATACGTGTCCATGATATGATCCATTATGGGTGGTTCCATGGAGTATGGGTTTAACTCACCTGGTGTGAGTTTTTCTACAATGTCAGATGTGTCAAGTAGTGGTGGAAAGTATGGCCAAAGGTCGTCCACATTAAACATTGGGTGCATACCAAAGAATGATGGAATGTTGAGCTTGAATGCAGTATACCCTACAACATTGGTGATGGTATATGACACATATCACAGTGGGAAAAGTTTGCGTTGGGGCTAAGAAAGGCGCCCCTTCTGTAAAATGTAGCCAAAATTTGTCTCTCAGGCCAAACCTATGTGGCACATGAGGCTGATCATGTCATTTCTGGTACTTAGTATTATATCTCTCCAATATGTCATGGACCTGCTCACGAATGTGCTGAATTCAATTAATGAAGTTTTTTCCCCTATCAACTTCAAATTGGACATGAGCCGAATATTCCTTAGTAGTTGCAAATGGTATGGCCACATCAATCGAACATAGTGGCTGGAATCCCAACCCCGATTGAAAGGGGTTGTGCCAAGTTAAGATATGGAGAGCTCAGTTGTAGCTATGTTGGACATAGGGGAGGATTTCATCCCATTTGTGTTCATGCTTGGAGTAGTACATATGGTAGAATGTTTGGCCATCATTTTAAGGGTAGAAATATGAGGACCTAGTGAGCTTGGTATACCACATCGACCAAAGACTTTACCTAAATTTACTTAGGAACATGATATACATATCTTATATAATGGACTGTGGGATCTCAAGGTATACCCACAAATGTTCAAATAAGAGCTTAGTAGTGGCTTCTAATGTGATACTCTTCTTGCACACCACCATAATGGCCATCTTAGAGAATTTGTCGGCGACCAAAAAAATGCAGTTGATTCCATGCTTGGTAGAAGGAAGGCCCCACATGTAATCCATGGAGATGGATTCCCAAGGTCGACTAGGATTATGTAGTGGACTATGTAGGATTTTATTCTTCATGGTCGGTTTGGCAATGGTGGATGCAGTGCAGGATTTGATGGACCTCCCAACATGCTATCAAAGGTTTGGCCATTAAAAATACTTCTCCAACACTGCCACTATTCTCTATATCGTGAAATATCCACCAACCCAACTGTAATTTTTTTCCACAATCATCTTCGCACACTCTCTTGAAGGAACATAGAAGTGTCCTAGGTGGCATAATAGTGCATCCTAGAGGTGAAAATTTAGAAATTTCTTTCCTTCCAGGAGCATCTGGTATGCGTTATTGAATTCTGGATTTATCTTGTAAATATGTGGCCACCCTGAAGTCTCATTCCGACAAGAGTCGAGCATATTGGTCATTTGCATGACAGGTGGTCTGTAACACCCTCCTCCAACATCTACCCAAGTAATTTCCAAACCGAGGTAAACATGTGACGAAGAGCTACTCTGATCTGATTCAACCTCCCATGTCACCTTATGCAACTATAATCGACACCACATAACAACACAGGCCTTCTGTACATGCTACAAGACACGCAAGAGCCATCCCAACCTTTGAAAATGATAGCCCCTGCATGAAACTGACCATTTCAAGCGTCAAACCCCTAATCACATGCTTGACATGGGTAAGAGTACGAATGGGACCCTCGACTCACATGCACAACATGGCATGCATGTGAATGTGGAAACCTCGATTTATGTCGCATTTTTTCAGGCCTAGAGCCTAGGTCACTACCGAGAATACCGTGATACTTTTATAAATGAAATATAACATCTAAAAAATGATGTAAATGCAAACACTTGAACAAGGACTTAACTGGACCCCTGCTAGCCATGATAGCCATTTCGTCAAACATGTTACAAATATTTAATATATAGGTTTAAATATAATATTTGACCATAGGGGTCTCATAATTATCTTAGAATTTATAGGAATAATTATTTCCTCATCACATTAACTGCATTACCATCTATTTGGCCATAGATACACTGTTGTGAAACCGACTCCAAAAATAGAAGAAAAGAGATATCAATGCCTTAGAAATAAGCCACTTCGAGGGTGAGACCTCGAATACATTACATGAATGAAAAATCCTTGGATGATACAAATGACCAAAACCTCCTTCTATATATAGGAGTCCATGGGGCCACAATATAATCCTAGTGGGGCCACAATGTAATCCTAGTCGACCTAACAATAATAATGTAAGGGCACAATAATAACAATATGGGGGTTACAGGGGTACAAAAATAACAATAAGGGGGGCTACACTAACATAATAAGGGACTAGACTATTAATATAGGGACTTAACATGACCCTCTCCTTCAAACAAGTGTTGTCCTCAACGCTTGATTATGTCTTGATGCTTTTATATAAAATTCTCATCCTCGCATGTGGAATCTTCTACAGGAAAGTTCTTCCACTTGCTGAGATACTCTGAAATTGATCGTACTTGTCGAGTTCTTGTTTCTGTAACTGCTTTAGAAATTATTTTGATGTGATGTTGATCTTCGTGTTGTTTCTTTAGATTCTCCACCAAAGTTAGGTTATCCTTTGAGAGTTGGAGAACTTGTTGTTGATGCTCGATGTGATCTGCCACTAATTTATCATCCATATTAGCTATTATTTGATCCTTCAAACCATCCAACATAGCCTTCATTTCTACTTTTAAACCATCTATGTCATCTTTGGTTGCTCTTCGTAAGATCGAAATTTGTTGCACTTGGTACCGTAATTTTGATATCTCATACTACAATTCTTCCTCTTCATGCATCATATTATCGCTTTTTGAGGGCTTAATGGGCATGGAATTACTTTTTGGAGGCATTATAGAACCCTATACTGAAAAAAAAATCTAAAATATGCCCTTGGAAT
This sequence comes from Pinus albicaulis, assembly GCA_034641835.2. Classification (NCBI taxonomy): domain Eukaryota; kingdom Viridiplantae; phylum Streptophyta; class Pinopsida; order Pinales; family Pinaceae; genus Pinus; species Pinus albicaulis. Next base: position 298,549 of record JAXQQM020092013.1, on the reverse strand, counting down.
CACTTCAAACTATTTTTTCAAACAAATGTTATGCAATTTTAAAAACCAAATACACACCCTTTTCTTGATTTTGAGGAGCTCATATTGAAACTGAATTACCTTTATGATTTAGGATATAAAATATCTGAAATTTTTCACTACGTTAGCCCACTTAATTCTCTTTAGAATTCCATAGGTCTGACCTAATTTGGATTGTTTAAGACAAAGTTGTGCCAAATCTCCTAAAATGACATAATTATGGACTCGTTCAGTAGAGCGAGCTCGTACGACTTGCCATGTGTCACTGTTCCCTCCTTTGGCTCTAAATTTTATTGACAAGAAACTACAGTCTATGTAATTGCGGCAAATTTTTTAGAATTCCAATCCGATGCTCAGAGAGAGAGTTATGAAGATTTTCCCACGATCACCTCTTTGAGATGAAATTTTGGACCCTGCAAAAGAACTAACTTCCATAGACCATATCTCTGAAACTATTGCGAACAAAGATCTAAAATTTTGGGAAAATTTTCCTCAGGATTTCGGCTTGACACTCTAAAAATTTTAGCTTCTGAAACTTTGTAGAACAAAAGGTATAGCAAAACTTCCATGATGACTTGTTTAGGTTAAATTCAAGAGCTTGCAAAAAGACCTAACTACCATAGATCATATCTCTGAAAATTTTACGAACCAATCTCTGAAAGTTTGTGACACTGTTCCTTAGGATTTAGGCTTCACACTCTAAAAATTTCATCTTCTGAAACTTCATATAAAAAAAAGGTATAGCGAAAATGCCATGATGACTTGTTTGGAGCAGCGAAACCCTAGAATCCAAAGCTCTGATACCAAATGTTGTGAAACCAGCTCCAAAAATATAAGAAAAGAAATATCAATGCCTTAGAAATAAGACACTTCGAGGGGCAACCTCCAATACATTACATGAATGAGCAATTCTTGGATGATACAAATGAGAAAAACCTCCTTCTATATACACGAGTCCATGGGGCTACAATATAATCCTAGTGGGGCCACAATGTAATCCTATCCAACCTAAAAATAATAATGTAAGGGCACAATAATAACAATATGGGGGTTACAGGGGTACAACAATAACAATAAGTGGGGCTACACTAACATAATAAGGGACTACACTATTAATATAGGGACTTAACATACATTTTTCATTCCTTTGAAAATCAAAACATGATGAGAGCCATACAACATCATTGTCATAAAAAAAATCATAACTAGCATATAAACAACAAATATTAAAAGCACATAAAAACCATATAAGCCACATGATAACAATCATATTTACCCATTAATACAAGAGGAATATAGGTCTTATTTCCATAAGAAAATTGCAATCAAGTCTAGTACTTCCATGTTCGACTCTACCATAGACATGGATGAGAAAATATCTCTTTATCTAGTCACCCTCGTCCCATATTTCAAGCATGAATGTGGGATCTCATAAAAAAAATCCATAAAAACTAATACTTGTCCTTTAATCAATCCTTAGCTTCTACATTTATCCCTTGTCATTTTTGTATGCACACCAAATCGATTGGCACATCCGAAAAACACCCTGTTCCTTCTCTTTAACCACATACACATACATAGAGTGTACATCACAATGCATACATCCACACACAGAGTAAAACACCACACAATGCATACACCCACACCTGACACCAAACATAACACATACACCTACATTTGGTGTACAACACAACAAATACACCTACACTTAGTGTATGACATGACGCACTGCATATATGTACACAAAGTAAAACACAATGAATACACATGCCAGAATACCATGGATTCATGATGCACATTCACAATACCACACGTACAAAAAACAACATACACTTCATGCCCACAATACAATGTATGCACAACATAGCATGTATGAAATGCATATAATACCACATGTACAACAATGCCACATGCACAACATGTGCACAAAATTGCATGTACACAACACCACCTTCACAATGTGTAGACAACACCACATGTATGCCACACCACCTATATAACGTGTACACAATACCACATCTACACAACACCATATGCATGACATGTACAGGATACCACATCTACACAGTGCTACATGAATGACATGTACACAACACCGTTTATGCACAACACCATATGTACAACATGTAAACAACACCACATGCACATAGCACCACATGTACAATCATGAACACAACACCATATGTACAACATGAACCGCATATCTAACATGTGCACAACACAATATGCACATTAAATTTCATATACAACATGTAAATAATACCATCTATACCCAGCACTGCATATGTAGTATACACACAACACCACAAATAGAACAAGCATACAACATCATATGTACACAATACTACATATGTTACATGTACACATAACCATAGGTAAAATCACTGAATATACAACATGTGCAACATATACACAATAACAGTACTTCACATCCATAGACCACACACTGACGCCACAAATAAAGCTTTCTTCTAGTGTCCTTACACTATCCATGTTTACCCTATCATGCAACATATCACACTACTTTCACTTTGTTTATGTACCCCTCAACATTTCCTATCCATAACATAAACATAGGCGTAGTAAAAGCATATAATATAAATTCATTTCCACATGATACTTAACTCGTAGATATGTCACGATTACTCTTCCCATTTGATTCCTCATAAAACCAAGAACACTTTCATGTCATTCACGTGCACAAACAATAATTCTCCCACAACAATGATCCATGAAAACCCTTTCAGATAACAACATACCTACATACATATATATCTATATACACATCAACATAATCATGATCACAACATAATTACCGAATAGCATAAGGTCAAGGTTAAGAGAATCTCCTTTATTTATGCACATAGTGCACAACATTGAGAACAACCATTTCCAACATAGGCAAGGCATCTGACACCTCAGATCCATTTAATTTACCTTTTATGTTGCATGTCTCAAGTTTGTTCTGCCATCGTCCATTTGCCACAATGGAACCAACCAATCCAATCGAATATCATACACCTGCCTTTAACTTCCCTCACTCATGCATTGAGCTTCATCTAAGTCTTACATGACCTATTAGGTACCACACAGCTCTCCCCAAGCTCCATCAAATTTCTCCTTTCCCAACCAATTCTCAAGACTCTGGAAACATAAAAGGTAAGAAAAAGAATAAAAAATAATAAGACCATGAAAACCAATAACAATACGACACCTACAACAAAATGGCATGATCATGCACTAGAAATAGACAAAACTTAAAATCAAACACAAACATATCATAAAATACCAAAAGCACAATACTAGCAACAAACACCATGACTCAATCCCCCATGGGTTCCCAAAGCTTCCAAGGGAAATATCATCCCAAAAATTTTCAAATATTTCATGGTAGTCTCTTTTGCCATGCAACCCCCTGCATCATACTTCCATAAACACATAAGTGCTAGTGCATAAAGAAAACTAACAACATACCAGTTATCTTACCTTTTTTTTCCAATCATGCTGCCCCATAAGACAACAAATATATTAATTTAAAATCACATTTTGCAACTCTAAAAACCATGTAATAATAAGTAATCAACTAAAAATAATTATTCATAATATATAATTCTACAAATATCACCTACTTACACTCAAGTACATATTAGTTGTCTCAACACATATTTGTTAGTACAACCATCTTAGAGAAAGATCATTACCTCATGCAATCTTGTAGACAAATACTCATATAATGCAATTAATCAAACATTCAAAAAAAATACAAACATACCATGTTAGATAAATCAACTAGATGACATAATATACACCAAGAATTCAAATACCAAATAAAGGACATAATCCAACAGTCACGTACCAAGTAGAAGAAATAAGGAGACACATACCTTAATGTATCTCATGGAAGGCTATCTTGTCTGGCACAATCAATCTAGATTAGCATGATATAACTGCACAATGCATCAACTCAAATATAAATAAGGCCATGATATATATAACAATAACTAACTAACATGGTCACCTCATAAGTTCATAAACAATTGTCATTTATGCACAAAAATCATATGTGCACAGTCAGTCCAAATTAGTATGACACAATATCAAAAATATGTCATCTCGTACATGAATTTGATAGCCATAACCATCTACAGAGACCAATCCAGATCAAAATGATACATATAACATCATGGTATTAATGAAATAACCCTAATCATAAAGTTAAATAACATAAAAAAAGAACAAGTTAACATATAACATAATCATCAACAACATATAACATAATCATCAAGTTAACTATCATATAACAATCAATAAGTTACTCTCATTAATGACTATTCGACACATGTGCATATGAACACATGGATTCACTAGCATCTACCATATATGTAACCATACCATCAATAGAAAGACATACACATAAGAATAATTCATATACAAAACATTAACCTACATATGTACATTCTCAACCTACAATCCTGTATGATGATATGCTCTTACCCCGAGGTCCAATGCTGCAAATTCACTTTGATGATCTACATCTCATGTTCTATCTCAACCAGCACATCAACATCATAACAACCTAAAAAAATTTAATGACGTAAAATTCATACATTGAATTCATGGGAAACAACCTTAACCATGGAATTCCATGCATAACAAGATATATACATTAACATGCATAAAAAATGTATAACCGACATACACTCATGATGACCACAACAAATCAACAACACCCTCAAATCTACATGGTGACACAACTACAACAATGACCACCACCATGCATACAAAACAAGCACATAGTACAAAAACATAAAGAACACATATGGAAATGACATGTATGCATGACAAAGACATTCTACCCATCGAGTCCAAGTGTTGAACTAGGCTCTAATAACACTCTGTGGTATCAGATATCACACAAGAGACCAGAAACCAGACACCACCCAAAGAGAATGAAACCTACTCTCATACCAATTTCTAAGGTCCTCCTCCCACAACTACCCAAGTAAGTTTTCAACTAGGGTAAACATGTGACAAGGAGTTACTATGATCTAATTGAACCTCCAATGTCACTTTAAGGAAGTGTAACCAACACCACATAAAAACACAAGCCTTTTGTACATACTACAAGACACCCAGAAGAAAACCCAACCTTCGAGAAGGCTATCCGCTACATCAAAATGACCATTTCAAGAATAAATCCCCAAGTCACACACTTTACATGGGAAAGAGTGTGACTTGGACCGTCCAGTCGCATACACAACATGGCTTGCATTTTACTCATGATTTTTCCCATTAGCTCTGAGCCTACGATCCCGGTTTATGTGCCACGTCTTTAGGCCCAAAGCCCAAGTCACTACCCAAAACAAAATTATACATTCATGAATGAAACATAACAGCGGAATAATGATGTAAATGCAAACACTTGAAGTATTTGACTAGAACCTACTAGCCATGATGGTAATTTGCGCAAACATGTCACAAATATTTAATATGAGGGTTCAAATAAAATAACTGAGAATAGGGTTCTCATAATTATTTGAGGATAACTAAGAAGAATTTTTTCATCATCACATTAACTTCATTACCATCTATTTGGGAATATAGAAATTGTTCATTCAATTGAAAAAGAAAACATGATGAGAGCCATACAACATCACTATCATAAAACACATACATAACTAGCATACAAACAATAGAAATGACAATCACATAACAACCATAAAATCCAAATAATAAAAATCATATTTACCCATAAACACAAGAGGAAAAGACATGTTATTTCCATAACAAAAATGTATCCAAGTCTAGGATTTCCATAATCTACACAACCATATACATGGTTGAGTCAAATATCTCTTCATCCAGTCACCCTCGTGCCATATTCCAAGCATGAATGTGGGATGTCATAAAAAAATCCATCAAAACCAAACTAGGGATGCGATAGGCAAAACCACCACAGTCCTCCACTAGTGATTCAACCTCACGGTCAGATATTACAACCATCACCAGATTCATCCCCATCCAAGTTGTCGAGGGATCCATAGGATTTGTTCAAACCAAAGCTTTGATGACTAGAAAATCAACACACAACTATCATTGGGATTCCAGGGAATTTTTCCAACCAACGCTTCCAAGACAAGTAACTCAACCCAAGAAGGGTTTCAAAACCATTTCTCCATCCAAGGCTTCCAAGACTAGTAACTCAACCCAAGTTATAAAAAGGCTTCCAGAGCGTTTTCCAACCAAGGCTTCCAGGAACTAATAATGCAACCCACAACCAAAATTACATGAGAACCAACCAGCAAACAAGCAATGAAATGGAGCCACACCACCATGGTTATCTAGGAAATGGAAAGGCTGGGAAAATCCACCATCAATCTTGGAAATCCTTAATGCCAATGACAAATCATATGCATATGTCATGCATGTCGAAACTAGAAAAGAAACCATACATGCAACTCAATACCTGCAAAGAAACCCAACTGCAATTGTTGATCTCATTGTCCCCTTGCACTTTCCTGATTTTTCTTTACCTTCTTGCTCCAAATTTCAAGTATGCCACACTCCCACAGGAGTGCTCCAAGAAAATCTAAGTATACAAGAGTATGGGAGAGAGAGATAATATAAGAGAGCTCCACAAAAGCTTATCAAAATCTTCCCACCTGATCCTTAGAATCATTTTTATTAATGAGGCATCTATTTTATTTATTTTCCATTATTAATGACGCCTCTATTTTCTTCATTTTCCATTATTTTGATCTATTTTATTCAGTATTTTCCTCATTTTATCCTAATTATGAGTATTTCCATAAATAAATGTCAATAATTCCTTATTCCTTTCCAAATTATTTTCCATTTCCTTTACCAATTTCCTTTAGGCATAATAAACCAAGGTGACACCCACCAGGATGTTTTTGCCACCATACAGCATGGAATACATGTCTCATGACATTGGTCTTATATTTTTTTACATGGATATTTAAACAAGGAAATTACACGATCGGCTGAGGCAGTTTGCAACATTGTTGGTGTTTCCCTTCTTGTACTTAACTTTCGAATGGAATTGTTGTGGTTATGTGGACCATGTCTCATAGCAATCATGATGCAGCTTCCATTGTGTATCTATGAACTACAGGGATTGATGGTCTGTTTGCGTGATCATTTCCTACCCTAGAATGTAATGCTTCCATTTTTCGTAGGCCTACATAATGGAATATATATCTTTGTTATAAGTGGGATACATTCAAACTATGTCTGAAAGTGTTTCACTATGTTATGCCAGTACATGATGTTGGTGAGTAAGGACTGCACCAATAGCATAATCGGAGGTATCTATCTCAATCTCAAATGGTTGTTTTCTTGCTTAGGAGCCTGGTCTAGAGACCATGGCCATAATATTATTCTTGCTCAAAGGGAAAATAATTAGGAAAACAAATGCATGGGTCTTGGAAATGATATTACTGCATTACTTCGCAATGGTAAAAGATATGGAGGTAGGGAGTGATACCTCTTCTATCAACTCATTTCCAAAAGCAATAAGAACAGTGAAAGGAATAGACTCATACAAAACATGTCACTTCCACAAGTATGGTTGGCCTAATAATACATATCAAACGTCAAGAGGATAAACATCACACAATACCTCATATGTGAATGGCTTTATGTTGTAGGTGAGGCAACATTTCTCACTAACGCGAAGATCTCATCCTTGGTGAAGCCACTCGATGGTGTACGACTCTTGGTTTGCTTTGGTTGATAGGAAAAACCGCTTCACAACCTTTGTTGAAGTGAGGTTATTTTGGGTCCTATTGTCAATAATGAAGTGCATCGAAGAACCTTTTACCCACACCTATGAGAGGAAGAGATGCTCCCCCTCCTATGGATATGGGTGGTGGAAATGGTGGTAGTAGGCTCCACATAGATAGTATGCTTCCCCTTGCCATTCCCCTTTTTGGGTTTTCACTCAGAGACGGAACATGCATCTGAGCTGGAAGCCTTCAGCTTAACCACCAGTGATTTCTTGGCTCAACCCTCACTCTTGTTTTGAGTGAGGCTCTTATGGAATGCACACCACTTTCATGTGTATATCTTCATCTTTGTGGTTTTTTTATTTACTTTTGTCTTATATGGGTTGTTCTAGGTTGCCTCGTCTTTGTTTTTTCATCAATTATGAAGTTTCTGGGGTCCTTTCCCTTGCTTCAAATTCGCATCTCCAAAATTTTGCTTCTTGTGTTTAAAATTTTACTCGATTTTTACAACATATCGATAGACAGCACCGAGTAAGGAGATTTCTAAGAACTCTATTTCATCCTATATATAACTATGTAAACAATCGCGGTACTTGAGTACCAAATGTCGCTCATATTCCTTGATACCCAATTTTGCGCAAAGGGAATGAAAACCATTTGTGAATTCTGCCACATCTTGGTCCCTTCCCTGTAGAAACATGGTCCAATTTATGTATTTATCTTCATAACTCCTGATAGTGTACTATTATTCCATGATTGCATCTCAAAAATAATTCCAAGTGGGTGCGGTTGAAAACAGTGACGATTCCTTCTCCTCCTTTTTCTCATAGTTTATTTCCCACCATTGCTTGACATGGGTAGTGACTTTGAGGAGTGCAATAGTAAAATTTTCCCGATTGGAAAATTCATGAACCTAAAAATATCCTTCCAACAGATTTAACCATATATCTATGACATCTGCATCTATCAAGCCCTCAAATATTGGAATTTCAAAATTAACTTGCAGCTTAGAAGGAGTGGTGCCTCCAAAGTGGCAGTTAGATGAAGATGTGTTGCCTGTAGGTAGCCGTTGAAGGATATGTGAAAATTTAATAGACTGTTTGACACATGTTATATAAAAATTTTAAGTATATTATTAATGATAATTAAAAAAAGAAACTCATATTAGATCGATAGTATTTTTTCATTCACCTAATTCATCCTTTTGCAATTTTTTCCATCAAGCTTTTACGCTCTTTTGGTCCTAGATCAGAAATAATCGTATTAAGCTTCGTCATTTTGTGGCTCTGCATGATACACAGTAAACAATACATATTATTTAAACTTAGATATAGTTCAAAAATAATATTCTTTATAAATAATTTGCAAAGAACTTGCATTTTTTGCTTTTCTTGATGTATTATCAGTATTTTTGTTACTTGATCTCGTGTCAGTCATTTATTTATCAATCTAAAACTTGTACCATATCATTCATTAATATATTTATAAATAAATTGTCAACTTTTCAGGTAAAGAATAATTCTTAAGAAACTGGTGTGCCTTTAATGATGTACGCATCGTCGTCGGTGCGTAATAGTATTAAAAACGCACCGCAAAAATAGTATAATAGACCATACGGTGCGTGGGGGTATTATAAACTCACCTCACGAACATTGTAATAGACCGTACGGTACTATCCTCGTAACATGTAGCACTGATGCCCTATTTCAGATATGGTGCACTAATTTTAAAAAAGTTGTTTTCAAAATTTTTATTACAGTACTTGCGCAGTGCGCTGTATAATACAACACACTAGTGCGTTAGGTTACGTAGGGCGCACTAATAAAACAAAATCCATTTTTTTCAAAACTTTACGTAATGGCCGAATGGATTGGGATCCGACAATGCAAGTCATCTGGTGGGTTGGATGTCAATCTAAAATGAAAAGCCCTAATTCTGAAATCACAAAAATAGGGAGAAGAAAGGGCGAAAATTAAAAAAAAATGAAGGGTTTAGGGTAAAAATGGATAAAACTACAAAAAAAGTGAAAAAATTAATCAAATTTAATCACAAGATGGTTTGAAATACTATGATACAGGGTTTGAATCACCAGATGTTTGATTTTTGATTGTCTGCATACTTTTGTTCGATCATATTTCACTGCTCCATAGTGCCCTCGTGCTCCCTTGCTCCAGGTATGTCTCCTGCAAATATCTCGCTGAAAATTTTAGCAAAAAATAGTGAAATAATGAAAAGTGTTTAGTATTTAAAGAATTATTTTGTGAAATTAGATTTTTGAAAATATTTTTCCGCACATTTTTCAATTTTCTGCCTTTTTTTCACTTAAAGAAAATAGAGTTGCGTTTTTTTTATTTGTGTTTATTCGTCACTGGTGCATCACTTAATAGCACCGCATTGATGCATCATTTTGTAACACTGGCACCAGTGCAGTTATATGTATAGTAGTACTGATTTGCAGTGAAGGCACCGAAATTACTTTTACGTGTGTACACCAAAATTTAATGAACTCCAACCATAGAAATTGAGAATTATAATTTTGTTTATTCTTGAGAATTAGAATTATAATTAAAATTGAGAATTGGATCTAGATAAATTCTTGATGGAAATAACTATTCTTCCAATCCATTTTGTTTATTGCAGGACGTCCCCATTGATTGGAGAGAATGCAATGTGGGGCATGTGAATATGAAATACTAGTACTACAGGGCCCAAGTGGGCAATTGTGGCATGTGAACCTATTATAATTGGCACTTAAATATTTGCAACCAATATGTTTTGGAATATAATCTGCAGATAGATGGATGGTCTACCAGCAATTAGTACATATAATATGCAGAAGGGTAATGTTCTGGGAGCAATGAAAATGAGTCCTTCCTTCTGCATTTGTTAGGAGAAGAAGACTGATTTTTGACTAGACGATGTAGTTAGTACATGTGGAGGCAATGATTTCCCATAGAAAATGAGTATAGGGTTGAGCAGAGGAAAGACATTGCAAAATAGGCTATTACATTAGTTTTTCCAACAAGAAACTGATTTGCAGGTGGAAATATGGTAGCTGCAGGTATCTATGTTTTCCTTCCCACAAAAATGATCATTGGATTTCCATTTATAATACAAGCAGATTTTTCACTGGTTTCATCCACAGGACCACATCTCAAACAAGTTATATATGCCATTCAGGTTCAATTGAAAGCCGAAGATGTGATTTTATGCAACATCAACTTTGTTGGTAAAAGTTTATGTAAAACAACTGAAGCTAGGACAATACTCCCAGCTACTTTTAAACGCAATCTAGAGAATATTTCCCTTCATGGTACCTGCCATCCCGCTCAACAATGCCAATTGATCTTTCTCTGTTGTCCTTAAGGGAATGAGAATCCTTCCATTCATGGTGCCTCTTGGCTTTATCAACTGCCTCGATTGATCTTTCTCTACCATCAACTCTGGTCTCCATTTCTCCATCATGGGACCTCTTAACCCTATCGTCGGCCTCGACCAAATGCTCTCTACCGGTCTCAACTTGTACTCCTCTTGTACTTTGTCGAGCTCTGTAGTCGTCCGCATCACTGTAAGCGTCTCTGTCCATATTTCTGTTTGAATCACTCATTTTCTCTACTATAAATGTCTTACCCGAAATTCAGACTCTCATCTTTTCAAACCCTCATCTCCTCAAAAAAATTCTAACCTACGATTCGAACCCTCCGCTGCTCCAATACTGCACTTTACAGAATAACCCTGTTTTGGTGTGCATTGTTTTATAGGTGTACTAGGGCAGTTTGTAAGATCGAGGTTTTTGTTTTGGTGCAGTGTTTTATGACACACCGGTGCGAAAGCATTCTAAAGCACCGGTGCATTGGAGTAATAAAAGGCACCGATGCGTGTTATGATGATAAGCGCACCAGTTTGTATAAATTTCTTTTTTCTGTATGTAAGGTCATAATAAAATAATGGTAATTCTATAGTACATGAAATTATTTGCATTATTTTCTAAACTTTATTATGTTACAAAAATTCATATTATTCTAGATTTATTATTTTACAATTATTTAAAAATTTACAATTTTAAATATTCTAATAAAATCATTTCACATTAATGCAATTAAAATTTTCACATTAATACAATTAAAATTTTACAAATATTTTACATACAATTAAAATTACAATTTTACAATTTCGCATACAATTACGATTAGAATTAGAATTGGAATTTTAATTTTACATACAATTACATTTAAATTTTACATACAATTAGAATTACAATTACAATTTTACAATTTGTTATTTATACAATTAAAATTAAAACTACAATTACAATCATTTCACAATAAATCAAATATTACAATTGCAATTAAAATTTCACATTAAATATTTTACATACAATTACACTTAAAATTAAAATTAAAATTACAATTACAATTTTACAATTTCACATACAATTAAGATTAGAATTAGAATTACAATTTTAATTTTACATACAACTACATTTACAATTACAATCACTTCACAATAATACAATTAAAATTTTACAAATATTTTGCAATATAGAATTAGAAATAGAATTAGAATTACATTTACAATTATAATTACAATTTTACAAATATTTTACATAGAATTACAATTAAAATTACAAATACAAATACAACTACAATTTTAGAATTTTACATACAGTTACAATTACAATTACAATTTTACAATTTGTCATATATACAATCAAAATTAAAATTACAATTAGAATCATTTCATAGTAAATTAAATATTACAATTACAATTACAATTTTACATTAAATATTTTACATACAATTACAGTTAAAATTACAATTACATATAAAAATACAATTTTACAATTTTACATACAATTAAAATTTCAATTTCAATTACAATCACGACATAATATTTAATAAATATCATGGTCATTTAATATTAAATTAATTAATAAACATCACGATCATGATAACCATCGTACAAACATCATATTCGACTAAAAAATACATTCAAGCATCAAATTAACATTATATATTAACATCATCACAACACAAACATCAAATATATATAAATCTCATGTCAAATAACTTATGCTATCACATACACATCTATTTGAAAGCTAAACATTAAATGAACATATCTAACATGACCTAACAATATACACATCATGATGATCACCAACATGTAAATTAAGTACAACTGCAACATGAACATAAAATACATGGACCATATATATATATATAGCTGAATAATGTTAAAAATATACAATTGTAATAAAAATGACATGGATCAACTGGTTGTAGTATGTCAACATCAATAGCAGTACTAGTCGAGGCCTAGTTAGTCAATGGTACAGCCTCGATGGTTGATGGTCTAGCCTGCTCATGATCATGACTAGTACTGATGGATGGATCAGCTGGTGGTAGTACAACATCAATATAAGCAGTACTAGTGGAGGCATGCTCAGTCAATGGTGTAGCCTCGATGCTCGATGGTCCAGCCTGCTTAAGATCATGATTAGTACTGATGGATGCTGCAGGTTGCTGATGACTGGATGTGGTTGATGGTCGAGCCTCATCTCCATCATGACTATTAGATGATAGTGGAGCCTCATGCTCATCAGGCGCAATGCGAGGTGAACGATCATGAGATGATTCATTGCTCGCAGACTATCCATCACATCCTGCGGCTCGACCACACCTCTAACGTGCAACAATCCTCCTCAGTCATGTAATAGTTGTCGTAGCTCCTATGACATGCCACATCAGGCTATACATGTCACACATCATGCCTCTCCACATCCGTATTAGCCTATCATTGACCTGTATGTCTCTGTAATGAGCGGGCCTGATGCCTGCCTCAACAATAAATGCACAGAGTTGGTCACCCAACTCCATCCTATATCAAGTATCGGGTCGATCGCCCCTAGAAAAAGGTAGTACTGACGCACCAACATGAGGAGCATGTCTCTCTGCACTGGCCTCCTGATCATGAGCCTCAGAATCTGCCATGTCCTGATCCTCATTAGGATTGACACCTCAATCATGTGGTGGTTTTGACATCTCCTCACCATCAAAAGAGCCAATGTCTGCGAAATATGTACAAGTACACAACAATAATTAGACAATTTCATTACAAAATTTAATAAAAACAAGTTAAATAACATGCTAGAATAAATTTAAATATATAAAACAATAATATTATCTCTATCATCTAGTAGCTCATCAGCTGTGAAGAGGATGTTGGCACACCCTCACCAATCCAATCCATCATACGGACAGGGAACCATAATGAAGGGATGTAGCTCATCAACACTAACTAGTAAGTCGAGTGCATCATTCGATATCCTGGCTGGAAACATAATCTCTCCCCTCTTGGGTATCATCTCCCCCCACATGTGCATCCAGGCCTCCAATATTGGCCTAAGATGCTGTCGAACAAAAGAAGGCCTCATCTTTGGAAACCTATCAAAAAATAAACAAAAAATCTTTGAAGCAAAAGGGAAGTTGACCCTCCCTTGTGCATGAGCACGACATCTATCTAAGGCCATACAAAACTGCCGCAAAAAAATGGCAGACCACCTGACAAGTCGTGGCTCCTGTACTAAAGAATAAACATAATATAGAAGCACAAAACTAACGTGTTTCCTGTTACTGGTGTTGTGTGAAATTGTCAAAATGAGAAGTGAGAAGCACTGAACGTCCTGTCTACCAAATGCACCAATACGTAGCTGACCTCCAGGGACCTTAAACTCTTAAGGAGACAGTACATTTTCTCCAATGTATCTCTGGAAGTAAACTAACTAACTCTCTGGGAACGATGGAAAATCCACCCCTCTCCTCAATAGCCCTGTAATGAAATAAATATCATTCTTAGTGGGTGTGTACCACTAGTCAAGACTAACTTGGAAACCCTGTCGGTGGGCATTCAACCTGCAGATAAGATGTCTCAAAAAGACATTATGGGCCTTTAGGGAAGTAGCCTCCTCATAGAACTTGAGGAGGCCTACCTACCTTAGGGGCTCCTAGGTATCTGTCGTAATAGGGTGGGGGTACGCATCTCTCTCCCTCTCTCGTGCCTCCCACTGGCGAAGCATATCATATTGATCTGCCTGTTGTTACTGTTGTTCCTCCTCTTCTCTCTGAATAATTGACATATTAAATAGTTTTTTTTATTAAATGAGACATGTATTTAGGAATATACATATATAATTTTTTTTGGAAAAAAAAACAAACCCGTTAGTGTGCCACAAAAATAGTCATGCACCAGTTCCAGTGCAACTTTTTTTTGTAGAGCACCAGAGGAAGTGCCTCAGATGACATAAAACGCACCATATGCAGTGCACCTGCAATTTTCTCAAGCCCCGTTGACTATATATGGTGTCAGAAGAGAAGTGTGCTGACTAGAATATATGCCTTGGCGCGTATAGTCGTGTCAGCGCACCGACTTCCTGACAAATTATATAGTCAACGGTGCGGTATTTTACCTGACCATACTATTGTCCTATCGGAATGCCGAATGCGGTGCGCTGAAAGACACCAGGGCAGATATATCCGTCAACGCACCGCCTTGCTATTCCCATGGTCAATGGGGCACCCAGCTAAATGACCACACCGCAAATGTTTTTTAAATTTTAAAATAATGCAGGGTGCCTTTCAGTACTGCCTCGGAAATGGTGCAGATACCATTAGCACAAGTTGTGGTGTGACCAGTAAATTTTAAAGGCAACACTGCTTACCGGTGCGAGCCGAATAGTTCATGCGCACCACGTGACCAAAAAAAAAAAAAAAAAAACTTTTTTAATGGTTAATTTTAAGGTTATTTCAAATTTTAATCTGCGAGAAATCTAAATTATGGAAAAACTAGAAAAATGCATGTACATTTCACCGTCGAGGAGGCATATTGGCTCTAGAATTTACAAAAGAAAATTTTCCCACCGTTTTGCAAAATGGAAGCTAGAGATTGGTGTCCAATGCACAGCAGCAGTGCATGCAATGGGTGCAATGGGAGCACCGATGTCATGGCCGCTCAGAGAAGGAGAAATTCCACTGGTGCTTGAGAGCTCTGAAGCACTTAGGAAAGTGAAAAATGTGGTTTTTTGGCCATAAATTTTTTTTTTATTTAACCTTATTCTGGCGCGCAAGGTTTTATAGGTGCACCGGTGCGGTTTCTTAATAATTCACCGGGTTGTTTCAGATTTGGTGCATTGTTTTATGATGCACTAGGGCGGTTAATTAACACCGCACCGGCTTGTTTCAATTTTGGCACGGTGTTTCATGACGCACCGGGGCGGAATAGTGTTGAAGCCCTCGTGCTTTACAATAATAGGATGCACTGGGCATGTCTGTATGGAATGCACGATGTCCGGTGTGCCAGTTTTTTGTGCGACCAGTGCTTTCTCTTGTAGAGCGCACCGTTATTTGAGAGCAGAAAATGAAAAATGCTATTTTTTGGGAGTATTTTTTTTTTAATTTAACCCTTTTTCGGTGCGCATGTTTTATAAGCGCACCGGTGTTGTTTAAGACGAATGCACCGGTCCATTTCTGTTTTTGTGCGGTGTTTTATGATGCAGTGACGCGGAAGAGTTTGTGTGCACCAGTGCCTTCTCTTGTAGAGCGCACTGATAATTGAGAGCTCTAGAGCACTGAAAAAATGAATAATCTGGTTTTTTTTGCCGTAATTTTTTCTTTTTTAACACTTTCTCAGTGCGCATGCTTTATCGGTGCACTGGTGTTGTTTCTTATGAACACACTGGTCAATTTGTGTTTTTGCGCATTGTTTTAGGATGCACTAGTGGAGGTTCTCAATACCGCACCGGGTGTTTTCAGTTTTGGCACGGTGTTTTATGATGCACCGGAACGGAAGAGTTTTGAAGCATCAGTTCTCTATAGTAATACCATGCACGAGGCAGGTGTGTACAGAGCACACGGTGTCTGCTGTGCCAATGTTTTGTGTGCACTGGTGCTTTCTTTTGTAAGGAGCATCGGTGCGATGTTTAATGATAAGCACACCGAGTGGAAAACATCCACAAAACCCTCCACCCGCCAACCTCCTCTAGTAACCTTCGCTAGAAATGGATGTATGGAGTATTTTTAGAAGGATTTCCTCAAAATCATGCTCTAGAGGGTCTTTTCCTTATAGTGTTTTTAGTTTTTATTTTTTCATATAGATATCCACTTCAAGTTATTGGAACAAATCAAGAAAAAGTCAATATATATCCATGTGTGTGAATGAGAATTAGGACTTATGGGGAAGAAAGAGGTGAATTTCCATGGTTAACTCTCTTCTTAGATGTTTTTATAATTATATACTTATTTATATTGTTATTTATATTATGTCAATGTTAAATGAATTTAAGCATATTAGATTTCTCATTTAAAATTATTGTTAAAACTTCTTAATAATTAAAATAACTTTAATGGTAGTTACTTCTAAATTGTGGTATTAGATTTAAGAATTGCAAATTTTTGGAAACTTTTCATGTCAATTTTTCTTATCTAATTTATCTAAAATAAGGAAAGAAAGACAACTCCTTAGTTTTATGGTTATAAATTTCAAATATACATTTTTAAGAATTTGTGTGTTGACAATTAGGTATGTTATAAATGTGTGTAGATAAAAGTTTAGATAGAAGTATTAAATGATTAATGGTTATTTTTATAGGTAATAATTGATTCTCAAATAAATTTAAAAAAATAAGATTTGGAAAATTATAAACTGGAAAACATGAAGATTCCTAAGAATGAATTATAAATATATCATCTTAAATTTATCTTAATTCTAAATTTACCAAATCAAACATTTCTTCAATTTAGAATAGGTTTGCATCTCAATATGGATTTTGGTTTTATTATTAATTATAATGATAAATATAACTAGCAATTGTATCATCTGTTGCAAAGAAAACTTTGTAAAGCAATAACATAGGAAATAGTAGTACAGAGTAAAAAATATGTAATATATTATGTGATTTAATTGAATATTCAACTTATAAATATAAATTAGTTTATTTAAGAGAAATTATAGGTTTGGAGAATTGTTTGGATAAAAAAATTGATTTTTTTGTTAAGAATTAGAAAGTCCTATTATATTTGAAAAAAATAAATTAAATAAAAAGAAAATAAAATTTTAATGCAGCTTTAAAAATCTGTAAAAACTATTTATTATTTAATCTCTAAACACAACAAACTTGGTTTGCAAACATGCTGGAAGGTCAATAAAAGCAACACTTGGGACTCTCAATTTTGTATTTTCAAGGCAACCTCTTAAATTAGAAATTTTCACATAGTAATGTCAAATAAGCTTCCAAACTCAGTACTTCAATTATCCACTAGTGAACCCGAGAAAAAATTGTTATTATCTATGGAAAGTATAGATTTCATGATTTACTTTGAACAAATAAAAATATCGAAAAAGATAAAAAAAACCCACACAAATGCTAATAGCATCCTTTCTATAGCTACAGAACTTTTGATCATTTGGCGATGACTGCTATAAAATTCTGCAGTGCAGAATCATGGTCTTGTTTTCAGCATATAGACCTTACTGCTAAGATGTAAGGACCAACACTTCTAACTCACATAATACCAAGACCTCAGGTGAGGCTTTTTCTTTCTAAAAAAAGGGCAATACTTTAAAGCCTTTACTAAAAGGCTGGCCCTGAGGTCTGATCAGATTAGGTCATGGTCCTAAAGCCTCATACCTCAGAAAGGGAAAAAAACAGTTAAGAATGGTAAGCTGACTACATATTGCTATTTCTATTGTTCTTAACCCCAATGTAAAGGCTTGCCCTGAGGTCTGATCAGATTACATCATAGTCCTAAAGCCTCATACCTCAGAAAGGAAAAAAAAAATAGTTAAGAATGGTAAGCTGACTACATATTGCTATTTCTACTGTTCTCAACCCCAATTCTCAAAGGTCTATTTGGTTTGACGTAGTGAAATACCAAATTATAACACCTGCAGAAATCAATCCACCAACAGCAACCAGGACCATGGTCCCTGTCTTCCAAGAATCCAACATTAACTTTCAAGTTTCAGATTCCGGAATAGAAGCATATCAAATGAAGCCACTGGAATTGTTCTTGTAATCCATAATTAAGTCCTATGTCTTACCTGCAATCACCCTGTCTGTTTTGTGGTGAAGATGGCTATGATCTGTAAACAAGCAAGCATATGTCAGTGGTGTCATTATAATCACTATAATTTGTGTGTCTATTTATGTCTAAACGCAGGTAATTTAGGGGATTTGAACATCAATTTTCTAGATACAGAACACTTTATTATTATGACTATTGTTAATTAAGTTGTCATTATTACCACTATTGTCAATTAGGCTGCTCCCTATGGATTTAAAATTTTTATAGTGCTTAAAAAAAATTAAGATCTTCACATTTTCAATCATTTAATGAATAATAAACATTAAATATATTTCATAATATTTTTTCCTTATATTTATTTATGGATATGGATTCTTAATCAAAATGCTAGAATTAGACATAAAATGCCAGAATTTGGACATTTAACAAGGTACCCACATTACTGATAGTCATTCAACCCACATTACTGATAGTCATTCAACGTATGAATTGAACACAAGTAATTTAGGGGATTTGAACATCAATTTTTTTTGGTACAGAAAACTTCATTATTATGACTATTGCTAATTAAGTTGTCATTATGCTCCTTAGCTATTTAAAATTTAATGAAAAACATTGTATCAGCAATTTTATTTGAGTGATAAATATTTAAATTCTATTACAGAAATAAGTTGAATTTAATATAGAAATAGAATCTATACGGGTAAAAAGAACACATTCATTTTAATTCTGGAACTAATATTTTACATTTAATGAGTAATAAACACTAAATATATTCCATAATATTTTTTCCATATATTTATTTATGGATATGGATTCTTAATATAAATGCTAGAATTTGGACATTTAACAAGGTACCCACATTACTGATAGTCATTCAACCTATGAATTGAACACAGGTAATTTAGAGGATTTGAACATCAATTTTTTTGGGTACATAAAACTTCATTATTATGATTATTATTAATTAAGTTGTTATTATGCTTCTTAGCTATCTAAAATTTGATGAAAAATATTGTTCCAACAATTTTATCTGAATGATAAATATTTAAATTCCATTACAGAAATAAGTTGAATTTAATATAAAAATAGGATTTATAATGGTAAAAAAACACAGATTCATTTTAATTCTGAAACTAAGATTTTACCTTTAATGAGTAATAAACACTAAATATATTCAATAACATTTTTTCTATTTTTTCCATATCTTTATTTATGGATATGGATCCTTAATATAAATACTAGAATTTGAACATTTAACAAGGTACCCACATTACTGATAGTCATTCAACCTATATAGTCATATGGGAAGTTGCAAACTATGTAGTCCTATGGGAAGGGCTGCAGGCACAGTGGGAATTGTAGTCCAGACAAATTATCTTTATCAATTTTAGGCATTAGGCATTGAACGAGGTATCCCATCATTGATACAAATTCCAGCATTATTGATAGAAATTCCACCCATGAAACGGAGAATTAAGGAAAACACAATCTCAGACATGTAAAAATAGCTTGATATTAAGGTCGTCACATAAATAACAATCACAGGTTGTTAAGGGGATGCTAACAGTGAACTTATTTGCCCGGAGTTTGTGCAAGTGATCCCAACCCATTGAGACCAGCAGGGTTCAGAACCGCTCCAACTTTGTGGCACCGTGTATGGCAGCTGCAGCAGAAAATCAAATAAAATATATGACCATTTGGAGCTTCTACCAAGTTTTGTGATATTGCAGATACAATTTTCAATTCTGCAGACAATAGAGATACTGAAAACTGAATATGAGATAGACTACATGCACTGCTAAGTCCAATATGCTTGCGAGCTAACCGTCGTTGGGTTTTGTGACCGCTGAAACTCCAGTGCAAATGCGGAGAAGAAATACACTAATAATTAAACCAAAGTATGGAATCCCCTTGATTTTCTGTACTGAAATAACAAATGCATTCCTGAGCAGATGTTGGGGGTGGCTCATAAAATTTCCAATCATCCACAAGCTACCGTTGGTATACCATATAAAGAAAACCTTAGTCGGAATCATTCCTCTGGCTCCGAATTTTATAATCTGGATGAATTTTTCGATGACTTACTCTACTACAGAAATACGTTGAATTTAATATAAAAATAGAATCTATATTGGTAAGAAACACAGATTCATAATTCTGGAACTAAGATTTTACAAAGCTTAAAAAAATTAAGATCTTCACATTTTTTTAATAAACACTAAATTAAAATAAATCTATTCTAGTTAATGTGTAGTTATTTAAAACTATAATGTTGTAAGTTTTTTTTCCTTTTCACTCTCAAACAATTGAGCAATCTCATAGTATCTGTATCTGTAACCAGCAGTAAATTGCCTTCGTGTCTTCGTGATTAAAAAGGGTTTCCAAGACTAAGCCAGTGCCATCCACGGAGATTCCTTGCATTCAGCCAACCGTGACCCATGTACCTCAACAATTAAACCAGTTTTCAACCTGAATGAAACTGGCTCAAAGTTTGTGATTCAGAAGTACACTGACACAAGCTTGGTTGGTTTTTATGCACAAATTGCATTGAATCAAAAGTACAAAAGTACATTTCAAATAAAAGTAGCATCAAATTTAAATTTATAAATACAGATTAGAAAGTAGTTTGCACTCTGTAACCGGCATACTTGAACAGGTTGTGACATTAGTGTCATGGCAGAGACACAGGAAATTGCCGAATTCTGTCTCATAACCACTGGACTCTCTTCCATACACATCATACTGACACGTCTCTTGGTGATTTGTGTTTAGATTCGTAATTCAAGCGAATACCATAGGCAGGAATTTGGTTATAGAGAGCATTTCCAGATATTTCTTTCAATTTTATGGACAGTGTAGTTGTTTGGAGGACCTAAAATTGTTTTTCTTAATCATTTTCAATTCTAAATTAATATTATTTCAATAGTCTAATATAAAAATACCACTTGTTTTCAAAAAATTATTAATTTTGTTTTTTTTTATATGTGATTTGGCCAAGTGAAAATATTGTATTCACTATTATATTAATAAATTTATTTATTTTTTATTTTTTATTTTATTTTAATTATATGGTGACTAAGTCAAAATGATTACCTGCATTAAGATTCCTCTCACATAAGTTATAAAATATTTGTGAGTGTATATTTCAGAACCTTTTAATCAAGTTTATATAAGTTGATGGATAAATGGTTCATGCAACTCTTAGTAAAAATTCATTAGCTCCATGTTATTAGCCCATGGTATTGTAAGAAAGCCTATTTACAAATTAATAATATCCATGGTATACATGGTTAAGAATATTGTTATATTGAAAGTTTCTTTTAAGTATTAAGTTTTTATATATTATTATATTGTAAGTTTATTGTAGGTATTAATTTTTTATATGCTTATTAACTAGCAATTGCACCATCACCAGAGGTTGCAAAGGAAACGCCGTAGAGATCCAATAGTTGCTAAGCAAGATATCTGTAGTGATTTTGGTCAATTTTAGTAAAGGCAGGAAACAATGACACTAATATATGCTCTGTTTTAAACTCCATATTACAAGTTCTCCTTGACCTTCGATAATGTGTAAGGAACCCTTTTTCTCTGAGAAATAATGCTTTAAAAGCTTACAACAATTGGGAAAATGATTTCAAGTTGTGAACTGCATATCTATGCCATCAAAATCACCCACCTAGCCTCATAATCACCCACCTAGCCTCATTTTCACCGCTCGAGAGGTTTTGGACCCATGTCTCTGCACTAAAAAAAGCCCAATCATATCGTTGTCTACTGGTAGGCCACATTCTCATTTTGAGTTTTCAGTTTCCTCAAGCTTACTATATTACTTTTCACATGGATTCCTCCCAAATTCTAAAGGTAATTTATACCAAATTGTTGATGTAATAGTCCTTCCAAGTCCAAAGAAATGGAATACTTTATTGATTTCCAAACAAGTTACTTCACTGTAGATATTAGCAGCCTCCATAAAAAGAACAAAATTTAATTAACTAAAACCATCATCAAATATATAGAAATATGGGTCACGGTTGCCTCCATAAAAAGGATAAAATTTAATTAAATTAAACCATCATCAAATATACAGAAATATGGGTCACCGTTGACAGAGTTTTCCATAACCTCACATATAACTGCTCCAGAATAGCAAGATATTATATCTAACAAATGGAAGTATCAAACCTGGGCTCATAAAAGGTCACTTGGCTGTTCCAAGATTGAAGTGTGCAGCCACTTATTACCAGAAAAGCATTAATGCATTGCCAACCAAACATTAATGCATAGACCCCATGAGATGACTTTGCAAGAAATGATAAAGCCAAAAGGATGCTGCCAGGGAAGCTACATCTACATTTTAAATTCCTTGTTTTATTGTAGAACAAACCCTTAATCTTGAGTTCATTAGTTATACCGAATCACATTCACAAAACTGCTTCCTTTTGGATCTGACCTTGGCTTCATCACTGTCTTTGTAGCAGATATGTCCACCACCTATAAAAACAACAAAATAGTAAGCCTTTGAAGCTTTCAATGTGGCCAGGTTAATATGTTCATGATATTAAAAGATAATTATGTCATTTTTATTCACTTACTTTATGTTAACACTTTCAATGAACACACAGGTAATTGAGTAACAAAATGATCTGCATCCCCTAAAGGCTAGAATCATTATTGAAAGTTTAGCCCTTTCAAAAGATACAGTGAATTCTGTCTGGTTTCTATATGATGAATTTTTTCCAATGCCATCTCTTTTGAGTTCTTCAGTGAATATCAACTCCTACAATTTATCTACAATAAAATCATCCCAAGCACGACAGTCTAATGTAATAGCAAATCAAAATACATGTATTCCAAACTACATAGAGAGTTAAATGGATGAGAAGAGTAACATCAAAGTTTTCCTAATATATTAATATTTTAGAATAGAGGCTTCTCTGAATTGAATTATGACGAGCTTCTTCTTCTGGATCCATCACAGAAGTAGTTTTAGTGCCAAAAACTATTACTACTTATGTGATGGATCCGGAAGAAGAATTTCATCAATATTAATGTCTATAAATGGAAAGTGAGATTACCATTTCAAGGGAAAAAAACAATTTTACCTTTTATATGAAACTGATCATATATTTGACGAAGAGAGTAATGGTATCCCATTCCAGTGTTATAATTATCCTCAAATACCAGATGCCAAAATCCTGCCTTCAGAGCTTGCTTCAATCTGAAGTTAATGAAATGGCACTTAATCAGAATAAAAGAGGAGAGGCCATTTGTCTGTCACAGGCCAAACTGAACATTTGAAAGAGTCCAGCATGGTTGTTAGCCATTTTTTTGGCACTAACTATACCTAATTAGTGGTTCTCACTATGAAGAAACCAGCGGTGCCAAAAAACCAAAAAAATTGTACTCAAACAAGTGCATCTATTGTATCTGCACACAGTTAGCCAAGGCCTCACCTTTTTAGTTCATTCTGATGATCATCAAAGAAAACAAGCACCTTTCTCTGGTCTAAAATATCATACTCTTTCATTACAGACTTCCATTGAATCCTTCCAAAATCAATAAACTGTTTTCCAGAATAATATCTGTAATTGGGATTTACATAGGCTGACCCTTTCTTCAAATAATTTTCAGGATGACGAGGGGTAATTGATATTATAGGCTTCTTAGGCATGGCCTACCTTAAAACCCGTGTGGAATGACCTTTGAAAGCACCACTCTCTATCATCAAATCTGGTTTTAACCACCTTCCAATGAACCAGAGGCAAAAGCTGTGATCAAAACCCATACCGAACATATTATTTTTTATAGGTCTTGTTTGATAAATAGGCACAAATTCTTTCAGGGAATGAAGAAGGTCGTCCTTTGTCCAATTCACAGTAGATCCATGTCTTGACCTGCCTTTAGACAAAGATAGAAATGGGCATAAGATTTATATCCAATAAATGAAGAAAAAGACCCCAGAAACTTTAAGAGCACTCAAAGAAAGCCACATACACCAAGATGAAGAGCGTTTAAGTTCTTATAGAATAGAGTAGTCACACAAATTCACCAAATGTCAAACGATCCAACAACTCTAACAAATGAGAATCTCACTGCATATATAACAGAGCACTGGTTCAGAGATCAAAGATCTTAAAACATGTAAATATTCCAATAATTTGGTTCAGTCAATCAGAGGTTCAGATGATCATGTTGACTGTGTGGTATAGTGGTTGAGATCGGTGTCACCACCAAAATGACTGAGGTTCAACCCTTTATGAGAATAGAGCCCAGATCATGTGTGAGAATTAGGAAAGTTTGACAGGCCCCATGTTAAAGCAGGCTTTACAGCAACAATGCAGAGTTGGAGTTCATGGCTCTACCCAGTATGTGGAATTGGGGTTCATAGCTCCTCTAAAAAGCTAAGGAAAATATTCAGCAAAGCACATTCTTCTGCACACAGTCTACGAATCCGTATGTGCAACTTCCACGACCTGCAACTTACAACAAAAATTTAAAAAAAAAAAAAACTCTGAGTTGATAATAAATCTATATCTGTTAGAAGGGTCCAGTTTAATTGGTATTTTTGCTATATTATGTAAACAAAGAGTGCAGTTTAATTTGTAAACAAATAAATCCAAAAGAATATTATGTAAAAAAAAAGTTAAGATTCAAAAATACCCTAAATAACTTAACCCAGCAAGCAGCAGCAAACAAGACATGGATAAAGATACATGGTAGAATAATTGTACTTACTGGGGTCCTAACCCAACAAGCAACAGTCAAGACATGGATAAAGACGCAGAGTAGAATAATTTTACTTATTGGGGTCCCTTGTGACAAGTTTTGCAGTTTTATTGAAGTCACGACAGGAATAAACGTTCTTGAATTGCTGCCAATTACTGTTGAATGCATAGGATGCGTGACAATTTTCCCTTGTAGGGTGGAGGAGGAACCCAGTTTGCTCATTGCAGCTACAGCTGCATCAAGCTGCTGGTCCAGCAAATTGGTATACACAAGGCCGTTGGGGTCGGTGAACTTTAGGTTATGTTGCCCAAAATTTGTATATTCCAAAGGTACTTGTTCAGGATCAAATAAATAGGGAAATTAAGGATACACATCCATAAAAAAAGTAGGACTCTGTTCTGCTCAGAAACTGAAGCATTGGTTTCATGACAGTTTGTGCAATATCATCCCTAAAAGCAGCAGATGATGGAGGAAAAGCTTTTATATGAAATTAAGGGGCTAGCATATCCATAGCCAATGGGGTTCCCACATTGATATAATGACCCAGCTTATATTTCAACAGAGCTTGCCAGATCTTCTGCATATCAGGCACTAGTTGGTACAAGGCCTCTTTGTTGGAATAGTCTGTCAAAACCTCATTTCCCACCAGGACTATGTTGATCTTGGTTGCAAGAAAGGGCACAATATTTTTGCTGACCGATTGGTCTGTGGCTGATTGGCTGGCCGAGACACTAGAAAGTTCGTCATTCATAACACTCACGAGCACATTAAGACCGGTGTTGGCCAGTGACCTAAGGATTTCAAGATTAGCACCATAGATTTTAACATTGCCAGCCTTCAATTTTTAGATCAACTGAATTGATTAGTTTACACAGGGAAGATTGTAGCCATGCTTCCCAAAAGCAACACCGATGCCATTATTATGTGCATCTGTGGAACAATGGCAAAGAGAAAAACATTAAACCAAAAAAATTGTACTCAAACAAGTGCATCTATTGTATCTGCACACAGTTAGCCAAGGCCTCACCTTTTTAGTTCATTCTGATGATCATCAAATAAAACAAGCACCTTTCTCTGGTCTAAAATATCATACTCTTTCATTACAGACTTCCATTGAATGCTTCCAAAATCAATAAACTATTTTCCAGAATAATATCTGCAATTGGGATCTACATAGGCTGACCCTTTCTTCAAATAATTTTCAGGATGAGGAGGGGTAATTGATATTATAGGCTTCTCAGGCATGGCCTGCCTTAAAACCTGTTGGAGACCAGCCGGAATCAATAGTTTGAGTTTGAAACTGTTCTAAGACTTAAAACCAAGTCGGTTGTTTGAAGTTGAAGCTAACATTTGAGGGAAAAAAGAGAGGAGACAGCTATGAGAATCAGAAAGCACATGTCAATTGTGATTGAAATCTGAACATAAGAAGCAAATCGTTGAGGTTAGCCATATTTCAGATTAGAGAAGATAATTAAGTATCTCAATCAAGCCATTCATTGGAGTATCTTAATATTTGATTACAAAAATTTATTGAATGTTGATACAAATTGACCAAAATACAGGAATACATAAAGATCACACATATTTTCATTTTTGAGCTGGCGAAGCTGGGGGTTCAAAGATGACTCTTTGAAAGGCATGGAGGTTGGTTAAAGAATGAAAGATAGTACTGATTAGATTTGGTTGAAAACTATTGCAGAAACATGATAGCTTAGCCCCAGTATCATTTCGTAAAGTCATTCTCCTACTGTAGGCAGCATCATCTCTTGTATTTCTCGAGCACTGGAGCATGGATATAGAAATGCTATGACGAATTAGAAACCATAATAACATCTAAGTAAACTCTGCCATATATGGGCAGACAATTGGTAAAACGCCATATTCAAATTAGCCTAGTCGGTTGTTTAAGTGGTTGAATGCATTTTACTTCAGACAGGAGGTTTTAGTGTTGTTTCCTTGGGCTGGTTGCCTTTTTTGGTATTGTTTCCTTGAGTTGGGCACCTCTGATGTGTGCTTCATTTGATATCCATGCTAGGTCAGGCATTATAATCAGCGCCAACAAATTTACAGTGAGTACCATTTATCAATGCAACAAAGTGCCCAAAAGTTTTACAAGGTGTATTGGTAGATAGTTGATAAGACGACAATATTCAAATTAGCAAAGTTGGCTGTTTAAGTGGTTGAATGCATTTTACTTCAGACATGAGGTTTTAGTATTGTTCCCTTGGGTTGGTTGCCTTTTTTGGTATTGTTTCCTTGAGTTGGTTGCCTCTGTTGCATGCTTCATTTGATATCCATGCTGGGTCAGGCCTTATAATCAGGGACAACAAATTTACGGTGACTATCATTTATAAATGCAACAAAGTGCCTAAATTTTTTAGCAAAAGGTGTTCCTTGGAGAGAAAAGAAGATGATGTCATATTCAAACAAGCTTGTGCTTTAATAAGACTTCATACTCAAACAAGCTTGCGCATGGAAACTATTGTCCGCGTCACCAGTAATCCCCACAAGAACATAATCCATCTCGAAAATGATGGAATCTGTTTCCATCTCTCATAATAATTTCTCTCATGGCGATCTTGGAGATAAACTTAGTGGCATTATGGCAATCGCCACACACACGGAGGTTTTTCATAATTCGTATCGGAGAACCAGGGCTTGTGTTAATAAGCCCAAAGGTAATGGCAAGTTTCTCACTGTGGCTGTACAGGGTGTTTTCCTTCACCTCCTCCTCTACATCATGTAGCTCGAAGTTCGTGTTTGGAACATAGCCTGCCTCCTCAATCTACCCAATCAATATTTTGAGGGTTTCATATATCTTCTCAGATTGAGGGTGAGATGTGTCTCCTACAACAAATGAATGCACCATGTTGTCTACTTCAATGAAGCTGCATCCTGGTGTTTTTTTAAGCCCCCTATCTTTCATCAAAATTCTCACCTTTGCTACATCATCCCACCTTCCGGACGCAGCGTACATGTTTGCTAGCAATACATAATAGCCAATTTTTGTAGGTTTTCAGTTGAAAAGGCGCTCTGCCACCTGTTCCCCTAGCTTAATATTGGAGTGAATTCTGCAAGCACTGAGTAAGGGCCCCCACACATCAGCATCAGGCTCCAATGGCATCACTTCGATGAGCTTTTGAGCCTCACTGAGACACCCCGAACGCCCAAGAAGGTCAACCATGCAAGCATAATTCTCCACACAAGGTGTGATGCAATAATCTTGGCTCATGGATTGAAAATACTGCCAGCCCTGGTTAACCAAACCTGCATGAGTGCACGAGGACAAAACAGAAACAAAAGTGATATGGTCTGGCTTCACAGCTGCCTTCTTCATTTGTTCAAAAAATTTAAGTGCATCCTCAACATACCCATGCATTCCATAACCTGCAATCATTACACTCCATGAAACTGCATCTCTTTCCAATATTTTGTCAAACACTTGGCGTGCAAAGTCGATTCTCCCACATTTGGAATACATATCAACGAAATAATTCCCCACAAAAACATCCAACACAAATCCTCTCCTCCTTATATAATCACGGACGACGCTGCCTTGATTTAGAGCTCCTAAATGGGCACATACCCTAAGCACACTGACCACGGTGACTTCATTGGGTTTTACATCTTCCAATTGCATTTGATGAAACAGTGCCAATGCCTCTTCAACATCCCCATTTTGAGCACATCACTGGAAATTTCATCATTCATAACACTCATGAGCACATTAAGACCGGTGTTGGCCAGTGACCTAAGGATTTCAAGATTAGCACCATAGATTTTAACATTGCCAACCTTCAATTTTTAGATCAACTGAATTGATTATTTTACACAGGGCAGATTGTAGCCATGCTGCCCAAAAGCAACACCAATGCCATTATTCTATGCATCTGTGGAACAATGGCAAAGAGAAAAACATTAAACTTGTGAAAATAATGCAAGAACTATATATAATCAGATACTAGTCTATGACATCAAGAAAATTCAGAGCGAAAACACTGGAAAACCATCAGATCTACTTGCAGAGACTAATATTAAAAGAAGGGAAACCCCATAAGGAAATATATATTAGTACCAACAGGTAGTATGCCAAACGGAAGCAAGAAAACCTTTAGTCGTGGAGTAAAAAATAGAAAATTATCAATTTCCACAATAAGTAATAACAGTCAGGGTAAGAAACAAACACTGCCTTTTGAATGGCGGCATATGTGGAACCTTGCGGGAAAGTTGAGTCCATTGTATGAGAAAAAACCCAAGAACTAAAACCAGAGAGAACAAAAGGTTTATAACACTTAACGGGGAATAAAATTCAAACAAAACCTTTACTGGAAGGTCCGAACTTGAGCCGCGGATTTTCTCTCTGGTTTGCAGAGCTTGTTCAGAATCGAGCATGAAGAAAATGCAAACAAAACCTTTACTGGAAGGTCCGAACTCGAGCCACAGATGTTCTCTCTGGTTTGCAGAGCTTGTTCAGAATCGAGCATGAAGAAAATGACTGCCGCAATTGTGCCAGCAAACAGGGTATCATTACCCTAATAGAGTCCAAACACATCATGATCGTCCGATTTCATATCCAAATCTACGACTAAGCAGAAAATGCGTATATCAAATTAAATAGTTACAACTACTTTTGATTTTTCATCCAACGGCTGAATATGTTTTAATCGTCTAACATCTAATCTAACGGTTTCAAGTTATGACACGATTCACATCAGCAAAGTTGTTTTCAAATAATAATGCCTTACGGCGTAATTAAATTTATATATAGTTACAAAATCATTATTTTATAGAACTAAATTTTCATACTTTTTTTCTTTTAGATTTAATTTCAAAAAAGTAATAAATTAAATTAAATTAAATATTTTAAAAAAAAATGACATACATTATGCCTAGCCCTTACATATATCCCTCATTTTGAGATGTAGATAACCCTTGTCACTTTTCACTAATGTATAAATGATGTATATCCATTCCGAGACCACTCCTACTAATACCACAAACCATAATGGAGTCGTGTCAAACCTAATTTTTTTTTATAAAATAATTTTACAAATAAAATGATCGAAAAGCAATGGTTTCGAGGATGCTTTCTTTCTCCTCGACACAACACGTGGCAGTATTTAAATGGTTACACTTGACGTCAGCATAGGGCAATTGGTAGTCGACATGTTAAAGTTATATTTTTCATTTCTAGGCACCCAAAAGGTCTATTTTCAGATGACATGTGTCACGAATAATTAGTCAACACATGGTACAGGTGATGTTAGAATGACATCATCGCACTAGATGGAGCCCAATAGTTTTCTAATAGTGCACATAGAGGTAACCCCAGGTAGCGGGAGCTAGGAAACGTTAAGCATTTAGAGGTTGGAAGAGCAAGAGAAAATAAGATTGAGGTTGGGAGGACCCCACAGGACAACTCATCTCAAAGGCATGGAGCCCAAAGGCTTTATAAAGGGCACATAAAAAAAGCAACATGATAAGGAGAGATATGGGCTAAGCATCCACAGAGGGTTTTATTCCAGAGTTAGAGGACCAAGGGCGCAAAGGTTATAAAATAAAATGAGTGAGAGAGGCTCTTAAATAAGCTAAGTGCCTCTAGTCTTTGGTAGAGGTCACAACCTGTAGCCATCTAGCGCAAAACAGATAAGAGGCTCAATGCAAGAAGCCTAAGGAGCTTAAGGCCAAAATCGACAGATTTGGTAGTATTTTCTATGTTAAATTAAAAAGGGCTGCGAAGGCTAGGAAGGCCTTTTTTCCTATAGAAATTTTTTTGGCATGGATGGATGAGTTGACATCAACTTTATTAGTGTGTTATGATTACCACAACCTTTGGGCTAATGAATGAAAGACCCGACAACCTAATTGACTCCTAAAAAGGAAGGGAGGAATAACTTGGAGTTCCGATAAAAGCATGGACAAGTTAGTAGATAGATTTGGCAGTATGGAAGATATGGAGATTCACTAAAAGTAGAAAGTCAGAATTCAATTTTGTTAAAAAGTGAGAATAGAAAAATTAAGTATAAAATCTCAAAGTTTGAATTTAAATCAGAGATCACAAATTCAATATTTTAAGAGAATAATTATACAACTAAATTGAAGAGGACAAAGGAAAAAATATGACAACCATGTGTCACATCAAATAAAAATTTAACCAAAGATTCAAGACAAAAATACGAGTCCAGAAATATTTATAAGGATAATTCGAACAATAAAGTTTAAACGTTGCAAGAGAGAAGAATGCAAGGATTATAGGTTGTTGGTGCATCATGATTCATAATGGTGGAATGCATCAAGGGTAAATCAAGGACTCATATTGGTATGTGAAAGGTATTTTAGATATGTAAACAATTCCATTGGTGATTGGTGTTGATGTTGATGGTGCACATAGTTTGGTGATTTGTTCAGTAATGTGAAATTGTAGAAGGTGATCCTAATGGTGTATTTGATTAGTAATCAAATATTGTTGAATGTGTTTTTATGGTGGATTTAGTGAGAAGTTGCAGTGAGAAATATTTATTTGTTTGTGTCATAAGTGGCCTATTGGTTCTAGTTCGAAAATGGATTAAATTTTGATCAACAAGTTTGGAAAGTGGTAGCTTGCATATCATGGGTAGTATGTGTTGAAAAGTGTAACTAAGATCGATCTTCATATTGAATATGTAATTATGTATTCATGTAAAGAATAAGACAAAGATAATAAAAAATATATATATTTTATACTTATTCATGGGTTTCCTGAGCAATATTTTATTATAGATAGTCTTATTCTTGATGTATACTAGGGTTTTATTCTGGTCATAAAATAATCAAGTGTCATGTATATATGAATGCTCAAAGACATTTCTATAAAATTGTGGAAGAAAAGATTAAAGACAACCCACATTTAACATTACAAGATAAGCTTAATGATGCACAAAGATCCCTCTTTAGTGCTCGAGTAAATACACTACAAGTTGGCCTTCAAACAAAAGTAAAGTCGGCCTATAAGCAGTGACATAGGCCAGCTTATTAACAAGCAAGAAAAAATATATATACCCCTACATGTGTTGCGCAGAAGAGTAGAAAATTGTGGATTTATCTTAGGTTTTTACAGGTTTTAAAGTGAGGATTTGGGAACATGAACAAGTTTAGATTTCACGATAAAGAGAAGTGAGTTATATATTTGGATTAGGGCTAAAATATTGCGGATTAGGGATAAATCTGAAGGAAGTGAAATTGTGAGAGTTTTCAAGCAATGACAACGTGAAAAGATCTAAAATAAAAGTGGAAATATAAGTGCAGATGTTTTGAAAAAGGGTGTGTTGATTGTACTAAGGTAAAATTGTGGATCAGAAGTTAAGTGTATATACCAATATTGCTGATGAAGTCACGACAATTATCTCTAGAAGGTAGCAGTTTGAAAAGTGTAAGAAAATGAGGAAGGTAAATCTATGGTTTACCTTCCTAACTATAGTCCAAGAAATAAAGTTCCATGTGTATTCAAAGTAAATAAGATGTTTGTCTCCAATATTTGACTAAGAAATAAGAATTAAAACTTAGAGACCGAATTCTCTAGTATTGGTGCAGGACAATGCACGTTGGTGTAGAAAATAATGATCAATGTTGGAGGTCAACAAAGAAGAAGGGACAAGGTCTTGGAAGAATACATAGGTCAAGGGTCTAATTATTGGTCATGGTACTTGTCATATGAGGATCTATAATAAGAATTCCTTACGTTTTTTTACTCTGCAAGAGGTACAGGTTTTTCCCTCGCTCTAGGAGCCTAATTTTTGTGTCTCGTGTATTTTGATAATTGACTTAATGAAAGACTAAATAAGCTAAAGAAGAGAATACATAAGTAACTCAAGTAAGAACACAAGTAATTATCAAGAAGAGAATTCGAATTAATCACCAGCCCTCTAAATTCTCAACATGGAATCATAGCTAAGGTGTTGAACAAAATGGCTACTTGACAAAGAAGACACTCCAGGAATCGAAGATCAATGTTTGGGTTGAAAATTCAAATCAGTTTCCAAGGAAGACTCTCAATCTATTTTTAGAAAGATCTTATATCTCATTCAAAGGATTAACTAATTCAAGAAAATAATATTTTCCATCAAATATTTACATTCAATACATTGTTAGATGAGGAAATCATATTTTGAAGATATCCTTTATCATCAAGGATCCAATAAAATCTACATTGGAGATTTCAATGTTAGAAGAAGCTCCTAAATTCATCTTTTTCATCATCAATGAAGCTGCAAGCCACTCTACTCAAGTAAGTATCTATGATATTACTTAAATCTGTCAATATGAATTATTGTAAAGAGAGAAACAAGATTGTTGGGTCATCAAACTTTAGTGCATGGAAGGAGAGAAAATATTTGAATTTAATTGAAGACAAATTTATGGAATGCATCGAATGATATACAATTCAACCACCAAAAGAAGATGCTACAGTTCATGCCAAGTATATGAAGGGAGAAATGAGAGCCCATAGGATTCTCATAGAATCCAGTAAGGACTTACTCATTCCCTATGTATCAAATTTAATTTCTACAAAAGAAATATATGACAAATTGGTGGAGCTATTCTCTGTTAGTACTGCAACAGAAGAAATATATTTGAGACAAGAACTATAAAAAATGTAATTTTCAAGAGAAGAAGGGATCAATTCATACTTCGTGAGGGTTTTTGAAATAAGAGAACAACTACAGAAACTGGGAGAAGTAATGTCTGAGACTGAGATGACTACAGTGGTGTTGAATTCTCTACCAGAAGAATGGGGAAACTTCACTTCTATCTTATACGGGAATAAAGAAGCCAAACCATTCCATGATTTATGGTCTCTATGAAAAATAGAGGAAACAAGATTGAAAGCCAGAGCTGATATAGTATCAAGTGAAGGTAATCAAGCCTTTGTAGCCATATCCAGGAAGAAAGGAAGATTCAAAAAATTTGGTCCTCGGAATAAAAGAAGAAGTATGGACAAATTATGATGCTTTGGATGCAATGAACTTGGGCATTATAAAATATATTTTCCTAAATCTGGAAAGGATAAGAGGAAAAAGGAAGAAGCACATGTCACAGATATGAGGGAAGATCCAGATGCAAAGAAATATAAGAATGAATAAGTGAGAGATCTTTATTATGATTGAGATCATCTTCCTCTTTAAGTGGTTTCTGTTGGTTGTATAATAGTATTATATGAAGCAATGTATATTGACAGCATCATGATAAAGGCATGGTATGAGCTCTTGGTGAAACAAATCCTCAAAAAAATCACTCATAACAATACAGATGGAAGGCAATCATTAATATCAAGTGTCATTATGGAAACAAGTGCTCACAATTTCTAATGGATTTCCCTATGAAATCACTAGTTAGAAAGAAAGCGTAAAGGTTTCATCAAATATTTCTTTTCTACAGAATTGTGGGATTAGGATGTGATGACATATTGATTAAGCATGTTAATGGAATGAAGTTCATCATTCTAGTAAAACTACTACAAGATGAATCAAAGGAAAAATGTATGAGGTATATATATTTATATGCTTACATTGGATGTTCTGAAGTCATGTCATATGGTTGTAGGTAATGGAATTCTATATTTAGAAGTAGGATCTATGGAGTAGGATCTCTCACGGTGCACTGAGAGATGAAATCAACATAATATATCTTCATATGGAATATGAGGTAGTTGTATATGAACAAGGAACTCGAAATTTGAAGTCCCTGGGAATGAATATGTGAAGAAAGGAAGAGATCATGAAGTGAAACCATGTCAAGAGGTTGTTATCATCTGGAAGCCAAGAATATGTGACTAGAATATCTATGGGGAGGATATGTAGACTTTGATATAAGTCTCGTAAAGAAGAAGACCCTTGACAATTCATGTCATTACGAGATGTGTCAATCTGAATAGAGGATGTCGATGCCTACAAGAAGATGTTTTGGTGAAATATCATCACTGAGGAAACTTTTTTTTTTTAAATTTCATACATATATGACTATCTGGATGAATTTGTGGAGGTCTGATAATCATGTGAAAGAATATAAGATCCTTGAGGATGAGTCGCAAGAAAGCAACATGGCATAAAAGGTGGACCAAATAATAAATAATGATGAGTCACTTGTTGGTTGATGACATGACTCATGAATGAAAGTGATGCATGATATGTTCCCTATGGAGCTAAAGTTGAATATTCCTCAATATCTAAATTCATTACATCAAGGGGAGGAATTCTTCATGAGAATCTAGGTGTCTCAACATTGCTGATACAATTCCCTGGTTAAGAGGGAGCCTGCTGGTAATTTTTTTACTTGGAAGAAACTAGGTAATTCCAAAGAATGAGCTTATGTACATTCCTTATACAGAAATGAGTACATTCCCTTGTGGAATATATCCTCCTTGGCTGAGAGGGAGAGATAGACACATCATTCTGGTCTTCACATAGGGAGAAAAAAATGGAGGATTGGGTAATCATTTGACATTCAATACTCTTTGAGAATGTGATACAGAATTCAAGGTAAGAGTAGTCGGGGACCGATATTCTTTGAGGGTTAACTACCCAAGAGAAGAATAGTCCAAGAAGGTCATACTTTGGGAACAACTGGGTGGAGTATGTACCTTGGAGATATAGTGACTATGGTGTCTATAATTCATGTCCTATCTCACAAACATTGTAGCCCATTGTCTCATGAGATATGGGGTTTTTAGTCAAGGCCTTGCACTAGGACAATGTTGGTTTATATGATGCTATAAATATGTGATTACCAATTTGATTCTTCTTATGAGATTCTTCAGTTTGAAAGTGACCATGTACCTATATGAATTCCTTCCTAGCTAAGAGGGAGTGTTGAAAAGTGTAACTAGGATCAGTGTTCATATTGATTATGTAATTATGTATTTATGTAAAGAAGAATACAAAGATAATAAAATATTTTTTTGTTGTACTTGTTTCATGGATTTCATGACCAAGATTTTATTATAGATAGAATTCTTCTTGATGTCTACTAGGGTTTTCTTCTGGTCATAAAATCATCAAGTTTCATGTATATGAATGCTCCTAGAACTTGTTATAAAATTGTCAAAGAATGGCCTAAAGACAACCCACATTCAAAAATGGAAGATAAACTTAATTATGCAAAGGTATCCCTCTTTACCGCTGGAATAAAAAAAACTACAAGCCGACCTTCAAACATCAAATAAAGCGAGCCTACAAGTAGCGACATAGGTCAGCTTATTAACTGACAGGAACAACTATACATACCCCTACATTTGTTGCACAGATGAGTACAAAATTGTTGATTTATCTAAGGTTTTTATAGGTTTTAAAGTGCAAATTTGGGAATAGGAAGAAGTGTAGATTTTACGGTAAAGAAAAGTATGTTATATATTCATATCAAGGCCAAAATATTGCAGATTAGGGACAACTTTGAAGGAAGTGAAATTGTGAGAGTTTTGAAGTGATGACACCGTGACAATATGTGAAATAAAATGAAATTAAAGGGCAGTGTCCAAGTATTATAAGTGTGGATATTTTTAAGAAGGGTTTGTTGATTGTCCTAAGGTAAAATTGCGAATCAAAAGTTAGGTGTATATACACCTACTTCTCATGAAGTTAAGATAGTGATCACAAGAAGAGATCAGTTTGAAAAGTGTAAGAAAGTGAGGAAGGTAAATATGTGATTTACCTTCCTAACTACAGTCCAAGAAATAAAGTTCCAGGTCTATGCAAAGTAAAGAAGATGTTGGTCTCCAATATTTGAGTAAGAAATAAGAAGTAAAACTTAGAGAGCGAGTTCTCTAGTATTGGTGTAGGAAAGTGCAGGTTGGTGCAGAAAAGAAGGATCATTGTTGGAGGTCAAAAAAGAATAAATGACAAGGTATTGCAAGCATACATAGGTCAAGGGTTTGAGTCTTAGTCATGGTACTTTTCATTTTAGGATATATAAGAATAATTCCTTATGGGTTTTCCTCTCCAAGAGGGAGAGGTCTTTCCCTGGATCTATGTGCCTAATTTTTGTGTCTCGTTCATTTTGATAATTGAACTGATGAAAGAATAAATAAGATAAAGAAGATAAGATATTTTGAATTAATCATGAGCCCTCTAAATTCTCAACAATATCTCCTTCTAGTAGGTGTTCATAAATTTTGAGCAGCAAGAGTCCCTTTCAACAAATACTGATAAAAAAGCATGGGCAAGAGTCCCTTTCAACAGATAGTTATTAATGAGAAGAGGGGCAATTCCCTTTTAGAGAATACTAATAAATGAGTAGGGATATAATTTCCTTTTAGTACTAGTTTATAAACCTACAAGTAGTATCTTGCGGGGCATTGATGTAATCAAGTTGAAGCTTGTAATAAATTAAAGATTGGTGTTTTATGCATATGTTTATGATGTTATGTTTACCTAAATAAGTAGTGTATTTGTTCCATGAATAATTGTTAAAATGATTGAAAAGTATATATTTTGAAGAATTCCATCAATTTTCCACATTACTGGTTCACCGCCATCCTTTATTAGTGTCCTCATTTCGGTTGTTCCTAACAATTGTTATTAGAGCTAATGTCATTTAGGATCAATTTAACAACTTGAAGGAATATCGGGGATCATGCAGAACCAAGACTGGATTAGCTTAGACAGATTTCCATTTTTGAATGAATCAAATTATACAACTTAGAAGGTAAGAATGACAATTTACTTACAAGAGGTTGATTTGGATGTATGGCTATATTTTAAGTATGGAGTAATAAATGTTAAATTTTATAGACAATCTAGGAAGGAAATCATGAGAGGGTTGTCTAAGTCAGGTAATGAAAAAATAATATATTTTAAGAATGCCAAAGTGATATGGCACAAACTGCAGTCCATATATGAAGTAGACATTAAAGCTACATGTGATATCAGGAGGGTTTCACTGAAGGATGATGTAATCAAAGATTCAAATAACATTGAATATTATCAATCATATGATGGTTATTTTGTATGAATAGGCCAAGTCAATGATAAACACCTAGAGAAGATGCAATCTACAAGTAAGTTGTTATTTTGTTGTTATTTTGTAAAAATAACCATTTATCTTCAAAATATTCATGTGCAAGTACTAGTGAAAGCAAGATTTTCTGATCGAGTTATCGTGAAGAAGTAGCTACCTTGATAGCAATAGCATATATGGAAATTCATCAAGAAGAAAATGGGTCCACTTCTCATGAAGGGGAAGAAAGGACATATCTTGTATCAACAAAATAATCCCTAGAGTCGTGAAGGGAATAAATCTTTCAGAGTGAAATAAACATGAGTGGTGAATATAGTGGTTCCTCAATTCTGTTGGAAGATGTTAGAGAAAATATATATTTGAAGAGGCATATTATATTAGCCATTATGGATATGGAGAATCTTAGGGCCATAAATTTGAAGCTAGACAATCAGAATATAATATTGAAATAGTAGTTGTTGAATATTTAGAAGCACGCATAAAATTATGAAGCATTGAAGGAGATCAAGACTAGTTATTTTTCCCCTCAAGCTAAGAAAATAGACAGAGGTGGAAGTCAATGAGAAACAACATTGAAGGGAACCACCAACCTTGTTAAATATGTACCTAACAATACTATTGTAGCATATAATTCAATGCAACCACAATATGAACAAAATAATTCTAGAAATAAAATAAAAGTTATGCAACCCCTTATATACATTTTTATTGTAATAATGCAGGGATATTCTCCTCCAAATATCCAGAAAAGAAAAATATGGAGTAGCGACATAGGTGGAATTCTTCATTTTAGCCACAACCATGAGTTGCTCAGAGAAATTCCAACAAACAAGAATAGTGAGCCTTTTCCCCTCAGAGGCAATATGAGCAGTGGACAAATAATATAAAGATAAAAAGTATGATTCAAAGAAACTGGACAAAAGGAAGATATGGTAAGATAAATAATTCTCTTTCCCCCTTCTTGAATAATGTTGAATGCTACAATTTTAAGAATTTTGGGCATAAAGCAGCCACATGCAGATTGGGATAGAAATCGTAATTTCAAAATGTTGAAATCGGAGGGATGAATTGTGATGCGAGAAAGAAAATAGAACTGCATAGGAGCTATTTCAACACTTAGAGGAAAGGAAGATAAAATGGAGCATAGAGGAAACACAGAAGAATTTTTGATTTTGAAGATAATCGACAGAGTTTTAATATGTGAGACTCTGAAACTCCCATATTTGATCTCTGTTATACAAAGAGTAATATGAAGATACTTCAATAATTTAAAAGACAAAACATCAACCCTAAAATATTTCCAAAGGAATATAATCAGAAGGTAGAGAAAGAGAAGCTTGTATGCTCAGAAAATTGTATAAAGTCACCCAGTATATCTCTTATTCCTCTTCATTGAGGAGAAGAGGGTGGATTCAAGGGAAGATAGAAAGGTCATATGAAGGATTAGAAAGTAACATGCCAAGGAATACATCTAAAGGATAAAGGGAAGTCTCCCAATTTATGTTGATGAGTGACTAGTTTGGTTGGTTGAATTTTGTTGTCAAATAAATTGGTAGTACGAGTATGTGTAGATGGTGATGTTTTATTTACTAGTTTTCAAGCTTCTATGTTTATCAAATGATGAAGAAGAAGAATCTGGATTTTCCACAGTGTCAGAGAATATATGTCATATATTTTGTGACACTGTGGAAAATCTGCATTCTTCTTCTTCATCGATTTATTTACTATTGAAGTTTATTTAGCAAGAATTGTTTACAAATTCCTAACACAAAGAGGTAGCATGGTCATAGTGGGATTATTCTCAAGTCAAGATTTGAGTATCAAAATTATTCATTCATAGTAGGTATCATTAATTGGTATTAGATGTTTGTTGCAAGGAAGAGGAAAATGGTGTTTACTATAAAATTCATTAGTGTTATAAAGTTTTCAATTGGTATGAGGATATTTATTTTTTGGAGAAAGAAGCACGATCATAGGATGAGAACACTATGTTATCAAGTTCTCAACAATTTCTATCACCAACATCAATTCAACAATTTGCATCAGTTCAACATTTGGTATCAAATTTATTTTTAGTCATTACGAAGTTTTTGAGAGTATGGTGTTCATGTTTCCAATATGAAATTTTACATCCAAATGTTAGTAGGCAAGTCTTGATTTATATGACTGGTAATTTATCATTCAAATGTATCATGTTGAGTTTGTTGTGATTTGAATTCTTCCAAGTGAAATACAAGTGAGTTGTTTAGGCGTGCATTGATGAGATTCACTCTATGTTTATAAAAAGTGTTGAAAGTTTTTGTTCATCTGTTGAAAATTGATGGTGTTGCATAATAAATATTGATGTTATTACTAGAATTAGAGTGTATGTGTCTAGGAAAGAACTGATATAAATGAAATGCTAGTTGAGACTCATATCAACAGGAATTATTTCTCATGGCTCAGCTGAAAATGCATATGTTATTTCAGCGAGATACCTCCCATTCAAAATTTATCCAGAAATTGGGAATAATTAATCCTTTCCCTTCAAAAATATCTTCTTCATAGGACAGAGAGGAATTTTCTTGGATCAGATAAAATAAATCTGAGTTTTTTAGCTTAATAAGAAGAAGTTGACAGGCCCATATGATCAAAACAGGGAGGGCAATTGTTGACTGGGGGATCATGTTAGTATCTTTTCCATTTGTGTAAAAGGGGGTGAAGTATTGTTGGTCAAACACAAGATATTAAATCATAATTGGAAAATAGTAATGAGAGTATGATAGAAGTAATGATCATTGGTAATGTTACATTGTTTGATGATGGTGTTTCCATCAATGCCAATGTGGGAGATTGTTGGAAATATGTTTTCATTTATGGATAAGGAAAAGTTAAAGGGAATGGAAATATTGACAAAGGAAACCACAAAAATATTTGGTGTTGAAGGAAAAATTAACAAAGGTGGGAAAGGAAAGCATGGCAATTCAAAAGCACTATACATGGTAATGTCATTATTGGAAAAGGAAAATGAAAAATCAATGGAAAAGGTGGAGAAGTAAAAGCATGTTGAATGTTCAGTCATAAAAACATCATCATGGATGAGAATGGTGTAGATATGTTGGAGCCAATTTTGGAGTAGCATATCCACTCAGA
Source organism: Pinus albicaulis (assembly GCA_034641835.2). Classification (NCBI taxonomy): domain Eukaryota; kingdom Viridiplantae; phylum Streptophyta; class Pinopsida; order Pinales; family Pinaceae; genus Pinus; species Pinus albicaulis. The sequence continues at coordinate 256,854 of JAXQQM020092013.1, read as the reverse complement.
ATTAGGTGGAACCGAGACAGATGCAAAGATCTCAGAATTTTTTTTTCTAGTGTTATGTGGAAGATTGAAAATGGCCTTATGGATTAAGAGATAGAGCTAGTCAAAGTTTACTTGAGTCAACTCAATGTTATCAAAGTCAAAGAGGTGGTTGGAGATAATTTTCAAAGTTTAGGAAAGAATCCAAATCCAGTGACAAACTTAGCAAAGTGGAAAAAATGTGGACTAGAAGTACGTGGTAGTGGAAATCATTTTTATTGGGTGTTCGTGGAGTCTACCTAACCAAGTTACCCAGAGGGTATGGTAACAAAGTATAAGTATAAGTGTCAAGATTCATGGAGCAAGATGATGCCAGGATATGATGTCATCACAACAGAGTTCTTACCCAGTTGTATTCACCTTTACGCAACCCTTTTAGTGCATAAAAATAATGGATTAGGAGATTGGCGGTGGGACACGGTAGCATAGCGCTATCTAATGTGAAGTAAGTAGAGGATCCCACTTGACAGTCTATCACGGTGGAGGAATCCCAATGAGTATGAGTCTGGAATATTTTTTGGTGAGCACAAGGTTAAGAACCAAGAGATATGCATCGAGCACACGTGGCAGGATTCCAACAGGCCTACATACGATAGTCTTCTCAGGCCTCGAGTTGTCAGGAGGTGATTTTGCATACCACATATCACATAGATATGATACAGATCCACCTCGAGACAACTTCTCCTAATACCACAAGCCTTAATTAAGTGTTGTCAAACCTCGTGGTTTTTTATAAAATACATTTAAAAATAAAAGGGTCATAAAAAAAGGTCTTGGGGATACTTTCTCTCTCCTTAGATAGGACAAGTTGCAGTATTTAATTGGTCATAGGTGATGAAAGTATAGGAAAATGAGTAGTGGACATGTGGCAATCATATTTAGAATTTTTTGGCACCCAAAAGGTCCATTTCTAGTTGACATGTGTCACCAATCATTGGTTGACACATAGTGCAGGTGACATCATCCCATTCAATGGATCTCGATGGTTTGCTAATAATGTGGAGAGATGTAACATCAGGGAGCAGGAGAGGGGACACGTCACACATTGACAAGTTGGTAGGGCGAAAAAAATGAGATTGAGTTCAGGAGGACCCCACAAGGCAACTCATCCTATAGGTATCGAGCCTGAAGGTCTTATAAATGGAATATAAACCAAAAGTGCTAGCATAGGGAGAGCTACAGGCTAAGTGCTCACACAAAGTTACATGCAGCAGTTAGAGAACCAAGGGCATGGATGTTATGAAACAAAATGAGCCACGAAGGCTCTTAAAGTAGCTAAGTGTGTCAAGGTTTGGGTGGAGGCCATAACCTCTTGTTATATGGCGGAAAATAGATAAGACTCTATAGTGCCAGAAGCATAAGGACCTTAAGGCCAAAAATGATAGATTCAGCAATATTTATTTTTCAATTAAAAAGGGTTGCAAATGCTTATTGTATTGTAAAAAAGTGCTTAGGCATGGATGGATGAATCAACAACGATTTTGTCACTATGTTATGATATGCACATCCTTTCGACTAATGGATGAACAAGATGACAACTTATTAGGCACTAAAAAGGAAGGAATGAATGAATTGGATTTATGATAGGAGCATGGAGAATTTAAGACGCATATTTGACAGTATTGTAAATCTAGGGATTCTCCAAAAATAGAAATTCCCAATTTAATTTTGTTAAAAATATAGAATTGTAACATCTCCATTTTTTTTTGTTTTTTCTTATACTTATCTTTGTGATTGTAATATCACCTTTCCCTTTAACATATTGTCCCAATGATGTCTCCGCTATATCTATAATGAAATTATCACATTTAAATCCTTATTCATAATTAACATGGTTAAAATATTCCACATATACCTTAACCTATATCTTACTCTAGCATACCCTTACCTTCTCATTCACACCCTACATTTCATTCATCTCTAACATATCCTTACCTTCTCTTTCTCTTCACTCCATACCTTACATATCATTTTTAACTAATGTAACCTTATAACATTATTAATTTTTATTCTAATTAAATCCTCTACCCTTTAACCTATGGTCTTATTCAAAAAATATTTCAAACCTTATATTAATATAGATATACCCCTATATTAATCTACATGGGACATACATACATTAATAAACTTAACACTATTATGTTTGGCTTCCCCAGAAGGTAAGTATGAAGGTTATATGATCCTATTATAGCTTCATTTCGAATTTATTGAGAGTACCCCCATCTGCTGACTTGTCCAACATGGTGGCTCCATGTGGCAAGGGTCACATGTCCTCACATGGCCTGCCACACATATTGGGGTTCCACACGGACACTGGAGATCAGCCTAAGATGAATCAACAGTTTCGATGCGTTGTGAAAACCCTAAAGGGGACGTGTGTCTCTCTGAAGCTATGCCTCCATTTCTCGACTTGCAATGAGTTTTTTCAGAGGCCCTACAGGTCATTTCCTCCATTGCAATAGTGAGGGTTGTGGTTTAACTTGATACTGTGCAGAGCATTGTGTCCAAGCACACACAGGTAATTTATTTATGCATTTTTTTTTTAATTTTATGTTGTGACCTTTATATGTTTGTCTACTAATAAAATTTGGTCATTTTTGTGGGGATACTACATTGTCATTTTCAATGTTTTCTCGTCGTCCATTCAGGTAGATAATGGTTAACCCTACGTCTATTTTTAATCATGAATTTATTTTATTATTAGATCCATCCTTATGGGGTATTTGTGTGTTTGAAGAGTGGCATCCTCTGTCTTCCATACGAAGATGTCGAGCATTGCCTCCTTTTCTCTACGTTGTGACAAAACTTATTCACCATCCTATATACCTTTTTAATTACAGAAGAGGTAAGCCCTTGTCTACTTCCCTCTTTGGTTCAGTAATTTCTCTCTTGTTCACTTCAAAATTTATGGGTTTTGGTTAATATCAGTAATGTCATGTTAGTATTTAGATTTCGGTTGTCTACCCTACTCCCAATTTTTTGGGTTTGTAAATTCACATTCCATTGTATGACTTCTCTGTGTTGTATGCAAATCTTCTTTCCAACAATTTTTATTTTAATACTCTATGTTATTTACAAATTCTTTGTCCATCAATTATCTTTTTTATTTTTATTTTATGAGGGTTTACTCCTCTGCCCTTCCAAATTTTGTAATGACAATCTCACATCGGGGTTTTAGTTTTCAGTTCCTTTTGCTAATGGCCACACTACCATGATTGAATTCGATTTCTAGTTGTGGTTATTAATAAATCGAATTACCAGTCAACTCATACCAAATTATCAGTCAACTCCATTTATTACTTACTACTGTACATAAATTTTTATTTTATGATTCCTTATTATTTGTATTGTTTCGAATTTATTTTCTGAGTTTTAATATTGATTAATATCACCCAAGTTACTCCTTTTACCTAGATCTAAACCAGTGATCCAGAAGTGGATATCCTATACTCTTCACATTTGTCCATTTTTTTCAAATATTATCTAGTCCATGTTTATAAATTTCCGATGTAAATGTTGAAAAAAATATTATTTACATCATTATCAATATGTATGTACACGTGGAGAAACTCAAAGATGGGTCACTATACATAGGTATGTCATCTTTATGTATTTAATAAACCGAATTACTAGTCAACTCATACCAAATTATCAGTCAACTCCATTTGTTACTTACTACTGTACATAAATTTTTATTTTATGATTCCTTATTATTTGCATTGTTTTGAACTTATTTGCTTAGCTTTAATATCGATTAATATCACCCAAGTTACTCCTTTTACTCAGATCTAGACCAGTGATCTATAAGTGGATATCCTATACTCTTCACATTTGTCTATTTTTTTCAAATATTATCTAGTCGATGTTTATAAATTTCCGATGTAATTGTTGAAAAAAATATTATTTACATCATTCTCAATATGTATGTACACATGGAGAAACTCAAAGACGGGTCACTATACATAGGTATGTCATCTTTATGTATTTAATAATGTAATTATTTGTTGTAATAAATTTTTATTAATAAATTTGACATGTATTCTAACTCTTGCATATTATTTTGGACGTATGCTCAAGTACCTTTTCATTGATTTTCATGACACAACTGCTTCTTATTCTCTCTAGGCTTACCGTTTAATTTATTTCTGAGGTCAGTTGCATGGTGTACCATCATTGTTCTTCTTCTGGCACCTAGCTTCGTCCAGCGTTCTTCGAGTTTATGTGTCAAGGCCATGCTTGGTCCTTGAAAATAATTTATATTGATGTAATATTCCTCAAACTTCAATTAGTCACACACACACACACACACACACACACATACATACATACATACATACATACATAAATACACACACACACACACACACACACACACACACACACACACACACATATATATATATGATCGTGAGATTCCCAAGCATATTTCAGAATTGTTGTACATAGATAGTATATTTAACTGCATCAAATTTTCAAAGGTGTAATGCCTCTTCTAGTTTTACATTATTTAATATAATATCAGAATTTTCTAGAATTCACTTGTTTATAATGCTAGGAAAATTGGTGTTGTACTAGTAGTTGTTGCATGTATCCATCTTTTATACGTAGATGTATTTGTATTTTCTTGTACTTTTTCATTGAACTTCTTTACTTTAATTCATCGATGCATGTATACACAGTAGTGTTTATCAAAATATAACCCCCTTGGGTTGATAATTTCATAGACTATGATTATATCTACTTCGGTATCTTAGTTTGTGTAAGAAGTACATGATATTCATTGTATTTAATTATAGTGCAGACATTGTACAATACACATGAATAATTACTGAATATTTCATTAATTATTTTCATACCCATATTACATAACATGACTTAAACCTTTAGTCTAATAAGGTATATAACAGACACATATATAAACTAATTTAATACTACAATTTCATACATTCAAGGTAGAATTCTGCCTATTCTTTTAGACCATAATTCTTAACTAGACATTGTGGACAACATGAGAAGTTTAAAATAAAACCTCAACACACAACATACCAATTTGTAAAGATGAATTTTCCTCCCAACCACGAGCTTCTCCTAAAATCTCTTCCCCTAGCAAAGACCGATATTGACGAGTGTTGACAACCTCTTGTCACACTAGTGATGCCACTTATAAGCCCTCTTTCCCTCATCAAGTTTTCATAATGAAGTCCCATTATTATGGGTTGGCTTTTCCCATATCCTAGGCTTTATTTTTTTTTCCTCAGAACAATTTTTTATGAAACCTTCTCCAAAAATATAGGAAAAGAGAGATCAACGCCTTAGAAATAAGCCACTTCGAGGGGGTAACGTTTTTTGTATTAAATAAATGAACGATTCATGGATGATACTAATCACAAAACCTATTTTCCATATATAGGATTCCATGGGGTCACAGTATAATCTTAGCCGACCTAACAATAATAATGTAAGGGCACAATAATAACAATATGGGGGTTACAGGGGTACAAAAATATAAACAATGAGGCTACACTAACAACAATAAGGGACTACGCTAGTAATATAGGGACCTACCATGCCCCTCTCCTTAAAAAAAGTGTTGTCCTCAACACTTGAGCAGCTCTAGATGCTTTTGTATAAAATTCTCATCCTCCCATGTAGAATCTTCAATGGGTAAGTTCTTCCACTTGATGAGATACTCTAAAATTGATCAATTTCGTAGTTTTCCAGTTCTTTTTTCTGTGACTGCTTCAGGTTCCAATATAATTTTTCCTTCCTAATCAATTTCTTGCAATATTGTTTGAACTCCAAGTTTATGACCTATAACCTTCTTTAACCATGAAACATGGAAAACTAGATGCACTCGAGAAGAAATAGGAAGCTTCAATTTGTATGGAATAGTACCAATATTTTGAAACACCTTGAAAGGACCATAGTACTTTGGCGATAATTTATTATCCTTATTATATTTATTAAGGGACATTTTTTTGTATGGTCGTAGCCATAAAAATACCTAGTATCCTACATCAAAAATTTCTCTCGCTGCAATGTTGAACTGCTTGTTGTTTCATTCGATTTTGTGCCAAATTTAGGTTATCCTTTAAGAGTTGGAGGACTTGTTGTGGATGATCGATGTGATCTTCCACTGCTTGAACCTTATAATTTTCTCTTAAATATTATGTGACGGACAGTGGATGATATACATAAAGTGCCATAAATGGGTTCATTTTTGCTGCAGTATGGAAGGAAGTGTTATACCACCATTCAGCGAGAGGCAACCACTTCACCCATTATGTTTTTTTATGAGATACAAAAAAATGAAGATATCCTTCCAAACATTTTTTCATACTGCAGATACAAAAAAATGAAGATATCTTCAGAAAAATGAAGATATCTCGGTTTTCCCATCGGATTGAGGATGAGAAGATGAGCTATGAGCTATTTGAGTACCCAAAGAAGAAAATAATTCCATCCAAAAAATTTCAGTAAAAATGGGATCTCTGTCGCTTACAATAATCTTTGGGTTTCCATGTACCTTTTGAATTGTTTCCATAAATGCAGTATCAACTGTACTTTCTTTAAATGGATGAGATAATGCAAAAAAATGTGCATACTTGGTAATATATAAACTACCACCATGATGAAACTCTTTCCTTCGGACTTAGGTAAACATGTGACAAAATCCATTGAAATAACCTCCCAATGTTGACTTGGAATGGATAAAAATTGTAGAAGACCCGAGGTCTTAATTGTCTCAACTTTATTTTTCTAGCAATCCAAAAATTCTACCACAAACTTTTGAATATCATATTTAAGCCCATCCCAAAAAAATTCATTCTTCATCATGTGGTAAGTTTTTAAAAATCCTGAGTATACTCCTAAGGGAGAAGTGTGCAATTCCAAAAGAATATTTGGTTTTATTTGGGAATTCTTACAAAGATATAAGCGATCTTTGTACCATAAGGAATCATTTTTCCAACTAAATATATCAGATGTACTAGGATCCTGCTGCAACATTTGAAAGAGTGTCAACACTTCTTCATCATTCTTACATTCATCCCTTGTTTCAGTTATCCAATTTGGTTGGATAATATAAATGGCACAAATAAATGCTTCCACCTCTTCATCCTTTCTTGATATTGCATCTACAAAAACATTTATCTTGCCTTTTTTGTAGATGATTTCAAATTCATAACCCAACGTATTTGTGACACATTTTTTCTACTATTCTGAGGATAGTCTTTGTTCCAAAAAGTATTTAAGACTATCATGATCAGTTTTTACCTTGAAGTGTCTTCCCATTAGGTAAGGTCACCATTTCTTTAGTGCATGTAGTATTGCCAACATTTTCTTCTCATAAATAGATTTATGTAAATAATTTCCATTGATTGGACAACTTTCAAAAGAAATGGGTCTTCCTTCTTGAATTAAAACATCAAAAATTCCATTTCCTAAGGCATCATATTCCATAACAAAGGATTTTGTGAATTCTGGTGTAGCTAACATCGGTGTTAGTCACATTGCCTCTTTAACACATTCAAAGGCCTTAGTTGCTTGAGGAGTCCATGAGAATGTATATTTATTCAATAATGTTGTTATAGGTGTCGCTATTCTTCCAGAATTCTTAAAAATCTTGTGATAATACCCTATTCACCTGAGAAATCCTCACAACTACTTTATGGTTGTGGGGACTTTCCATTTCTTAATGGCTTTAATTTTGTTAGGGTGTATCTTAACACCCTCATGAGATACAATATAACCATGATATTCCAATTCTTGTACTCCCAACAAACATTTGGAGTTTTTTGCATATAATAGTTTCTTCTCCAATAGTATGACCACCCTATCAACATGTTGAACATGATCCTTCCAAGACCTATTGTAGATTAGTATATCATCAAAAAATACCAACACAAATCTTCTAAGGAATGGTTTGAAAATGGAATTGATCAACCCTTGAAATGTAGAAGGTGAACTAGTAAGGCGAAAATGTATGAACAAAAATTCATAATGACCCTCATGAGTTCAAAATGTTGTTTTCAGAATTTCTTCAGTCTTCATTATAATTTCATGATATCCTGAACGAAGATCAAACTTGGTAAAATAAATTGATTCATGTAATTCATCGAGTAATTCATCAATCATAAGAATGGGGAATTTATCTTTAATAGTGAGGTTATTGAGATCTCTACAATCCAGACACATGTGACATGATCCATCCTTCTTGTGCACCAATCCTATTGGAGCATAGAAAGATCTTTGACTCTGTTTAATTATACCAGCTTCCAACATTTCTCCAACCATACGTTCAATTTCACTCCTTTAGAAATAAGGATATCTGTAAGGCCTAATGTTTAGATGAACACTTCCTAGAATCTAATGAATAACATGATCATGACCATGAATAGGTGGAAGTCCTTTGGGAGTTTCAAAGACATTGGATGATTGTCCAATAATTTTTGGATATCTACAGAAATAGACGATTTTGATGTTGGAACTTCTAGTGAGAAAAATTGTGAAATTAAGCCTCGTTGTTATTTCTTTAGAAGCTTTGTCATGAAATTAGAGCTTATTTTCTTCCCCGTCTTCCCTGTGATAACCTGTAATTCATGTTCCTTTCCTTCTGAAAAAATTTCAAGAAAAGTTATTGAAAATTAAAAGCTACAGTCCCCAAAGATTGTAACCATTTTACTCCTAGTACAACATCATCACCTCCCATAGGAATGGAAATCATTGGGATATTCAATAAATATTCCCCCATGGCTAGCTTGATATTATTTCATTTTCCAGAGCAATTTATAGTTCCTCCATTTGCAACCATCACTTGACATTCTAGTGTTCGGTATAGGAAGCAATTCAATTTCTTTGTTGCCTCACAATGAATAAAATTATAGGTTCTGCCTGAATCAATCAACATTATTACCTTTTTCTTCTTTATATGTCCTTCTATCTTGAGATTTTGAGGAGTGGTAACTCCTGCCAATGCATTACACGATATAGTCTGACTCATTTCTTCTTTCTCTAGGGTTGGTTCCTGGTGTATATCCTCTTCTTTTAAAGTTTCTTGTTCATTTTATTCCTCATCTTTATAATATATGTAAAATAATTTATTCTCAACACACTTATGACCTTTAGTGTATTTTCTATCACAACTATACCAAAACCCTTTTTCTCTTTTTTCTTCCAATTGTTGTGGTTTCAACCTTGTAGGTTGTGGAAGTCTAGGAGTAGCAACACTTGCATCTTTATATATGTGATTGGTATGCATCCTTGTCACCATAATTTTACATTAAATTTTTCTTTCCAACCTGAATGCCTTCTCCAATGAATAAGGTTCTCAAATGTGGAACTCATGTTGGTCTTATCCTTTAAAGTCCCTATGAAGACATCAATCTTGTGTTCCTCTGGAATATCAACTACCCTTATATTCAAGTTTTGGAAGTCCTTAATGTGCCCCACCACTAAAACCTTTTGTTTGAGACTGATCAATTAACTAAAGACGGTGTTTATCTTTGTATCCTCATAATGTGTTATCAATTCCTCCTTAAAAATTGACCAAGTGACAATTTCTTTATGAGAGCAAAACCATCGGTACCATACAAATGTATTTTTCTTTAAATATAAAGTTTCAAGGCATACCTTTTGTGTGTTTTGGACATTATTGAGATTAAAATATTGCTCCATTTGTAGTATCCATGTTACAGGATCCTTTCCATCAAACTTTTGCATACCGATATTTGGAATATGGTGGGTCTTCAATCCAAAATTATGGTTTATGCAATAATGATTAGCATTTATTTTTTTCTCATCATGAGTTTCCTCTACTATCTTTTCGCCATTAGGAATCATTTCTTGTATCAACTTTGTCAAAGCTTCCTTCAAACCTTCTATGTTTCCTTTTATATCATTCTTCATGTCTTCCATTTTTTCTTCCATGCCATTCTTCAAACCATCCATCTTAGCTTCCACTCCTTTCTTCAAACCATCCATCGTAGCTTTCACTCCTTTCTTCAAAAATTCCATTTCAATTTTTATTGCTCTTTGCGAGAGCGAAATTTGGTGCACTTGCTCTTGTAATTTTGATATATCATGTTTCACTTCTTCCTCTTCATGAGTCATAGTAGTGTATTCTGGGGGCTTAATGGGTCTTCAATTATTTTTAGGGGGGATCTTAGAACCGAATACTAATATCTATGCGGTTCAATATTCCATTAAAATCACTTCAAACTGATTTTTCAAACAAGACTTATGCAATTTGAAAAAAAAATACACACCTTTTCCTTATTCTTGAGGAGATTTATATTGAAACTGAATTATCTTTGTGATTTCAGAACTTCCATATCTCAAATTAGGTCCTGTAGTATCCCTCTAAATCTTCTTTCGAATGTCATAGGTATGACCTAGTTTGGATTCTTCAAGACAAAGTTATTTTCAAAATGCCACATTGACCTATATGGACTAGTTCAGTAGAGAAAACTTGTATGGTATGCCACGTGTCACTGTTTCCTCTTTCGGCTCTGCAATTCATACGCCAGAAGTACAGTCTGTGTGCTTTCAGACACATTTTTCAAAATTTCAATCCGATGCATAGAGGGATATTTATGACGATTTTCCCAAGGTCACCGCTTTTAGATGAAATTTGGAAACCTCCAAAAACCCTAACTTCTACACATGATATCTCTGAAAATATTTCGAACCAAGATCTGAAAATTTTACACAAAGTTACTCAGGATTTCCTCAAAATGGGATCTTTATTTTTAGTGTTTAAACCATCGTAGAAAAAATGTTACAGTGAAAATGCTGCGATGGCCTATTTGAGGAAGTGAAGCCCTCGAATCTAAAGCTTCCAAAGCTCGAATACCAAATTTTATGAAATAAACTCCAAAAATATAAGAAAAGAGAGATGAACCTCCTTTACATTACATAAATGAAAATTTTTTGGATGATAAAAATGAAAAAACCTCCTTTCTATATATAGGAGTCTATGAGGTCACAATATAATCTTAGCCGACCTAACAATAATAATGTAAGGGAACAATAATAATAATATGGGGCTTATATGGGTAAAACAATAGCAATAAGGGGGCTAAAATAACAATGATAAGGGACCACACTAGTAATATAGGGACCTAGCACAATTTTTCTTACCTCTTCACAATAACCTTCCACTTACTCAAGGTTTTATTAGATATTTTTCTCCCATCTAATTTAATTATTTATTTATTTTTATCCAAGGAATATCTAGAGAATTTTGGGAAAGTTTTAAATTCTATTCCATCGTCATGATAATAATTTCCTGATCTCAAAATTACTATGTCTTTACAATATTGCTATTTCTTTCATAAATGATTATTAACTTAAAATAATTTTTTCCACAACATAATTGTTCCATAGGTCCACCTAGACCTTACTCTTATTTGCATAATATAAAAGTTGTAAATGAAGGGTATTATATTGTCCCCCCAAAAAACAGAAACATCGTCCTTGGTGTTAGAAAATAATTCTTTTTATTCTTTGAATAGCGTTAGAAACACTTCCTTCATTCTTTCTTCCTGCTCCCAGGTAGCTTCTCCGGGTGTAAATTTCTTCCACTGCACTATCACCTGAGCTACTGCTCTATTTTGGAGCACAATTTCTTCTCGTTCCAATATACGAAGTGGTTTTGGAAGAAAGTACCCTTTTTTCCCACCTATATTAAATTCCAGTCAACCACGTGGAAAGGAACATGAACATATTTTCTCAATAATGATACATGAAAAGCATTATGAAATTTAACATGACTTGGTAGAGCCAATTTATAGTCTACTAGGCCCACTTGTTCCAAAACCTCAAAGGTCCCGTAGTATTAGGGTGCTGACTTAGCACAACTATTGGTGTGAAAGGTACTATTGTGAGGTTTGATCCTTAATTACATATGATCCCCAATCTTGAATTACCTGTGAATTATTTTCTTATCTTCATAACTCTTCTAGCGGTCTTGCTAGTTTGATGTTCTATTGAATTGTTTTACTGTATGTTCCATCTCATGTAGCGCATCTAGTCTAAGTAATATTTTTTCCTCTAGTTGACTCGAGCTAAGTGGAGTATGGAATTTCCTTCCATGCAGAGCTTCAATCCGAATCATTTTAATAGAGGTTTGGAAACTATTGTGGTAATAAAATTCTTCCAAATGCAGAAAAATCCCACTTGGTGGGTATGTCCATTACATAGATGTGGAGCATGTCCTCTAATATTTCTTTTGTCCTTTTTGGCTGCCCATCTCTCTAGGGATGATAATTTGTGCTAAAGTTCAGATTTGTTCTCATTCCTCCAAATAGCGTCTTCCAGAATGTGGAGGTTAACTTTGCATCCCTATCACAGATGAGGATATTTGGTATTCCATAAAGTTTAAATGTTTCCTTCATAAATACATTGTCCACTTCTGATGTCCTAAAATTGGACTACACTTGAATAAAATATGCTTCATTCGTTAGTGTGCCTACGACCACCATAACGGAGTCATGTTGGTATTTGGTACGAGGAATTATAGTGATAAAATCCATGGACACCCCTTCCCACTTTTAGTCTGGAATTAGAAGAGGGTTCAGTAAACCTGCGTGATGTTGATGTTATACCTTAACCTATTTTTAGTCCAACCATCTTGCTAAGTAATTAGTTATTTCATTCTTCATTCCTGGAAAAAACATACTTTTCCCCAAAGTTGTCACCATCTTTTGGTAACATGGATGACCTGAATAATGCCTCTGCATCTTGTTCTATCCCTCTGGGTTTTTGTGCTTGGATTCCATGTTCCATCGTATTGGCACTTCCATACGAAAAATCCCCTACCCGTCATCGCGCTCTGTTCATATCTCATGGGATTTTCCATCCCACTCTTGAAAGGTATACCCTATTCCAACAAATTGTTGTGGTATCACTCCTCCCTGCCGATAGTTATAACATCTCCTTGATCCTAAAATAGTTACCACTCTGGTTCTATTGCATTGGAGTGGTATATACATTTCCCATTTCATATATAACACCACACACCGTATAAAAATCCCTTCATATAAACTCTGTCACACACATATAACCTACCACCGGTTCTCAGACATCATGCTCCTATACAACAAGTATATTATAACTCCGTTGGGATTGAATTGTACCAGCAAGTATAGATTATGAGAGACCTTGTCTCCACGGCCCTTTGGTGATAGGTTTCTGCCATTGGGACCGATGATGGGTTATGAGATCAAAGCATGAAAAAATGAAATATTATGTAGGGTGTCTCTCGAGATCTTTGTTTGAAGAATGAGGAGATGTAATTGGATTTGTAAGCCCCTCTAGAATCTGGTAAATATAGGGAAATTGTGTAATCATAGAGAAAACATTTCATCAAGTAATTTTCTTGAAAATTGAAGCGCTTTGCCGAAGATCTTACAATGACTCTTGAATTTATATGGGTGTTAGATGATATTCAATAGAGGAGTTGTCATTCTGAACGTTTTTTTGTTTATAACATTGAGACAAACTCCCATCAACAATAAGAAACTATTCATATCACCAAGCCCAGTAAAAGAGAAGATTTGAATGCAGAAGAAAAAATACAACCTGTAACTCCCAAGCCCGTCATCAAACCTTGGGAAGAGCTTGTCCAAAATAAACACAAAAATGGTCTCTGATATGATAAGGAGGTGTCATTTTATATTCCACACTATTCCAATACCATTCAGTTTCAGAGTGTTGGATTCCTTCATGAAATCACATCTTCAGTTTTTCCATATCCTCCTCCTCTTCCACAACAGCCACAACATATTGTAAAATAAAAACATTGTGATCGAGTTGGCATTATGAAAGATCATTATTTCGATCTTCACCCGTGCAAGCACTGTGGTCACCACACTCGTTCTTCACAAATATGCTTAAAAAAAAAATCCTCCTGCAAGAAAAAATATTCATCTTGGATGGGTCACTTCCTCACAATGGGCATCAACAACCAAGAAGTTATTTCAGTCATATGCTCAAACTTGTTCAAGAGTATTGAATGGTCTTGCATTTGAGTTTTTATCATCATCTCAACTTAAAACTAACATGGGGGAAAATGATGGTCATCTACATGCTTCACAGCTAGGTCAAGCAAGCCTGAGCCATAACCTGACATTCCAAATTTAAAGTTGTAGCCATAGACAGTTCAAGCGAGGTTGAGCCACAAACATCCATTCCAGATTTAGAGTATTAGCGAGAGACACAATTCCCATGAGCATGCATTTATTTGGTGGTGAGCCTTAAACCATGTATGTGAAGTTGATATTCTTCCTCATCCAAGAATTTGGGACACTTTCCCAGTAGAAGACTTCAAATTCTTGCCAGTTTTGGTAGAGGTCTAGGAAATTCATCAAGCATTCCACAGTTGGTGGTCATCCTTAAACAGTCGCAATTTGTGTAACTCCCTGGTCTCCCTCTCAAAATATGAGAAGTGCTTCCTCTATCAGAACAACTCAACTTCTTGGCATATTTGGAAGAGTTCAGGGAACTGCACTAAGCGTTACGGTGTTGGTGGTCATCCTTAAACCACATATTTATGCCAACATTTCATAGAGCACAGTCAAGTCTCTTCTTGGACTCACACATACCCCTTCGGATTGAGAGGGGGAATGTTGGAAACCTAATCCTCTAAGGGTTGATGTAGAAGTCGAATGGAGAAAGTAAGTCCAAGAGACCTTGGAATGTGGAATCCAAGGGTCACCACAATGTATTATAAATGTACATCATTTTAATGGAAATAACAACATGCTTATTTTTTCTACTCTTGCCTATTCCATTGCTTAGTCTACAATTTTCTCCGATCATATTAATATTTTTAAGAATTTTCTCCTAGGATTTTTAAGAAGAATTTTAGGTAAGGTCCAACATGTGGAATTTAACCACTTAACAATTTTTCATGAGTTGGAAAGAATCCTCTAATTCTATAGTGTTATTTCCTCAATATTTCAAAAGAACTTATTTATTAGTTGAATAAAATATAATTTCATCATCACCTAGTTTCCATTCCCGATTTTATTGCCATTAAGTCCAATATTAATTTAAATGTATAAAAATAACCATGTCTTAAAAACCAACACATAGAGGTGTTACAAAAAATGATATCTAAGAACCATACATGATCTTATATAAATAAATAAACCATCCTTAGCCATTGCAATTCAATGTACAGCAACAAACTACTTGTTACAAAAATTTGTGCAACACTATAGGAAGCTACAATATCCTATGATGTTTATGTCTCAAAACATTAAACTCTAGGACATAAAAACTTCATCATAATCAGTCAAATACTTATATGAATGCTTATCAATCCAACAAAATGAAAGGTATCACTAAATCAATTTTTGGTTAATAACTTAATCATCTTAATTAAAATATACCAAATGCATAACCTAGTGAGGTGGGCCTCACACATGCATGTAGGAGGTCTCTAAGTTTTGAAGTTTATAAATATATAATTTAAGTAAATAGGGGTTGGCAAGGAAAAAATAAATTTGTATGCAATTGGTAAGCTAACTACTATTTGATGAAGTTATGTCAAAGGTCACACCAAAATTATGGAATTAATAATTCAATATGTGGTATCCTTCTCAAATTATTAGAAGAAGATATGGAATTAATATTTCAATATGTGGTATCCTTCTCAAATTACTAGAAAAATATGCTTACTGACACTAGGCTCATCATCGAAAATGTGAAATTTTAGTGATGACAAGAGATTTGTAAGAATATATAGTGTGATATATGGTTAGTTATGCCTTATAGAATCATGTTTCATAGAGGACATATATATATTAAGTCTAATTCATGGCTTCCGAAGCCTAATATTTTCTATATGAGCATGGTTTGAAAGTTCAATCTTAAAGACATACCCCAACCTCAAAAAACTCACTCTCTAAATACCATTCCTCTTGAAGGTACCGCTAGCATATGATTTGGGAGAAAATCCTTCAGTCCCTTCAAAAATATACCCTACAATATGAAACGAAGGAATAATTAAAATAATCATGTTCAAAGAACAAAAGAACAAGAGAGCATTAGTAGTTGGATGCATATAATATGAAAAATCAATTTTATGACCCTCATACAAAAAGACCTTCACTTTGACTTTTATAAAAAAGCTAATAAATTTCATCAAGCATTTCCAACATGAATTAATTATGCTCTTAACAATAGTTACAATTTAGTACCTAATGTATTTTACAATAATATCATAGTGATCTATTCAAATCAGTAACAATAATCCTTTTTTGGTTTTTGGCATATACTAACATTCATCATATATCTTTACAAGCATTATTCAAGTTGAATTTCAACCTACAAACTCTCAAGCATATCATTGTACAAAATTTTTGATTAGTACAATGGATTAATTAAGAAAAGAATCCAATTTCAACATCTTACATGGCTATAAATGTCAATGAAAACAATTGGAGAGGAAGCATCAACAAAAGTGCAAATTTAGCTACATATATGAGGAAAAGTTATAATCAACATAAACATGACTATAATGGGAAAACAAGTTGAGGGTACTCATTACTCCAGTAAACCAATTCTATTAATTTTTTCTACCACTATCATACCTCCAAATGCATAAAATTATAAACTACATTCAACATAGATTCCACCTTTTTCATCCAACTCCATTCATATTCACTTCATACGTCTTCCTAGTATTCATTTTAATAGGCTAAACACCATATAAGTCCACCATATTCCATTTCCATGCTAATGAAGATAGATATAGCCTAATATATGAACTATAAGAGATGTAAACATGGAGTTACTTGAAAGTTATAAGGAAAGAGTCATTTTTCACTTCTGTTGGAAGATACAAAAAAAAAAGATCTATGCATTCACAAGAACACATTGTTTTCAATTATTTCATGAAAAATGATATCTCTTATATATATGAATCGAACTTCCCTAGCCATTGTAATTCACTTCATATGACTTCTTAGTATTATTTCATGAAAAATGATATCTAAGAATAAAAAATCTCTTATATATAGATGAATCTCAACTTCCCTAGCCATTGTAATTCATCATACACCAACAAATAAATTGCTATAATTTTTTTTTCTTCCCTATATGAACCTACAATATCATATGAAATTCCATATTTCAACCTCACAACACCAAACTCTAAAAAATAGAAAATTATAGAGTTTAGTACCTAAAATATTGTACAATAATATTATAATGGTCTAGCAACCATTCTTGATCTATACAATAATTTTACAAGTGGAACATCAACCTAGAAGCTCTCATAAAATGAGAGTACACAATCTAGATTAGCACCATTGATTACCTAATGAAAGGACTCTACTTTGAACGTCTTAAAAGCCAACACTTTCTTAAGGCACAAGCTGGGCCTTAATTAATCCAATAGACCAATTTTATATATCATTTCAATAACCATCATACCTCCAAATGCATAAAATGATAAACCACATTCAATATGCATTTCATTTTTTTCATCCAACTCTATTCATTTTCCCTTCATATGCATTCCAAGTACACACTAAAACATCCAAACACCCTTTATGTTACCAAATGAAACCATATGATATGGTAAAAAATGTAGCGGTAAAAAAACATTTAAAAGAATAAATATTGTAAAGTTGATTATGCTCTATAAAATCATGTTTCAAGAAAAATTCGTATACCTCAAGACTAAATCAAAGCTGCACAGTGGTGATATTTTCTATATGAGCATGGTTTGTATGGTGAATGTCAAGGACATAACCAATTCCAAAAATATTATTATTTCTCCTTCCAATTCCTTTTGAAGTATCCTCAAGTATATGACTTCGGAAAACATCTTTAAGAAAAAAACGACACGAGGGTTTGAATCGATACAATATCCCTATAGATTTATGAACACTTGTAAAAAAATTCTCTAATATTTAGAAAAAGATTGTGTGACATGGATATCATGTGCCATTTCCATTAATTTGCCATTTCCATAAAATACGAAAAATTAAGTAATTTTATGACTTATACAATAAATTAGCGGACCTAAATTAGGCTAACGAAAGAAAATAATAATGAGTATTCATACAACACGGAATTACAGTTCAAATTTTGCTCTGGCTTACCCATTCATAAAAGCATTAGTTCAAGTAAAATCAGTTCCAGTAAAACCAGGTCTAATCTTAATAAAGAAAAAGGTACCAGAATTCCATGCCAGCCTAGAATAACTGAAAAAAAAATTCCTAATACCTTTCCATCCTGCATCTAACAGAATTAAAAAATAAATTAAATAAATATCCTCAGAATACTATGAAATATTTGCAACAAAGCTTAAGCGAGAACTAAACCTCGCAAATTTGACCTATGGAGCATCAACATTATCGATAGGATGCTCTGGGCGAACAGCAGGTACTGCGAAAACAGCATGGGCGGAACCCTCTGGGGGAACATCGAGGACCATGTCTGTGGAACTCCATGATGGACCAGCAGCAGGTGGAATATAAATAGTATCCGTAGGACCCTGTGAGACAACAAAGGGAACATCAACATCAATCGGAGGAGACGAGTTGAAATCCTCGGCAGGATCGGTCACATCGAATTACGCAGAGGGGTCACCATTGAAAAGAGCGGCGGATGCCTGCCCCGCCAGTGACATCTCCAGAAGAAGCCTTTCAGTCTGCACAGTGCCTTCAGCGCTATCCAATGCTCCCTGCAAAATCTCGTAAGAATCCTTCAAATGCTGAAGGCCATTAGCCTTTTTCAATTCCAAATGGCTTTTTAGTTTCAGTGCTTTGAAGATTTCGATTTGTCTGCCATTTCTCTCTACGCGAGCGTCTTCCACCTTTTTCTTTTGATTTTCGATGTCGGCTTGCGAAGGTTGAACGTCCCGCGCATTCAACAAACTTTTAATAATTTTGACTTCGCTTCTTAACCTCGTCTCCGCTGCTGAAAGGTTTATCTCGACTTTTTTGACCTGCTCGTTGAATCTTTCAAGACGGTCGACGGCCTGCAGATAACCAGTAATTGATTGGATGAAGCGATCATACTGAGTCTCAATCGACACAATCAGCGGCTCCATTTAATTCGCGGGTGAAATTCCTTGATTACTATAAATGAAACACTGCGGATGTAACGGGCAACCGTTTTATAACTTCCCACGAACGAAGATCTGTTACAGTGACAACAATGAAAAATGTGGTTTAAAATCGTTACGCCCAGCAAAGAAGAAGATTTTTGGAATTTTAGTGTTATTTTTCGGTGCTCAAATGTTCATATGGTTGCGATTGAACAGTATAGTACGGCCTTACAAGGAACAATTTCCATATTTAAAAGCCAACGAACACTTCATTTCTAGTCGGCTAGAAGTTCTATCTTGATGCTTTCAGGGGCTCAAAATTTGATTGCAATGCCTTCTATGAGAATATGGGCTTGTTTAGGCGGGTGAATTTAGTTTTCTGAAGTCGTAAAGGTCTATTCTCCATTTTCTCACTAAAGTAATTTTCATTGCATTCGTTTTTTGTTTTGGGGCTATATACTGAAGATAAAACTTGTGCTTTAACCAATCTGTTGGGAATAAAAAGAGATTGATATAAACCCTTTTCACTCATTTTTGTGAGTTTTTTTTTGTTATTTCTCTTGTTTTTTTAGCATAATGCTGAGTTTAAAATTTATCTCGAAGAAAAAAGTATGACATAGAAATTCATTAACTTTTTTCAGTCTTCGTTTTTAATTTCCCTTATATGAAAATCTGTTTTTTAGTAAAAAAAATTTAAGTAATGGAGGGTTTCAATTCTATTATGTTAAGTAATATTGTACATATTTATTTGTGTTTGATACCACATGTATAGCATAATATTTTTAAATCTTGGATGAGAATAAAAAAATTATGTTTTTGGTGAAATTTTTATCAAGTATTCAATTTTATCTTTTGGAAATGAACAAAATATTTTTAGAGAGATATTTTCCAATTATGAGTACCAAAAATGTTTCCAAACATTTTTAGATAGGATGTTTTCCAAAAAATTAGGGTTGGAACTGTTGTAGAAACTTAAGAAGTCAGTTTTAGAAGCTAAAGTCCATTTGGTACCTGAAATATTGGTCAAGTTCTAGACACTCTAAATTTTGAGTTTGGGGATTTTTCCTAGATTAGAATGAAAATAGTATTTGTTAAGAAGATGAACAATATATGCCAGTGTTGCAACCAAAACTTGGATATTAATTTTACAAATTCTCATTATAAAGTTAAGAGATACATATTAAATTGAATGCATGCACTATGACAAAGCATCTATGGATGTAACAAAAATTTCTAAATTTGATAAATATAACACATTAACATAAAGATACGCATATAAACCATTCAAAGTATAAAGTAAAATTCCTAGAAATTTAATTCATCCTTTAAGGTAAAATAAAGTTATCAAAAAGGACACTTATATTGTGAGGACCCAAAAACAAGGTGCAAAGAGAGGTTGTTCCATCACACCATAAACTGCATGCTTCATTATACAAATTATAAGTGATCCCTTAGTTTCCACTACTAATCCACAAGCAAATGCCACTTCTAAGGGTGGATATTATTCTCCCATAGTAAGTTAATTCCTCTAGCCGTTCCAATCCACAAACCCAAACAATGAGATGCCCTTATTTGGAAGGTAGTGTCTCAAGCTATATTAGTTCCCTCTAAAGCTCTGACACAATTAATTCCATGAATTTACAACCCAAATATTAAAATCTCTCAAAATCATTAAACTTTTATAACTAAATTTTTTAATAGAAAATCACCAAAACCAACAACATACTTCCTTTTACATTTCCCATATTGAATAGGCTATCCTAACGACTTCTTGTGGCCTCTTAATACCATTTTCCTCTCCTTTCTCATACTCATTGAAATATACTTTATATCTTCATTAAAATTCCACTTATCCCATGTAATTTTGATTCTCACTTTTCCCATGGTTAATTGTATTAATCCTCATTCTCCTAATATGACTTTTCTCAACATGGATATTAAAATAATATGCATTTAATGATTAGGTTTTAGGGATATTAAAATAGGGAATAT
This sequence comes from Pinus albicaulis, assembly GCA_034641835.2. Lineage (NCBI taxonomy): Eukaryota > Viridiplantae > Streptophyta > Pinopsida > Pinales > Pinaceae > Pinus > Pinus albicaulis. Next base: position 235,760 of record JAXQQM020092013.1, on the reverse strand, counting down.
ATTTTATATACAAAAATAATCTAGAAATGTTTCTTTTGATTAATATATATCTTTAATAACCCTTTATACCTATTTCTTCCCTCTTCAACAAAACTAGACCCTATTTCTTTGTACTTACTTCTACGTAATTGTCAATGGTTTTTAGTTTGTTATTATTTTTTAGATGTACACCATTTATATAATATAAAATCATACATCATTATTAGTGGCCAACTTATGGATTAAAAACTCTCTTGGTATATGAGAACAAGAAAAATTCCTAGATAAGGCACTCATTTATCCCTTTTGTGATAGTGAATTAGCTTCACACTTTGTTACTTCCTAACAGCAAAGCGAAAATGGAGTATGTCTATGTATGTATAGTTAATAAGAACAATTGTACAATATTGGGATTGTGGGGTAGTCTAAAAAAATTTCCACTAACTCATTATTTTCTTATAATAAGGTTTTGTTTAGTTATGCATATTAAATTAGGTCCTCTAATATGCTATTATTTTTTGCATTTCTATTAATAAGTTAATTGTATAATATTGGGGTGGTGGGGTATTCTAAAATTCTTTCCACTAACTCATTATTATCCTCTGATAAGGCTTTGTTCAATTTTGCATATTAAATTAGTTGTTCCAATATGCTATTATTTTGTGCATTTCTATTAATAAATTAATGTATTAAATATCATAAATATGGCATATATCCATTATATCTGAATGCTATTTTTTTTTTAATCTCTTATCATTTAAATACATAAGATACACAATATTAAGCCAAAAAAAAACTAATAAATGGTAACAATCATATTTAGTAAAATAATACACCAATTAGTTATATGTGAAAATTTCCTCCCAACATCCACTTAATATTTCTACAATAGGCCTCCCATGGGAAAGGGTAATGAGTGCATAATAATGAATTTGATAAACCAATTTCCCAACAAAATCATATTATTTTCACTTATGTATCAATCCAAGCACACTCTTTTTCTTTTGAACTTTCACAAACCAATGATTGGGTTCCATTGGGTTATCCTAATTTCCTCTTGGGATCTAGCATAGACTAGCCAAAAAACATCTTTAATGTAAGCCCCTAGAATTCTCTTCTAGGATCACTTTTTTAATACCAATAATTACTCATGCACATGGGAAAATTTTCTCACTGAATTCCCATAATAAACATAACCATCATAATTTTATAGTGGTACCTTATGTTCATCATAAAAGATCCTCATAGAGTGTTTGTAAAAGCACCACTAATGATATAATATAACCAAAAACATTGGAATATGATTGAATTCTTACAAGTCACCACTTGACTCTATAAGAATGTCACATAACATATGAGGTAACTAATCCAAAGGTTGATATGGCTTAGGATATCATTGAATAAAAAACATAGGAATAAAATAAAATACTTTTCTTTTTTCTTAGACCCTTTGAACCATCTAAACTCTCTCTCATTCCATTCTTATACAACATTACCCCATATTACATTCCTTCTTTCTCTACAACTAGAAATGTACTTTTATTACTAAAACTCAATGTACAATTTTTACATATTATATGGATTGACTAGCTTTAATTTAACATGACAATTTAAGAATTTATAATCCTAGAACCAAGTAGTGTAGGAAATACAAATTCCTCTTACCTCTCATGAAAAATTAGTAGGAATGAATAAGAATATGTTTTCTTGTCCCTATGGAGGATTTTCCGATAAAGATATTCTATTTTTACTTTGCAATGCTTCTAATACTTTTCAAATATCTACAATGAACCTATAATCAAATCTTATTAAGAACACTATATGGTTATACATGGATTATTTTAAACCTTATGGAATTTTATTGCAAGAAGCCTAATAAATATTGAAAACTTTCGAACAAGGAGAGAATATATGGACCTATAAATTAGAAACTAAATATGAAACACCCACTTAACTTAATGTGTTTTCATAGTTCACCATATATCTTCCACCCAAACTAAAATAATCAAATACCTTCCTATATTCCAAACAAATAAATATTTAAATACATTTTAGTATTTATGCAATATGCTAGAGGTGGAGATTTATAAAAAATAACAACAAACTAACATCCCCTTTGTTCACCTTATTATCTATGGATAATGAATTCCATATGATATTAAAATTAATATTCAAAGAGAATGATCATATCATACTCTCTATTACAAGGCCATATTTACTACATTCCTTTCCATATTAATAATGATGGGTGTGGCAAGGAACCATAGCAAATTATATATATATATATAACGAATTTTGTTTAGTGTAGGGTTGAATTATATGTTTTTGTGCATACAATTCATTCATACATGAGGTATTTCATAAATAAAAATAATATTTGTGGAAGAATAATTAGGAAAATTTTCTTGTAGCAATAAATTTATTTAAAAATAATTGAGAAGCATGGAAAATAGGATGTATTCACATAATTTTACCAAGATATGCTAATAATGTAGATAATGAAGTAGTAAATGATCATTTTCATAAAGAGCATCTCTTTTGAAATATGAGTAGAACCTTTCTATTTTTTTGCCACATCTAATGACTTAAGTATATTGAGGCTTTATCAACATTTCTCTTATACATAATGCTACAAAATTATTAGGAGGATGAAATACATGGCATCCTTTATCCATTTCAAGATGAGCCTAGTGGAGGTCATTATCGTACACAGATAATACCCTTCAAAATATTGTATGAAGGATACAATTTTCCTATTATAAGATGTTTAGAAATATATTTTTCATAATCATGAGTGCTAAAGAATAGAAAAATACCAAAAGGATGAAATTCAGTTGAAACCCTTGGTTTTGTTACAACCTTCTAAGATATGGGGCACGAATTTTGTAGGGCACATTAGATTTATATGGAAATGCAATGCAACTTAGAGTACCATGAAAATTTTCATCCTTGATGAGTTTCTCTATAATAATAGTGTTGTGTTATCTATTGAATTTTAGAAAACCATGATAAGAGTAACCTTCATGAGAAATATCATGAAATGAATAAATTGTACATTACCATAACTAAATATATTTTATAAATAGAAGAAACATGCCTTATTCCACATAGATTTAGCGCAATATAAATGAGAAAATATGGCATGAAAAGGTAATTAGGCCTTGATTTTTCAAAGAAGGGAAACATGCCATATCTAATATTAATGTATTTAAGGATTTCATATATATGTTGAATATTATATGGTTGTGTCTTTACATAATACATAAATGTAGTGAAAATTTCTTAATGAAAATTAGAACAACATATAAGAAACAAATAACTTTCCTTCTTACTAGACATAGCCTCTAGATCTAAAAAAAATCATTGTCAATCTAACAATTGATAACCACAATAAAAAAGAAGAAATTGGGTGAAAATGTAAAGCTGGGTTACATGTTTTGCCCTTTTTTGAGAAAAAAATTTCATTTTTTTTAGTTCTTCAACTTTCTGCAAACTATAACAATTTTTCTGTGTAGAATTTCATTTTACGATAAAAATAAAAGTTGTGAGAAATTTTGTTATCTTTCTATTACTTATTTTTTGAAATTTTTTTATGTAGATTTGATATGTCAACTTAATGTTTCTTTGAGTGTGTGTTTCTTAACAATCAAAGGATTCATAAGAAGTCATGTTATGACGCAATGTTCTATTCATTGAAAATTTGTGTTTTTGAGAAAACAAAATGTGTTACAACAATCTAGATAGAGTCTACCTTGGTTTCATCATATTTATAAATCCAATGGATGCATATCATAATTACTAGAATTTTTTGAACTGGTCTAATACAAAAAACTGCATATTTTGGATATGTTTCATGACGCAACAAATTTCTTAACATATAAGTTATAAACTAAAAATATAAAAGCTACCCATTAGAGATGACGGACCAATGTAATGCCCCATAATTTTTTCAATTTTCTTTACAATGTATTTTGGGAGATACAAATTTTGATTTCACTGAATCACAATGACCCTTAGAAATTGTTTGCACCCATTTTATTAGAAAAATAATTAAAATTAGTAAACACTTATGAAATTTCATAAAAGTTATATTTCCTGAAAGCAGATTCAATTCTGAAAATGCTTGTCTTGGTTCCGACAGTTAATTAAAAACCTTTCATGGAGTTTAATCATTCGAAAGTTGTAGAAATGTATTCAAAGCCTGGTTTTTGCGTAACTGGTGACGTGTTAGTTCGGCTGAAATTTGATTAAAAGTTCGGTCGAACTATGTTTTGCGCCAACGACTCATTAAGTCTAACGAGTTAATAGTTCGGCCAAAATTTTAGTCAAAAGTTTAGCCAAAATTTTGTATAACTTTCCGTCGGCTGTAAAATTTTGCGGAGCCCCTACTAAAACACATTTCGTGGCAATATAAATTGTCGCGAAATCATTCACAATTTTCGCACATTTCGCACATTTCATCTGATTTTAGAAAGATCTTGGTTTGGGTTTAAAAAATCTTCTTCAAAGTTTGGATTTAAGAGCGTTTCTTGGAAGCAAACTGATTTTGCAAAGAATTTTTTTGGGTTTAAAGAATTTTTTTGGAAGACATTTCTTGAGGTGGCCTGATTTTGCAAAAAATTGTTCTGGACTTAAAAAAATTTCTTGGACGTACATTCAAAAGTCATTTCTTGGAGGTATGTACGTGTTTTGAGTTGAAGTAAATATTTTGAGCTTCGTTTCATTTTTATAAGACATTTTTCTCTCAAATTTTTTAAAGTGTTTTGGATTGGAGTATGTATTTTTTGCAAAAAATTTAAAATGAATTTTTTTAAATTAAATCTTTTGTGATATTTTTTGTAATCGAGTTATTGTCTAATTTTTTGAAGGAATTTTTTTTAACTTCATACCCTATTATCATGGGAAATTAAAGAACTTGTGCGAGAAAATATGATCGAAAAAGAGACCCTGAGGAATGTAGAGAAGAGGTGAGACAATCTCGCAAAAGAAAATTAGAAGCCCTCTCAAATATTGAAGAGGAAAATCAAACTCAAGCAGAAATTGAAGTAGGTATGTAAATGTAAATATTATGATCTATTGATATATTTAAAATTTTCCTAACGTAAAATGTGAAGCTTAATTTCTATCTGATGAACTAATTTAAAAAATATTTTGTTTAATGTAAACAGACAGAGATATTCCTCAAAATATTGAAGAGAAAAATCAACCTCAAGCAGAAATTGAAGAAGGTATGTAAATGTAAATATTATGATCTATTGATATATTTAAAATTTTCCTAATGTAAAATGTGAAGCTTAATTTTCATTTGATGAACTAATTTGAAAAATATTTTGTTTAATGTAAACAGACAGAGATATTCCTCAAAACATTGATGATGAGATACAAAATTTTGAAAGAGAAAGTGAAATAGATATTGAACCAATGATTGAAGATGGTGAAAATATTGAAAGAAATCCAAATAAAGAAATTGAATCACAAGGTATATATATATATATATATTAAACACATGCACATATCATTGAAATTATAAATATATTTATTAATTTAGTTATTTATTGAATATGTACTATTTTTTCGAATATGTACAGATGAAATCACTATCGATAATGAGATGTTATAAAATGTTGACACTCACACATATGGAGATAAAAAACCTGACCATGCTATACGATATCGTGTTAACTGCATTTTTGAAAAGTATTTCTTAAATGAGCGGGTGACAGTTCAGGCTCAAATATTGAAAGGTCTCCTATCATTAAGGAAATTAAAAGAAGCTACGACACTATTGGGTATTCGAAAATCAACCAAAGATAAAAAAATGAAGGAAGATGTGATAAAAAATATGAGTAGTGATATAAAGTCAATTAAGAGATCTAGAGAGAAAGATGTTTCAATTGTACGTAGAGGAATACAGATGGCAATGGTTTCATCAAGTACTCAAGAGAATCATTTGGTAACATCTATGGCACGAGCATTGGGAACCTCGTGAAAAACTTTGCACAAACATCGAAAATTTCGGCTGCAAATAGATGTAAATGATGAACTCGCTTGTTGGAGAGCTATTTGTAGGCAACCATACAAAGATAGACTTGGAGAAAATGTTAAAAAAATAATATATGAATATTGGAAGAACAATTCGCGTGTTTCACCAACTGCAAGACATGTGATGCGAAGAAAAATAGCACGAAATCAGTACGAAGAACATGAAAAACATCTCTTGGAAACCACTCAGATAGAGTTATTCAACAAGTTCAAAAAAGAGAATCGTCAAATTCATGTTTCACTCAGTGCTTTTGTTCAACAAAAACCATGGTATGTAAAACCTATCACCATATGCGACACTTGTTGTTGCCGTTATCATGTGGAATTTGAGTTATATTATGACACATTCCTTGATTTCGGTAGAACATTATGGAAGGATTCACCTCCTCCTTCCACTATACGTGAATTCATATCTCAAATTCTATGTGAAAGAGAAAGCGATGAACTATTTTACAAAAAGAAATGTGTTGGTGGTAAAAAATGCGATGATTGTGGAAATTTGACTCAATTTCAAAACAAATATCGTATTGATATAAATTATCAATCATTGTCTAACATGAAACTGAAATGGAAGAGATATGAATATATCGATACATTGATTCAAGGTGCAAATAGTGTAAAAAGAATTGAATTACTAGAAGACGAAATTTTTCTAATAGACTTTTTGAGAAAGTTTGAGGCAGAAATTTACAAATACACCAAGCATTCCCATAGAGTTCAATGGCAAGACTTGCAATTCAAAAAATCTCGTGAATTTTTTCCACCAGGGACCATTTTTTCAGTGATTGATTTTGCAAAAAACTACACATTTGTTCCAAAAAAAGAAATTCAGAGTGAATACTATCATTCTGACCAAGTATCCATGCTCGTCCATATTCTATATAGACATGCTGAACAAAATTTCGATCATATAGAAAGAATGAGTGAAAATAGACATATCATTAAAGAATATCACTTTTATATCAGTGATGATCGTACACATGATACATGTTTTGTACAACATTGTTTTGGAAAAATTTATGATTTATTGAAAAATAATGGAATAACATTCAATGAAAATTGGATATGGTCAGACAGATGCACAGGTCAATTCAAATCTGCACGATCATTCTTTTGGTTGTGTTGTATTCATAAGAAAACCTGCATTAAACATTGTTGAAATTTCTTTGAGACTGGCCATGGAAAAGGAGAACATGATGGTGTAGGAGAATGCATAAAACGAGCACTTCGAAGATATCAAATGAACCACTCTGCAAGCCGACTTGTGAATGCTGACGAAGTTGTTCAATGGTGCATCGCTGCTCTAAGCCATGAGACTAACCCATCAAGGGAAGTGCGAAGGTATGTTCAATTTAATTTATATTGGAAATCCAATTTTAAACATTGTACATTTATCATGCAACGATTATCTTTTATTGTATTTTGATATCATATTTACAAATTCTTCTTCTAATTTTCCATATAAAGGTGTTTCTGGCATATTGGAATTGAAGACGTAGATAGATCAATTGGAAGTGATGTTGAAACAATAAAAGGGACTCGAAAATGGCATTCAATTCAAACAAAGTTGTCCAGAAATGTGTTTGCATTGGATAAAAGAAAATATTCTTGTTTTTGTGATGTTTGCATCAACAACACAAAATCCAATGACGTTTGTGAAATCAAAATGGATGTGAACGATTGATAACATACAGAGCTAAATACAAAGGAAAAATTATCTGTTACAATGTTTGAAGAAATGCAATCAGAGGAAACTACAATATCATCCGATGGTGATTGGGTTTCTGATCTTGTTAGAGAAGGTAACATTTGAATTATTTTCTAATGATTTAACGATCTAGAAATAAATTTAAATATGTATAATTTTTTTAAGTTTATTTTATTGTGCAAGAGATGTTATTAGTGTAATTGCACCTATTGACAACGATGAAAATGTGAAGTATTATTTGATGCGTTGCACTGAACGAAAAATGAAATTATTACAAAAATATAATGATCACGGATTTCAATATGACAGATGGTCTATTATACTGAAAGGTTATTTTTTCAGACAAACTCATCATAGTGGAGACTTTGTTTAATTTGAAGACTATGAACCTGATTCCATAAGTTGTCAATATAGTCACTTGGTGTGGGCAGCACCCATAAAGTTGATAGAAGTTCAATCAAAGAAAAAATTGAAAATTAAGAGATGGAAAATGTCAAAATCCGATCATGAACGGATTATTGAAGATGGAATTCCATTAGAATTTTATTGAGTGAATTGTCCAACAATTTATTCTCTTTGGATTAAATATGTTTTAGAAATTCTAGTACTCAACTAAAAATTGAGCTGCTTATTTTATTTGTGCAAGTGTTTGCACATGTACAAATTGTTTTGGTACAAGCACGTGCTCTAGTATCAACTAAAAGTAGCTTTTCTATACATGTGCATTGATGAAAAATGCTATATGTATTGGATATATATATATATATATATATATATATATATATATATATATTTTCTAGAATGAAATTAATTGTTCTAGTTTTACTATGTGCATTGATGAAAAATTATTTACGTACTCAATATATATGTTCTAGAATGCAATTAACTGGAACTAGTTTTTCTATGTGCATTGATGAAAAAATAGTTGGATTTTCTGGTAAAAAGTATGGACACAATGTAAATAAATCATCTGCAGTATAGTTTTGTATGAAAATTCCTTTCAGACAAGAGACTCAGAGCCCTTCTCCGACTTTTGGTGGGATTTGACCCACATCTCTATTCCTGATTGAAAATATAGTACAAAATTTGTTTGTCCAATGATTGGATATGTTCAATGTGCATTCACGAAAAATTTTACTTGTATTGGGTAGATATGTTCTAGAATGCAATTAATTGTTCCAAGTAGTTTTTCTATGTGCATTGATGAAAAACTAGTTGTATTTTCTGGTAAAAAGTTTCCACAATGTAAATAAATCGACAAGGATACCTATTTGAGTGCATTAACGACATTGACCCAAATTCAAAAAACATATATATTTACTAGACTTATATTTCCAATCAAAATTAAAGGGATAATTTGTACATATATCTACTTCTTTAAACTCTTTTTGAAATTAGAGCTCAATTGATACATGGTTAGTTGCATTGAAAAGCTATGTTCTTCCTATTGGAAATTTTTTCATTCAAACAAGACTACATGTAGAGATCAAAAGCAATATTAAAATTCCAAATGTACTTCAACCATCCAAAAGGGATTTGTGCAACATTACTTGACATGCCATGCCAATTATATTGAACAACTATCCAATAGAAACATTTAACATTATATACCACTTGTGCCAAATGTAGATTGAAACCATCCAAAACTTTAAAATTTTAAAAACTTTTGATAATATATCGTGCAACATTTAAACATTAAACATCACATGCGAAATCTAGATTGAAACCATTCAAAACTTGAGTTTAGAATTTTTTATTATTATATATATCGTTACTTCACATGCCATGCCAATTATAGTTCAACTAGATCCAATAGAAACATTTAGCATTATATACCACATGTGCCAAATGTAGATTGAAACCATCCAAAACTTTAAGTTTTAAAAACCTTTTGAGTATATATCGTGCAACATTAAAACATTAAACATTTAAAGTTCATTAAATATCACATGTAAAATGTAGATTGAAACCATCCAAAGCTTGAGTTTTAAAAACTTCACATGCCATGCCAATTATAATTCAACTATCCAATAAAAACATTTAACATGAAATATCACATGCCAAATGTAGATTGAAACCATCCAAAACTTTTAAATTTTAATTTAACAAAAAAATATAGATCACAACATTACTTCACATGCCAAATGTACTCCAAGCATCCAAAACTTAAATTTAGAAAACAAAACAAATTATAACACATGTCATTACATAACATGCCAAATGTAGTTCAGATGACAACATTACTTCACATTCATATGCCAAAAGTACTAAAACCATCCAAAAATTAAATAAAACAAATTATACTAACAATGTAATAAAATACGTTCAAAAATTGTAGATCTCACAAGTATCAAACTGTATCAAGTTTAACAAATTTTAAGACCATCTAAATCTTGAAATCAAATCTACAAATCATGTCCATCAAATAGAGATGGATCTAGCGTCTTTCCTATCAGGGTCTCAATCCGCGCCCTATCATGTGAAGCATCATGGGAAACCTACATAAACAATGCACATGTACTTGAACATTAAAATTTGATGTTTTAAAAATGAATGAGAATATATGTATCTAGAACTTCATGTAAAAAACAAAATATAACAAAAAAATCATGCAATACCTCATGAGGTTCCCTCTCCATTTGATGAACAAGTTCTCCCATAGGAACATCTGCAGCGGTAAACTTTACAATATATATATATATATATATATATATATATATATATATATATATATTAAAAACTTTCAAATGAAAATGCATGTGTACATATATAAACTTATTTTCAATAATATTAAAAAAAGGAACTAAAGACAACTTGTTCAAATGTTGTGGATGTTCCTATCTCCGTCGCTAGAGTCCGCAGATTAAAGAAATCTTCTATAGGAACCTAAATTCAAAAATTTTTAAATAACTCAAAATATAGATCTCTCTCTCTCTCTCTCTCTCTCTCTCTCTCTTTATATATATATATATATATATATATATATATATATATATATATATATATATCTCAATTTTTAATGAAACTTTTTGAGGTAGAATATATATATATATATATAACTTTTAAACATAAATTTTAAACTTGTGAAAAATTGTCCATACTTGTGGCTCATCTCCCAAGGAAGTAGAAGGTACATCTCCCAAGGAAGAAGAAGGTACCGCCATCCCCCAAACATCGGACGGAATCGGTATCTGTTAAAACATTTTATCAAATTATATATATACATACATGTACATGTGTGCACAATTATTTATTTTAAAGTCACTTAAAAAACACTAACATTTGCCAACATATCTTGATGGTCAGACCCATCTACATTGTTTGAACCAGAGGTCCCGAACGTGATATTAACATTTTCATCATGCATCATGTGTGAGAACTGCAAATGGTGTTTTAACATATAATCATACATTTTTGTTAGATTAATGTACACATACAAATAAATGTATACATGTACATACACATGTATTTATTACAAATTGTACACATGTATATGTATGTTAAAATAATTTCAAACCCTAAAGTCACTAACACATACTGTTCCGGTGCCCTCTTCCTCATGAAAAATTAGGTCTTGCAAACCATTGCGACAATTTTTTCCATATATTCGGAGATCTTCAACGTTCATGTTTTCAATATTCTCATCTGTACAATACAAAAATTTGGCACATGCAATTTCACGTGCTCTTTGTCGATTTAAATAAAGATCAACTCCACCCAATCTGCTATGAACATTGTCGATCATAACATCCCTTGCCTCTCGACTTATTTGAGAAGTCACATCCATCTCTGACTGCAGAGTTTCGACCCGAAATAGTCGACTCACCAAAGGAAGCTCAGGGCGAGGCAACTCCACATCTCACTTAGCGCCCTTATGTTCATATAATCGACCTTTCCCCAGGCCAAAAAATTCTGACGGAAGGTCATTGTAGTTGGGTTTCATACCCAAAAAAAATTATGCATAAAACATTTGTGCAAAATAAACAGGAACCTCATCGTTCCATGGGAGTGTTCCATAGGCCACAAGGTGCCTATCATACAAATAATGAGCTATATCTGGGTGCTTGAAATACTGCACCTTCAACAATTTTCTTTTTGGCCCTTCCTTGTAATTAAACATTGACTTGGCCACTTCTTTTGTAACTTTTTGTTTTACGCCCTCCCATTTATCTGTACCCATTACTGTTTCTTTTCTCTTTCTCATCATTTCTACAAATGAATCAGTCGTTGGCCCAAGATTTCTGTACACATTTACCATTTCACCCAATGAATGTGTAACTATTTCAAGGCTTTGTCGACTCTCAGCAGGTAGAGACAAAGCCACGAGATCTCTTTTCAATTTTGAATGAAGTCTGTCACACCTTTGTAAGGTGCATTTCGCCATGTTGGTTTCCCATCGTATATCAATAATCTCGGCCGGATAAGTTGTGCTAGGTTGACAGCCTTCTTGAATGTAGCGGGCTGCCCTGCGTCTATTTTGACCACTAGTTCGAACATTTTTTTCCTCTGCATCAATATATATAAAATTTCGTATATTTGAAAAAACACGTGTAAAAGAAGTTGTACAAATTTAATGAAAAAATATTGAAATTGATGGCAACCTTGACGTTGTTGGTTAGCATCTTCTCCAACATGACCCTGCTAAGAACCAAACCCAGAATGACCCTGCTGAGAACTAGACCGAAAATGACACTGTTGAGAACCAGCAGCCATTGATTGGCCTTCGGGGGAATAAATATCACTCCCTTCACGCAACCTACTACCACTCATTGATGACCCTCTAGGTGGATTTAAACCACCACCAACCTCTCGAGATGAGGGAGAAGCTTCATAAACAAATACGAATTTATAATCAATTTAAAAATACATTCATGTGTACATATAAATACATATATGTATATTCATTGATTAAATTGCGTGAACCATACCTCAACCGGCTGAACCATGGGGACGCTCCATGGATTGAGTAGAAACCCTTCTCCTCTTACCTCCTAAAAATTAAAATATGAAACTTATTAACAACTAATTTAACTCACAAAGTTAATAAAAATCAATTCCATATGTACACACATGTATGGAGATTTAAGATTATATTTAAATACCGTGAACATCCCCCGATCCCTAAACCTCCATATGGGATTCGGCTAATCTTCTTTGTTCATCCTCCATGATATATATATCTATTGGTCGAGATTTACACAAAATAGATTTCAGAAAATCAATTTGTAATTTAGTGTACACAAATTATGTAGAACACAACTTTCAAAGCAATAATTGACGTGTGCAACTAAATTTAATCGAAAAAGAAATTATAAAAATGATAAGTTCACCAAATTTCGCTTTACATGGTGGAAGCACACTTGGTATAAAATTTACCACTTATACACTTTAGTTTGTGGGGGAAATGACACATGTACATAGTTTACCTTAAAGTTGTTTTGTTTTATGGATATTAAAATGAAGAACTTCTATTTAGATCCATTCTAGATATTGACTGTAGGGGCATTTACTAGATATGTCACATTTCATAAAAGATGAGATCCAGAGGCTGCCTGGCCCTTTACAAACTCTACCTATAGAACTTGTAGAAGTAAACAATAGAGGCATTAAAAATATCAAAGAACATTTTCATGCTCAAACATGGGAATGTGTCTCTTTCCCTACGCAAAAAAATAGTTCAAGGTAGTTAATCTTCATAGACATGTCATCAAGCAGGTCAATGTGATCATCCCCAACTTACTTTTCATGAAATTAGGCTTGGAATCCTCTACAACCTGGCGGATGGAGTTAAATGGGAACTAGGTCAAGGCCTTTACAAAATACATGCTAGTGAATAACGCTTACTAGGTTATGCCAACAAATAAAGTGGGAGAAATGTTTTCTCCTCGAGGTTATCCAGTTGGGTGTGTAATACCAACTTCACCGATTTCCTAACAGGTTTCTCTCTTACGTTACAAAGTGTCTTCACCTTATTAGTTATATATTTTTCAATTTCCCGGGGATTCCTTGAATTTTTCTCCTACCATCTCCCTCTCTCACTCCCCAAATTATTGTCATCAAACATGCCCCATTGAGGATCTGGAGCAATGTTTGCACCATACTTAGAACTGTCATTGCTGCTAATTGAAATTGGAGAGTCATGTATACTAGATTGCTTGCTTAAGTCGCTCTTACTTGGACAATATCCTGAGATGAGTTTGACATGATGGTCATATGAGGCTAGAAGCTACTTGGTGTAATTTTCCTTAAATCTTGAAAAAAACAGAGCAAAAATGTCATTTTCGATCATTTTTTATTAGCTTCTACATACAACAGATGTTATCACAATTGCAACACAGTCATGTTCCATGAGCATGAATTATGAATGTTGCAAGCCAAATTTCAAGGAAATTTGCATTCATTTTAGGCAAAAGAAGGCTACGACATTAAGGTCCATGCTAGAAAAATTTATGCAAATAAGGTTGCTAAGTCTTGATACTTACCATGTGTTTCAAATCCATATCGATGGTTGGCTTTGAGAGTGTCCTCCCAAAGCCCTGTCTTGAGATGAAATTTATTTCAATGTCTCTTAGAGTTGCAAGGTGGAATTGATAGAACTATTTGATTTCTTTACCATAGATGGATATCTCCTTTCATCTATACCTTTCTCTACCATCTTATTTCCAAGTGAAATGGGAATTTTCACATTTTGAATGCCATTACAATGTAGTTTGGTAGTCTGCTAGCTAGACCTATCACAAGTAAGGTTGTCATACCAAACTATTTCTCTTGCTCAACTCAGTGACCATGACTCTCTTCTCACACTGCTTACCATAAGATCTTCAATTGTACATGTCACGCAAAGTTGGGGGTTTTAGGTCTACACCTATTAGGTAAAGTTGTATTTTATGGCATTGTGGTCCTTAAATTTGGAGGTGTTACACCTAAAAATGTAGGCATTAAATATGGATGAAAAGGATTTGTTTTAAATTTCATAGAATTTCCTTGTGGAATTACTGAATTTCTCGACGACATCATGCTAGCTTTGCTCAGAGAAGAAGGTTTTGGAGGATAAATTGAATTCTTTTGACTTATTTTTGGCATTGAAGTTTGAAATAGTAGTTTTGACGACTCCATTGATGACCTTGCTGAGGAATTTGATGCACACAATATTGACTTTGAATATGGTTTAGAAGACATTGAAGAAGTTGTAGATTTTGGTGTTGTCACTGAATGTTTCTTTGTTGTTGGACTTGATCAAGACACAATTTAACTTTAAGAGCAGATTGAAGACCTTGAAGAGGTTTTAGATTTTGTTGTTCTCGCTGAAGGTTTTTGTCTGGTTTTGTTTCTTAAACCATCATTTCCATAGGACATTTTTGGTGAATAGATTCTTGACCTTGATGAGAGGATATGATACCTTGAAGAGGCTACATCTTTTGGTGACGTCACTAATTGTTTCTCTATTATTATGTTTGTTAAAAATCTCTCTTAGGGTGAGGCAACTCCACCTATATTGTACAGTTTATGGGACAAAAATCAATATGTAGAAATATTCACTTGGTTTTTATAATTGGATAGAGGGATGAGTTAAAATGACCTTGTATGTCTTCTCATTTTAGAGCTCAAATTTTTAGGAAGGATTTAAGTATCCACATTTCAAGAATCACTAGAAGAGGTTGATAAAGAATATAAGAAGACAAAAAACTAAGCAGTGGTGTAATAAATGGATTTCTTGGGAGGTAGATTGGCATATGGACTTTTGGTAGCTGTAACTTTTCCAAATAAGTGAATGTATTTGAAAACCGAACCTCTAGTGTATTTTGGTTTAGAGAAGGTCTAGAATTTGAAAAGTGAATTCCCTCTTTCTTCCTCTTACATGTCCAATGACCGGAATCTGGATTGAGGGAAAAAAATTTCCAAAATAGAAATTTTGCATTTTATTTGTTGTACACATGAGTTTTTAAAAGCTAATTAACTCATAAATTTCTCACAAAATACACTTAAAGCTTGAAACATAAACCCCTTCCCAATTGGCTAACTTTAGACGATCCTAAACACATGTTTATTTAACTGATGAGGGAGATAGCCCAACAAAACTAGTTTGTCCATATTCAAATCAAGTTGGTATCAAAGTACATTTTAGCTCATTTTAGTAAAGGTTAGTTAGAAGAATTAGCTATTGGTTTCTGTCTTCAATTTCCTCTCAAAATGAATGTGTACGTGCTTTTGAGAGACACACTAGAGGAATAAGGTCCAAATTTTTGATGAAAATGTGCTATGAAAGTAAAGGGTTAAAGGCAAACATGTACAAGGCATAGTTGAGCCAAATGTTGTTGAGGAAGGGCCTAATTATTTAGGTCTTGGTTATGGAAAACATGATGGAGAATGCTCCAAAGCCAAGGAGGCACATGAAGCTATTCCAAGAAGGAATTTGTGTTCATGATGAATGGAAAATTTTGACACCCACTTTGCAAGAAGATGTTAATAATCATGCAGCTAATGAGAATGCAAAAGAAGAGGATGTTGAAAGCTTTAGAGTCATTGAATTCGTTACTAGTATTCAGAGGAGAGCCACTACCTCATCAAATTCACCTCCTCAAGAAGGTGACAAAGGTTAATGCTCAAGGTATAAATTTGCCTTTAATCAAATTGCTTCTGTTTCTGATAAACATGGTAAATATTCACATAAGATTTGGAAAAGAACTTGCATGTTCCTTTTGTTGTTTGAATAATCATAATGTTTATATATTTTGGAAGAAGATATCCATGCACATGAAACTTTCTAAATAAATGAGGGAAAAAGTCAAAGGCCCATTGGACAAGGAAAATGATGTTGAAAATAAGATGCAATTGTTTATTACTCATTGCCATAAGAAAGGTCACCTTGTAGACAATTTTTGGACTTTGTATCCAACAATTCATCCACAACATTTGAAGAATGTGGAAAGAGATAATGACAAGAATGGAAAAGAGGATTCCATAATCGATGAGGGTTAGGATGATTCACATGATGATGAAGTGCAGTGAAAAGAAGCGACATTGAAATGGTTTGGTAACAGATGGTTAGATTTCTTATCCAATTAAGGCCTTGCATGTATTTTGATTTTTCATGAATTTCTTTGCAAATTCAAAGTATGGTGCAGGTTTCATGAAGCAAGATGTTGAAAGTAGAGTTATGTTGACACACTTAAATGCAACAAATATGGAAATTTGTACATGAGCTATTATTTGACTTGAGAGTCAGTTGTTTGAAGAGGCATGTTTTGTCGACTTGTGTTTGGTTGATGGTTTTGTACACCAATATGTAAGAGTACATGGAGATATTCACATGATGTGAATTTTTTTCTTTGAAGGAGAAAAATGATATGTCAACGAGCTATGTTTCTTGCATGATGTGTTTTTCAGTTTGATGGTTTTGTTTGTGACAAGACGTCACAAGATTTTGGGAAGGTCCACTCTTGAGCAAGAGCCTCATGATTACAACCTAATCATGAGAATCAAATGGGAGTGCATCCTTATTTTGAAAACAAATAGGATTCTAAGCTACCTAGGACTCAAACCATTATTTTCAAATTTGAAATATCATGGTGTGTTGTTTCAATGCCTAAATCCACAACCCTAACATAAATTTTTTTATTCTTTTTTTGTAGGATTTAGTTGGTTATATTAAAAGTCAGTTGAATTTAAAATTCTTGGCTTAGTGGCATGAACCAAACATATTGTGTATTAAATGAGGAATTTCTCTCTCGCAGTCATTTCTAAATCACCCATATCACCAAGAAAACATGTTTTAAAAGAACATACTTTGGTATGGGAAAGACCTTAGGTCCTTTGATTGTGCACATGCGGTGTGAAAAATTGAAATTGACAATTTGCAAAAAAGTGAAATTATGAATGAAACCACGAAAACAAAAAACCCAAAAGTGGTAAATGATTTAAATAAATCTAATTAATTATTTACCAACATAAATTCTTCAACTTTTAGCAACTAAATGATAAGTAAAAAAATAAATAAATTTGTAATTATGGTTCGAAAGTTACATAATATTAAGAAGCATTTTAAATTAATTCCATCTCATAAAAATTATCCCTCCTAACTTAACAAATACTATCTCTTCTCCTAAGATTCACGACCTCCCTTCCTTAGCACACAAGACATAAACACAATTAATATTTCAATATGTTAATTCCTATCAAAACAAATGAAAAGTTGTATATAGATGGTTTCAAATATTATAAGAAGGTTTTTGATATGGTTGAGAGAATGTGGAAAATAGAATCCATAAACAAATTATTTTTCAAAACATATTAAACTTTCAAAGTATCAACAAGGAATGTACAAGGGTGTTCAATGAATTAACGCTATTTATTTAAATTCCATGATGTATATCTTGCTCATAATTTTAATGAATTATTAAATAATGATCTAGATTGGATAATTATATTATTTTTCATATATTTTGATGCTTATAGAGTGAAAAAACTGAAAGAATCAACTTGTAGGGTCATTTTAATGGTGGGTGGAGAATTGGGGTCTAAAACCTTTTGGAGTCATTTTGAGGTATTAAATGACATTTATGGGGGTCAAACGATTTCGCTTGTGCCGAAATCTTGACCATTATTCTACACTTAAAGACATATCCAATGGTGCAAGAAAAACATCAAATGAAGTTCATTCAAAATTTATGCCTTTAGTAAGTTGACCTATCATGTTGACGACCATGGTACGAGAGAATGTCATTTTAGCCCCATTACTTATGCATAGCAAGCTAGCTACATGTGGAATTTTAACAAGACTCTAAAAGGTCTAAAATCACAAACCTCGTTGATGGTTGACGGAGTCAAATCTTACACCTAGTTGGCTATCACGCTATGTTAAATACTTGGCCACTAGGAGGAATAAGAGTTCCATTTTTTTTTATTGTATTTTGTTCCATAGTTGAAAATACAACTAGGAGTGTGATGTTAGAGAGAAAAATGTATGAAGTTAAGTTTTTATAGCAACCTTACATGCCAAAAGTCTTAGCTAACTCTAGAGAGATTACCTCTTTCTTTGTACTTACATATTTTCCATACCAGAAAAGAGAGAGTAGAGCATGTTTACATTTTAGTGTTGTTTTTCTCCCATAAGGATTTCCTAGGGAAAAAGGAGTCTAGAGCATCATTACCTTTTAGGGTTGCTTGTCTCCCATATAAGGATTTCCTAGGAAAATAATTGTGTTGATTGTCTAGAGATATGTATGTGTGTGTTTCATTATGTTCTCTATTTCTTACGTTGTGTTTCATTATGTTTTATATTTCTTACATTTCCCCCCCCCTATTTTTCTTTCCAATCAGGGTTTATAAAGTAACATGAGAAGCAACACGAGACTTGGAACAATCATTTTCATTATCTATATGGAAGGCAAGAAGGATTATATCCCCTTAACCTTAATCTTATGTAGTTTTTCAATTTTTATCATATATTTTTTGGTAACGGTAAATGTTTTTTATCTATAGTAAGTCATGAGTTCCCCAATTTTACCTTATGTAAAGCATGATTCTAGGATTACTACAATTTGTACTTGGTTTTTTATTGTGATGATGCCCTGTCTCAATCACTTGGCCACCTCTCGATGGGTAGTTAAATCTTTATAACAATACTTAAGTAATATTTATCTATTTGTATTATGTGAAATGTAAAAAATGGTATACTATTTTTCATAAAATTGTGTTGAGTTTATCATATATTTCGATGAAAGTTGATTATATGACACGTTTTCTTTAAAATGATCTAACAATTTTGTTAAGGTATGAATTTTCAATTTTGTGTGGCTCTCTATCAACCTTCACTTCCTCATTTCTAGAAACAATTTACTTGCTCATTCGTATACCCACTTTGTATTCAAATGCATGAGTTTTTAACTCTCTATAACTATGTTTTTCCACGCAGGAAAATTATATGTCACATTTTATACTAACTCTAAATATTATTTTGAAGTTTGGATTACTGTTATTCCTTTATATAATTTAACATTAGATACAAGTTAAATTGAAAGCTACTTAGATGAAATGTAGCTTAGATATGGCATTTGCAAATTATTATCTATTTATTGAACTAAAGGACATAATTATTACACATGTTTAATTTACATTCAAATGCTTCTTTGATTTATCTCCTATAGCTTAATATAAAGCTAGATATATAATTTAAGTTGAAGGCCCATGAGATAAATATGACTTCTATGTGACATTTGTATTGAATCATCTATTTGTTGTGTTATATGAACATAGTTGGTACACATATCTAATTTGCATTACTAATATGTCATGCTTCTTTAATTTATCTTTTATAGATGACCAGAACATCCCTTTTTAATCTATCCCTTTTGACTTCGGATATGTGGGCAATACTCATCCGCATATTTTTCTATCATAAAGTAGCGAGTAAAATTGTATTCCATTTGTGTCAATGTTAAGGTTAATCACATGGATTAAAGTTTTATATAAGATACATTGCCATAGTGTACATTTATATCTAAAGAGTCCAAAAGCTCATTCAAGACCATATGCTTTTTTTATGTAGGTTGACTGGTTATATTGCATTTCTTTTGCAGTTGTTGCTGTGGGCCTTACCATCTATTCATTCTAGTAATTGCTGAAACTAATATTTCACCTTTTTATTTTAAATAGAAATAACTTTTCAAAGACATTTTAATATGTAAAATTAAGGAAAACCCTTTTTTTCCTATGTGAATATGATAATGTCTAACATGTGCTTTTTATTTCTGCAGTAATGACAGAGAACACTATTGCTGTTGAAAATGGTCTAAATGAAACCATACCATACACACAGCTCAATGAAAAGAGAGAGCCTAATATAGCAGGCATAAAAATACTTTGCTACAAAATGATAAAACATGTGAGTGCAAAATTTAAAACATAAATCAAGATATCAAACACAATGATATTATGATGGAGAGAATATTTCTGCAACCAAAATGAACATGCAAACCAAAAACTGTAATAAAAAGATTACAACATATCATTGAAAATTTTAAAAACATAAATAACCTAACACACAAGGATATCTCAAAACACCTGAATGCATATGTAGAACAAAACATGTAATAGAATATTTTGCTACATACAACACTGCACATTTTTAAAACATAAACTAACTTAGCAGACAATAATATTAAATTACATAATTGTTTGTGCAGTTGAATTGATGTGCATAGAAAAACTAGGAATAGAAATCTTTGATGCATACAACACACAAATGAAAAATCTTAAAAGATAAATCAATCTTGCAAATAGAAGGGTATTTAACTAGACAGAAATGTCCATATAGATTCAGTCAGAAACCGAGACCTGGAAACCTTTTTTTCAGGAAGAAAAAAAACACTGATGTATATTAATCAGTTCATATGCATATAGACATATTCTCAGCTATACAGCGAGAAAAACGAGACATATCATCCAGGAGTATACTTTACCTATCTAAGAAAGAGAGGCAAAGAATACAGTGGGAAACATATTACGAGGGGTTTTAACCACATCCCATCATGATTAGAAAACCATACATCCCTGTAGAAAAATCAGAAATGATAGAGATATAGCAAAATATGTTATACATCAGCAGATAGACACTAGGAAAGACATATGAAAGTTCAGGAAAATCTTCTTTCTCTGGTAGAAGCGGGAGCGGCCGTGGCGGGAGTCTCGATTTCCTGTAGCCATGGTAGAACAGACTAAGGGAGATTCTATAAAGCAACCAAAAGTATTTCTCAGTTCCAAGAAGTTTGGGAAGGGGAAACGACCTGGAAAAGGTGGCAACAGGTTTTGGAAGAATGTGGCAATAGGCTTCAAGACACCCAAGGAAGCTATTCAAGGGACAAGCTTCAAGACACCCTGGAAAAGGTGGCAACAGGCTTCAAGACACCCAAGGAAGCTATTTAAGGGACCTACATCGACAAGAAGTGCCCATTCACTGGTACTGTTTCAATAAGAGGTTGTATATTAGCTGGAACATGTTATAGTTCTAAAATGACACGAACAATTATTTTCTAAGAAAATATTGCACAACTTAATAGACCTTTTATGATAATTGTTTCTCAAAGGCCA
Organism: Pinus albicaulis; assembly: GCA_034641835.2. Taxonomy (NCBI): domain Eukaryota; kingdom Viridiplantae; phylum Streptophyta; class Pinopsida; order Pinales; family Pinaceae; genus Pinus; species Pinus albicaulis. The sequence continues at coordinate 213,943 of JAXQQM020092013.1, read as the reverse complement.
GAAACCTACAGCAAATGGAAAGAAAAAATGTTGGTCATTTCTAGAGAATCAAGAAACAGGTAGTCCTAAAATGTAAAATGGAGGGCATCAAATGGAAAGAAAAAATGCTGGTCATTTCTAGAGAATCAAGAAACATGTAGTCCAAAAATGTAAAATGGAGGGAGGTCACGGGTTTTTGGTATCAAATTTGTTTCAGGACAGGTTTTTGCTAGAGACAGACCCCTAGGGTGCAGTTTCCAGTGACATTATCTGAAAATATGAAAAAGAAGACACCAAAATACAAAAAAGAAGACTAAAAAAAAATAGAATTGGCCTTGCTTCCAATAAAATTATTTGAATATAAAATATCACAAAAAATCGAATACTAGTGGAAAAAATCGAATTAAAGTTCTGCAACCATTCATCATCATCCTCCCATTTCACTTCTGTTTTCTAATATTTAACTCTAACAACCAAGACAAGATTGCACGACATAAAAAAATTAGAATAAGATATTAGCAATCAAAGACTCATTAAAAAATACAAATTACAGTTCTGCATGCATGGTATTGCACCACGTAATTCTCTGTTGGAATAGAAAACCACGTAATTCTCTGTTGGAATAGTTTGATCGTTAGGGTATGTTTTCTTCAGTTATTTTAAATAGAGGGCGAGTTTGATCACGTTAATAGAAAGTGTATATATATATATAAACCATCACCATTACTACTACTTGAAAATAACTGTAATAGCATCTGCTTTACGTATTTAGCATTCTATGAAATCAGGGTTTTGATTTTATTGGAAGGTAGGGTTATGGTGTGAACACATCCCCTCAGAACACTGAGATTATATTATTCATTCTTCGCGTGTGGAGGTATGGCTTATTGAAGGGCTTATCTAAGTTAACAACATGTGTTTTGTTGTTTTGGTTGTTGGTTGCAGGTAGATAATCCTAATTCAAAATTTACGTTATGAAAGCTACATTACAGATGATATTCAGAACCCTAGACTACATTGGCGTCACCAACAGAAGGAAAATTAAATCTAAATCTGCTAATGTGATCTTTATTTTTATCATGATGAGATACCAAGCAAGCTAGAAAAGAAGTCTGAGCTTGAACGCATATTCGTTGGCAGAAATCACATCACTAATTTCCATAAACATCATTTTTTTTCATAGACACCTATATCTTTGCTTACATAATTTGAAAAATAATATTTTCTAAAATACAAAATTTACATTCACTGGTGCCTCCGTAGACCTAAATCGAAAGATCAACGATTTCATGATTTCAGTTATGCTGTCTCAACAGTCAATGAAAGAAACTCTTCAGCTGAGGGTCACTTTCATCTGCCCCCAGCGAACAATGAGAGAAGAATAATAAAATCAAACTTGCGAAGATTGAATGATCATGATTGGTCGAGTGGTATTTCCTCACTTGGAGCCAATATTGATAGACTGGTATGCCAGCTTCTTGTCTAGCTATCCATATATATGGCTGGAATATCTAATAGCACAGACTATGTGCACAATAAATTGTGTTGTATTTTAGTTATTATAATAGAATCCATACTTAAAAAAATATTGATATACATATTTTCCCTTTTCCGTATTAAGGTGCAGAGGGTTTTTGGCCAAGAAAAAGTAGGCAGTGCCTAAGAATTAAAAATATTTGTATTCATATTGAAATTGATCAAATGCAATAGCTTAGTTAATTATCCATAGCCAATGTGAAACTCACAAATGCAAACTGATCATATGACATACCTGCATGGTATTGCACTAACATTAAACAATATTCATGCAAGTGAGGTAAGGTCGAACATACCTAACGAAAGGAGCAACAGCATCGACGAAAGGAGCAACAGCGCGGACGGGAGGAGCAACAGCGCTGACGGGACGATTGAAAACGCGCGAAAAGAGCAGCATCGACAGTGATAGAAATACGCGTGAATAATGAAATCGGTAAACAAATCAACTTCATGGGCAATTTATTTATAGAAACTAGTTCGGCCGAACTCACAGTTCGGCCGAAATTTTGTTGGAAGTTCGGCCGAACTTTTGTTGCCGGTTTTCCCATCTTCGGAAAAAATTATGTTTGCCCGCGCCGTCAATGTGCCGTCAATATAAACGGAATCACGAGTTCGGTCGATCTTTCTAAGAAATTTCGGCCAAACTGTTACATAGTTCGACCTAACTTTATAAAATGTTTGGCCGAACTATTGCTGAAAAAAGTTTTCGGCCCCCGATTCTCACAAAAGTGTAACCCAACTTCACGTTTCCGCCCATTAACAATACCAATTTCATCAACTCATTTAAGTTCCCATTAAAAATAAAAAAGAAGAGAGTTATAATTAAAATTACCTTGTAACAGCCTCATAAAGGCACCAATGATAAGGTCTAGTCCAAACACTCGTAAGAGACATCATTGGATATGTAATAAAGAAATACCCATCATGAAAACAATTGCAATAATTATGGGGTATAGAAATAGTGAAATTGATCAATTGTGACAACATCTCACAAAAATTAATAGAAAAGTAAAAAATAGAAAATGTGAGACATCATAAATTTAGTAAAATAAAGTACATAAGAAATAACTAAACTTACTCAAAATATATAAGCTAAAATTCAAGAATTGGAAATATCCCACTACAAATATACCCTACATTAGGAAAGAGACACATAATTAATATACACTAATGCTATTGTAGGCTTGAATCCATACAATATCATCATTAGAATAACTACCATCATCATCATCTTCTACCATTTCATCAAACTCACAAAAGAAACCTTCACTTTGACACCTATAAACAAGATATGTTAGAGATTTTATCAACCATTTCTAACTTCCATTAATTATTTCCTTAATAAGATTTACAATTTAGAACCTAATATATTGTACAATAATATCATAATGATGTATTCAAATGCCTAACAATAATTTTTTTTTTTTTTTTATAAATTTGGTGTGTAACTTAAACATCAATATGCAAACTCTTATCATATCACTATACAAAATCCAAATTAGTAACAGGATTACTTAAGCAAAGGACTCCACTTTTAACATATTACAAGCCTTGAAAGTGTATGAAAATGTTAGGAGAGGAAGCATCAATACAATTGTAAATTCGACCATATAAACAAAATCAAAAGAAAGTTAGCATCAACATAAAAATTACTACAATTGAGGACATAGAGTAGCATAATGATATTCTTAGTTTTCCAAGGATAACAAAAAATAATTTTCTTCAAGCAAAAATTGAGTTTTTTCATTACTCCAATAAACCAATTCTATGATTATTTCTACCACCATCATACCTTCAAATGAATAAAATCACAAACTACATTCAACAAGCATTTCACCTTTTTCATCCAACTCCATTCATTTTCGCTTCTTATGTATTCCAAGTATTCAATTTATAGGCCAACCCCATATAAGTCCACCATTTTCCATTTCCATACTAATGAAGATAAAATAAAGAACCATTATTTTGAATATAAATGATACCCAAGTGTAGTTATATGAATTTGTAAGGAAGAAGTATTTTTTAACTTTTATGCGAAGGTACAAGAAAAGTTGTGTGCTTTTTCTATCTTGAATAGAAAATAAGGAAGCTACATTATAAATGCCTAATGTTTCTAAATTTATGATTGAATTAATGAGTAGTTGGTAATGGAAAAGAGTTTTTATATACAGGTGGAAAAATAACTAGTGATTAATGAAGTTATGTGAAAAGCCACACCAAAAGTATCTAGTGGATAATTGAATATGTGTTATCATTTTTAAATAATAACAATAATATTCTCAATTACAATAGGCCTACCATCATGAGGAAAGGAATGCATAGGAAAACATCCAAAACACCCTTGAAGTTACAAAATGTATACATATGAGGGAAATTCCATTGATCACAAAAGGATTGAAAAAATAGATATTTTACTACATAGTTGATTATGGTATGTAAAATCATTTTTGGCATAAGGTAAATAGACCATAATACTATTTCATGGTTTCCAAATGGCTATACTTGTTATATGAGTATCATTTGAAAGGTGAATCTCAATTACATACTATCACCCAAAAAAATAATTGCTTCTCTCCCATTCATGTTGAATTCCCTTAAGTAATTTCATCTTAAATTAAATATGAATTTCACCTTTTTCATCGAAATCCATTAATTTTCACTTCATATGTCTTTGAAATGTTCATTCTATGGGCCAACCACCAAATAAGCTCACCTCTTGTATTTCCATGACAATAAATAAAAAGAAAGACCCAAGCCTTGCACTATAAATTATATCCACGTGCAGTTATATGAAGATATAAGAAGTTATACTTTTTTCAATTTTATACAAAAATACAAGAAAATTTGTGTGCATTTACTATAATAAATAAACTATAAGAAAGATACACTAAGTCTTCTTATAGAAAATTGTTTTCAATTATGAGAGGAAAAATGATATCTGAGACTCAAACAAGTTCTTATATACATTAATCTACTATCCTTAGCAAATCCAATCCATTGTACATAAACAAATAAATTTCCATGAAATGTGCTTCACTATAGGAAGCTACAATATCCTATGAAATTCCATTTTTTCACCTCAAAATATCAAACTCTTAGACATATCAACTTCTACTGTTAAACAACACTTCAACAAATGATTCAAAAACCTATATGAATAAATATTGATCCAAATAGCTGGAAGTTATCACTAAATAAATGTTTATTAATTTAATTCATTAAATAGCCAATAAAAATCCTCATAAATTAATGCACACCTAAACATCCCAAACACCCTTCATGTTTCAAAATGCAACTATATGAAGCTATGAAAATTTAGTGATCACAAAAGGTTTGAAAATATAGATAGTGTGTTATTTAGTTTATTATTCCATAAAAACTTGTTTCATAGAGGATACATAGACCTTAAGACTATTTCATGGTTTCTTGAGGGTGATTTTTCATGAGCATGGTTTGAAAGGTAAATCTTAGGGACATACCCTAACCCAAAAAAATGGATAATTTTCTTTCCCATTCCTCTTGAAGGCTCATATTGTATCTCATTTACTATAACAAATTTAAGTTCCTTTTGAGGTAAATCCCCTCCCTAAATAAGGGTCCCTCTAGTATATGATATAGATAGCATCCTTAATTCCCCTCCCAAATAAACTCCCTTGCCAGATTATGGTCCATCTAATATATGATTTAGGAAAACTTGTTTAAGTCCCTTCGTCCATCATTCAACATTAATCTAGGTTTTTCATCTAAGGCCATTCATTTTCCCTTCATATGTCTTCCAAATTTTCATTTTGTAGGCCAACCACCATATATGTCCACCATTTTCCATTTCAATACTAATGACTATAAAAAAGATTGAAGCTTTTCATTATGAAATATATCCACACTTAGTTATATGAAGGTATGAGAAAACATATCTTTGTTCACTTCTATAATAAAATTTGTGTGCCTTTACTATATGAATAAACAATAAAGAAGCTAAAATACGCCATCCTATAACACATTGTGCTTAATTTTTGAGGAAAATTATATCTACTCAAACGAAACAAGATCTTAGACACATGACTCAACCATACTTAGCCATTGCAATCCTTTGTACATGAAAAATCCATTTCTAAACATTTTTGGGCTTCCTTATATAAAGTACAATATGCTATGAATTCCATATTTTAACCTCAAAAAATCAAACTTTAAAACATAGAAATTCTGACAATTCAACAAGTCTTCATCAAAACGAGTCCACAACCTATATGAATACATATCAATCCAAAAAAATGAAATCTATCACTAATACATATTTAGTTAATGTTCTTTAAATAGTCAATCGAAAACCTAATAATTCTTTACTACAATATAACTATCACATTATCTAGTGAGAGGAGACTCACATCTGCATGCACTAAGGGCTAGAAATTCCTAGGATTTACGAATTTATGATTGAATTAATGACTAGATCGCAAGGGGAAAACAATTTTCTACTCAATTGGTAAACCAAATAGTGGTTGATGAATTTATGTCAAAATTCACACAAAAAAATTACGGAATGGATAATTCAAGAGGTGTTCTCATTTTGAAATTATGAGAAGAATATGCTGAAAGATAATAGGTTCATCAATGGAATCAAAGGAATGCATACTATAACATCCAAAAGGTCGTTCATGTTACCAAATGAAACCATATGATATGGTAAAAAATTTAGTGATAACAACATGTTAAAAGAATAAATAACGTGCTACAACGTTGATTATGCACTATAAAATAATGCTTGGAAAATAAGAAATAGAGCTTAAGACCAATTCATGGATGGCCAATGGTAAGATTTTCTATATCAGCATGGTTTCAAAGGTAATTCTGAAGGACATACTTATTGAAATTCCCTCTAGTACATGATTTAGGGAAACATCCATAAGTATCTTCCCAATTATATCCTATATTAGGAAACAAACACAAGGGTTTGAAAATCCATACAATATCATCATTAGCATCTCTATTATCATCATCTTCAATCATGATACCTCTACCATGTCCTCTGAGATTCTCCTTGCCTCCTATATGTTAGACGAGAGGTAATAGGATAATTAAACACTGCAAAAGCGTTGATGAGAACCATAGCTTAGAATGAACCTAGAAACATTGACGAGCAACCTTGAAACATGTATGGTGGCTAAAACTCTTACAAATAGTAGGATCCCACATGTGTATGGAAACCACAATCCAACAGTAGATATTATCCTATTCAACCTTCATCCATGTAGAATCTCGCAATGAAAAGTTAACCAATACCCTCCCACGCACAGTAACGAGTACCCTCCGAGAAACAATGGTCAATAACCTCCCATGGATGGTACTTAGTGCCCAACCACCCAAAGAGGTTAGTACCATTCTAGGTCCGAGGAGTAAATTTCCACTTCCAAAAGATTGTATTCCAAACAAGGACAAGGAACACCTATTTTCCCTTTTGAGCACCCCAACATAATAAACCTCCAACCCAGCCTAATATTGGGGTGAATTTTGTTCAACCATATTTATAGAAACAACAACAGTCATTTGAAAAAATAAACACCCAAAACCCACCTAATACCACTACAAAGAAAGGGAAGAACAATCAAAAAGGGGAATCTGGAAAATGGGGAAACAACTAGCAATAACCTTTGCCGGTGCAGGATCGGGGAATCCCAACCAGAATCAAAACTAGGGTTAGACCAATAATAACCCACATCAGTAAAAAAAAAACGTTAGTATATGGACTAAGAATTATCGTGCTATTTGTGGAGAGTATGGAAATTATACCCATAATTTCCCACAATTCCATGGGTTGAATAGGATGAAATATGGGAGAGTGCAAGGGGAAACAATTGATCAGTACTTATGCATGAAAACAATAGATTACATATATAAACATAAACACATAGATGCAACAGAAATAAAACTTCCTTTCATTAATATCAAATAATTTAAATATGTTCACATACAGAATGGAAATAAACTAGCTCAGGTGATGGTAGTTTATTTATGAGAAGAGATGTGGCAGCTATTTTCTCTACCCAAAAATGTACAGCGATGAAACTGTAGTGTGATTCCCAAATCATCATGGAAAAAACACTTGAAGGAACACAGAGGTGTATGAGTTGGCATAACAGTGCATCATATAGCTTCTCATATGTGTTGCAAAATTCTGGATATCTCTTGTAAAGATGTGGTGAACACAAAGTATCATGCCCACACGAGTTGAGAACAATGGGTAGCGACATGATAGGTGGCTTGATGAGTAAGTATGCAAAATTTTTGGGGTTACTTTTCTTTTACTTAATGTTTAAATGGAATTGTTGCAGGTATGGTGACCATTTTTAATGGTGATTTTTCTACAACTTCCCTTGTGCTTGTATGAAATGTAGGGGTCAATAGTTTGTGTGGATGACCATTTCCTTCTCGAGAATGTAATGATTCCATTATTGATAGACGTACACAATGTGATGCAAGGCTTTTTCACAAAACATATCCTTGCGCATAATAGAGTGTGTGTTCCTTTCAGCAAATGAATCCTCAACGAAATCTTCATAAAAACCACTTACAATTCAACTCAAAATATATATAAAGGAGAGATTCGAGCAATAAATAAAATACTATTATAGACTAACAACAATAACTTCAGATTCAAACCAATTTGGCCAAATATTACGATTATGGGCCTCTCGACTCTTGCCTTTTACATAAACTCTCACACCATTTCTCTCTATCTCACTCTCTCTTATTCCATTCTCTGTCTCTCTATCCTCACACAAAGTTTCACATTTATACATAATTATGGATTAATTCCAATCCATGATTTCCTCCACAAGTATCTCAACCAAACTCTAAAATAGATTTATCCCTTTTTTTACTCAACTAAGTTCCATTTAAGGAGTTCCTAATCCCTAAATTATCTATCCAACTCAACTCCACCCATATTCTCAATTAATTAAGAGAATATTTACAATAATCCACACTCAAATTTTTCTCTCTATTTCTTTTTTAAAATGTACATAATTTGTAAAATAATTACAAAAACATCACCCCCTAAATCACACAAATAAATAATGAAAATTAAGCTTGATGCTCCTGCATCACACTCCCCATGTAGAGAAGTTTCCATCGACTCCTGTCTATGAGGTCTCACACTTTTCTGTAATAATGCGACAGCCACAAGTCTTCATGACTTGCTCCCTCCAGGATTCCAAACTCGGTTTTTCCGCTGGTATTTTAAAGTATCAACTCCATTTTGTAAATTTGCACAGAATTTCCAGAATAGTATTTTCACAATACTATTGAATGTAACTCTCGCTTTTCCATACCAGATCATCTTTATTTCAGGAATTACAGGCTTGTGTAGAATCACTGATACCCATTCTTCTGGTCTCCAAACTATGAAAGAATATCGAACTGGTTTTACATCAGCATCACTCATTCTATCAACCGCATTCCATCGGCCTCTCCAAAAATTTCTTCCACCAATTCCTAGGAGTAATTTCTCTTTGTCTGATGCTTCCGTCTCCAATTGTACTGAACACTCAACTTTTTGAAATGAAGAATAATCAAGAAATTATTTTTTATCACAACTATAGTCATTGATTTCTCCTATAGAAACAAATTTCTCATCCGGTGTTGTACCTGCATTCATCAACAAACTATTTCTTTTAAAAAGATAAGACATTTCATAATCTTTTAATGCTTCAAGCGCCAATCTCCCATCATAGATCTTCTGGATTTCAGTAGATCCTGTTTTGAATTGCTAGATGCTTTCATATTTATCCTATTGGATCAATACTTCAGTTTCCTTTATGTCTCTAAGGACATAACTTTCTTGTTGCTCCTCATCTTTCATCTCATCTCAAAATACTTTCTACTCAATTTCTTTGATTTCAACATTATATTTATTAATGTTTCCTTTTGTACCTGCAGCCACATTATTATTTGAAAAGTTATAACATTCACTCAACTCTATAAATGTTAAAACCATTTCATCCCTATCATGCATGGCAAGTGCAATGTCTTTTGTATTAAGTTCTACAAGAGTCATCCCTCCTTAATTTCCTTAATCCATTCTTCCGAGAACTCTATTTCCATGTGAAATTTTTCCAACATTTCATCACCACCTTCATTCTCAGTTTCATTCTTCTTCTTAAAATCCTCCTAAGTTATCCCATTTTCTATATCATCACATTGCAAAATACTATCACCAATTTCATTAAACAAATTCATTTGTTTACCTCCTTGGAATATCACTTTGGAATTTTAATTATGCTTCTACTCCATAACATATTCAACTCGTTGTCTTACCCCAAATAGGAATTAATCTATGATTTTGTTCTGCTTCAATAAATCAGTACCTTCCTTCTCTTAAAGGAAATCTCCATCATACTTCACCTCAAGAGTTTCATTCATCTCTATAACAATTTCACCAGACTACCCACCATCTTCTACACATCTTGAAAACATACAAAAACTATGAGATTTAAAAATACAAGGCTTCATAGCCTCATCTGCTTCTCTTGTCAACATGTCTTCCAATTCTTCTGAACTATTCTAATAATCCATGAGATCTTTCTCATTGATCTCTTCACCAAGAATATCACCCTGTTCTGGGCCACAAATGGAAACTTCCATTTTCAGCTCAGCATGTCTAAGTTCTTCACATCTCATTTGCACACTCATCATCTGCTCAAGCTTCCTTAGCTCTTCTTTCAACTGTATGTTTACCTGATGTTCCCTCTTTGCATGTAGCCTCTGCAATTTCACTTTCTTCCTCATGGTCCAACCATGTCTCTGGTCTTTCATATTTCTCTGCAACAATTCCATCAATAACTCAAGGTGAACTTCTATCTCAGCCTTCTCCCACTCATATTCTTCATCAGTCAACTGCTTACATATGCCATTTTTCTTGGAGTTTTCCTTATTCTTTCTTTGATTGAGGTCTTTCTCAGAACCTATGAAATGACTACCAAAATTTATCTTCTCCTCCTTTGCAAACTTCATCTGTTCACTTATGAATTTCATTCAATCCCTTCTTTAGAAATCCTTTATCTTTGCCATCAACAATGCAATATTTCTTCTTGTGCTTGACCTCTTGCAGTTCTCTATCTTGGAGTCATTTCTGGAAACTCTCTTGCTCCTCTTTGCTATACACAATAACTTTAGTAATGCTTGTGTTACAATGACCAACTCTTTGGGTGTCAGGCTCCGCCGATCATGCACCCAATTACATTCAAACCTTTGACTTGACTTACAACTCTTGACTCTAGACTTGACCTCAACTCTTCATCTTGGATGAAAAATGCACCCTCTTGTACAATAACTCAATGGTTAATCTTGACTCAATCTATCCAAATTTTCATTTGACCTTAACATCTGATTTGACTTCAAAGCTTGACCCAATAATTACAATAGTAGATGTTTTGACAGTAATTCAAGTTATACAGTAGTCCAATGAACATCCACCCTTAATACATTTCATGATGTAAAATTTTCACTCCACCAATTCTCTTTCATACTCCATTCTTACTAATTACATCATGATACTTTAGCCTTTAAATTGAAATGAAATCCACCTTTCCCAAGATTTATTTTATGGTGAAAATAAACCATTTAATTTTCAACATTTGAAATACCTTTTGGAAATGAATTTTCATACCTTACCTTCATCATCTTGGCACAGAAAATTTCCTGCACTTCCATGCACCATACAACTTCACATTATAAATTGCACATCAATTCACATCTCTTAACCTGTGTATAGAGAACAAGCTATTCATGTTCTCAACCTCTTTGATGAATAATTTAAAACTCATACATTGTGCCCATCCTGAACAACACCTCCTTAGGAGTTGCACATGATGGTAAAAACAATGACTCTACAACATTGAGCAATTGTGTTTTGCTTGTGTTTTCAATATTAAAACACAAATCAAAAGAATTCTCCCATTTCCAACTACAAGCCTTGGTCCAAAATGAGGCCAAAACTGCGAAGAACCCACACTATACATAATAAATCACCTCGTCTATTATAAAAATGCATGTTTCTCTTTATATCACCCAGGATAACGCATTCTCCTTTTCCATTCATTTAAGCATAACTTAATTTCCTTTAAAACTAGTGTGGTGATAAAATCTTATACATCCACATTTAAAACATTTTCACTTTAATTCTAATTAAGGTTTGAAGAGCATGCTGACATATATATAAATCATTCCCGCAAACTACTTATCTATAATTCTGATTTTGGTTAAGAAAACCAAAAATGTCAACATATAATATGCTCAGTCCCACAATTTTACTTAACATACCTTTGCCCGACATTTATGGAAGCATCCATTCGATGGTTATCAACTATACCAAGGCTATCGCACTTCAATGAGAATCTATGCGTATATCCAGCAGATAACACATCTCATCATGCATGAGGTATAAGTTTATTATTTAACGTGAAATAAGTTGTTTTTAATTTCCACGTGTCAGCTTCTAAACGTTATTGCATTCTCTCCCCCAATTACGGCTTACCATTCTCAACCGGTGCGATAAACCCTTGGTGGTTTTCAAACCCATCTTCACTGTTCCATTGCCTTTGACTCATAATTCTACTGTGCCACTCTGATTCATGTTTTCTGTCATCAAGACTGCCACCGCAGTTATGAATGCCAATTCACATATATAAAACCAATTTTCAAGACTAAAAACACAGTTATGAATGAAAATTCGCATTGTCATCACCTCTCGACTCCACTGTGACAGCATTAGAGGTTGTAATGCAGTCTCGGCAGCAAGGCCTGCATGTCGACTAGTTGCAATCTTCGGTTTTCGATTTTCCAAGGCCTGCATGTCAACCTGGTTTCCGATTTTCCTTTACGCATCATCTCCAGCATTCTGCAATGTCGCATTCAATGTTCGACTGCCTTTGCATTCAATCTACAACATTGGATTGTCTCGTTTGTTGGCCAAAACCACATTTAGTTTTCATCTGCTTCACCAGTGACGCTGACTCTAATTGCACACACCTTCCTGAAAATACCACACTTGTCCATTGTAGATATAAAACATATTTTCAAACTGAATTCAACTCTCTATTCATGCAGTTCCCACTCCAATGGCAGATTATATTCCAAATGGACAAGAAAGAAACGAAATTGCAGATGCTTACCCTTGCAAGCTATATTGGCCGAGATCTATACTCAGATTCACAATTTGCATTTTTAACTTCATACATCAACAAAGTCTAGCACTCTACTACAATATAGGCACTTAATTAAATAAACAATTCACCACCTAGGATGCGGTTCACAAAGGAATGGATACCACTCTGCAGTTCACGGACTAATGCAAACAAGATTTTGTAGTTTCTATTATACACTCATAACCAAAATTATGGCAACGTAGATACAAATTTTAAGGTAAATTTTACCACATAGGAGACATTGACACGAATGAGCAATGCGACTTTGGATGCTTCTGCGTTGCTTCAATCAGCATTTGTAATCACAAAACATTGTGCAGCTCCTCAACGCATGAAAAATGCTTCCAAAATCAATCACATATTCAAGTCAAACCTCCAATACATCCGATCGCACCTCGCTAGGCATGGATCTTCGGCTCTGATACCAAATGATGCAGGGATTCTGCACAAAATAGATCCTTGCAGATAATAGAGTGTGTGTTCCTTTCAACAAATAAATACACAGCTAAATATTCATAAAAACCACTTACAATTCAACTCAAAATATATATAAAGGAGAGAGCTGAACAATAAACAAATTAATGTTATATAATAAAAATAGGAACTTCATATTCAAACCAATTTGCCCGAATATTACAATTGTGGGCCTCTCGGCTCTTGCCCTTTACATAAACTCTCACACCATTTCTCTCTATCTCACTCTCTCCTATTCCATTCTCTAACTCTCTATCCTCACACAAAGCTTCACATTTATACATAATTATGGATTAATTCCAATCCATGATTTCCTCCACAAGTATCTCAACCAAAATCCAAAATATATTTATCCCTTTTTTGACTCAACAAAGTTCCATTTAAGGAGTTCCTAATCCCTAAATTATCTATCCAACTCAACTCCACCCATATTCTCAATTAATTAAGAGAATATTTACAATAATCCTCACACTCATATTTCTCTCTCAATTTTTTTTTTTAAATGTACATAATTTTTAAAATAATTACAAAAACATCACCCCCTAAATCACACAAATAAAAATGAAAATTAAGCTTGATACTCCTGCATCACAATGGAATACATATATTTGTCAGAAGTGGGATAACTTGATACTATGTATGAAAGTGTCTCACTATGAAATGTCGTTGGATTCCCCTGTTCAGTAATAAAATGCACCAATGGCATAGTCAGAGGCATCTATATCAATCTCAAATGGTTTATGTCGTGCATAGGAGCATCTTATTGAGGTTGTGGCCATAATATTGTTCTTCATCTAAGGGTGAATAATAAGGAAAAAAAATTCCCTGTCTACGAAATGATCTTACTGCATTAATTTTCATTTTTCAAAGTGATGGTGGTAGGCAGTGGTACATATGGTATCCTGCACAACGTATTTCCCAAAGTAGTAGTAACAGTATTAGGCTTGGACTCATACACAACATGTCACTTCCACAAGTATGCTTAGCCTAATAATACATCACCAAATTCAATAGGAGAAACATCACACCATACCTCATCTCTTAAGGTCTTGATGTTGTAGGGGCGGCGACACTGCTTGATGACGTGAAGATCTCATCCTTCGTGAAGCCACCCAATGGTGTACAAATGCAGGTGTGTTGTGGTTGGTATTCCTAGAATTTTGACAAAATCTTCTGAAATGAGGTTCTTTTGGCTCATGCTATCAACAATGATTTGAAATGGAGAACCCTTCACCCACATCTACGAGTGGAAGATACGCTCCCAATATTATGGATCTTTGGGCTCATCCTTATGGATCTTCTTGGTGGAAAAAATGGCACTAGGATCTGCATCAATAGTCTTCTTCCCTTTATCATTCCCCTTGTCAGGTTCTGACTTAGAGTCAGAACATGCATCTAATTCAGAATCTTTCAGGTCATACACTAGTCACTTCTTGGCTCGACAATCAATCGTATTGAGAGTGCCTCTCTTACGAAACTCACACCACTTTGCTATGAACTTGTCTTTCCTTGTGATGTTGTTATTTTCATACGACTTCCAGGGGTTTTCCTGGGTCACATCACCTTGGATTTCTCCTTTGTTCTATTATTTTGGGGTACATTTCCCTTGCTTCATATTCATAGATCCAAAATCTCGCTTCTTATGTTTAAACTTCTTCTTTACCTTGACAACATATCGATAAGAGATAGTAAGCGAGGACATATCTAGGAACTCCATTTTTTCATTGATCTAATTATGTAAACAACCACAGTACTTGAGTACCAAATATCACTCAGAATCCTTCATACCCAGCTTCGTGCCAAGGGAAAGAGAACCATTTGTGAACTCTAACACATCTTGGTCCCTTCCTTGCCACTACCTGGTCTAAATTATTTATTTATCATCATATCCCTCGAGTGGGTAATATTTTTCCTTGATTATGTCTCAGAAGTAATTCCAAGTAGTTGCAGCTGAAAATAGTGATGATTCCCTCTCATACTTTTACTCATAGTAGGTTTCCCACTAGTCCTTGACATGGGGGGAAGCTTTGAGGAGTCCAAAAGTAATCCCTTCCCGATTGGAAAATTCATGAACCTAAAAATATCATTCCCACATATTTAACCATCTATTTATGGAATTTTCATCTATCTGGCCTTGAAATATGGCAATGTCAAAATTCACTTGTACATTAAAATGAGTGGCACCTCCAGATTGGTTGTTGAAGGAAGATGTGTCGAATGTGGGTAGTCATTGAAGGATCCACGAAAAGTTATCCATCATCACATTCATTTGTTTCTCGAGGGCCTCCTTTACCAATATTTTCAAAGGATCTTCTGCTCCTTCGTCTTTATTTTCTTCTACCATAGGAGGCCATCAGGGTTTGTGAGGCTGATCTTGTAAAGGTTCAACCAATTCGACCCCTAAGTCCTTATACTCTAAACTCATTTGGGACATCAAAAAAATAAAATAGTAGACCATTCTTATACCAAGGATCCAAAATTATGAAAAAAAATTGAATACATATTTAAATATAAAGACAAAGATGTGGTAGAAATAAAAATTCATTTCATTAATATTAAAGAACTAAAATATGCTCACTTACAAAATGAAATAAACTAGCTCGGGCGATGGTCGCTTATATATGAGAAAAGATGTGGAAGCTACATGCCTCTGAACTCTATTACAATGAGGTTCAAGGAAATTTTTATTATTTAACAAGGGACAACCATGACCAACAAAAACCCCAACCCCAAGAGATGGAATGCCAAGATTTTGTGGGCCTTGTTGGGGTTAGTTGGGAAAAAAAAACTCTTGGGTCGTAAGTTGGCCATATTATCTCCATGTGTCATGTATGATACTAAGTTATAAATACATCTCTGCATACTACGTGATTTTCCACAAGATCTTCCTATGGATACAAGCTTGCGACGTACCTAAAAAAACACTGTTTACGGGGTCAAAACTCCTACGGAAGTGGAGGACTAGAAAAACTACTAAAAATAGTAAATGATGATATAAACAAGGAAACTGATGAAACTGATTGGAGTTCTAGGTGGAATAGGAGGGTTTATACTAATATTCACTTATATTAGGCCTCCCTCGTTAGGAATCAATGGTCGCCATTGCATGCAGATCCTCCATAAGGTGAGGAAATGTTTGTTGAAGCTCGTCCCTCATCAAGAACATGCCCTAGAGAAGGATTTGGCTTCCTTTGACAACTTGATAAATATTGATCCTCTCATGGAAGGTGTTATTGATATACGTGTCCATGATATCATCCATTATGGGCGGTTCCATGGAGTATGGGTTTAACTCAGCTGGTGTGAAATTTTCTGCAATGTCAGATGTGTCAAGTAGTGGTGGAAAGTATGGCCAAAGGTAGTCCACATTAAACATTGGGTGCATACCAAGGAATGATCGAATTTTGAGCTTGAATGCAGTATACCCTACAACATTGGTGATGGTATATGACACATATCACAGTGGGCAAAGTTTGCGTTGGGGCTGAGCAAGCCAACCCCTCTGTAAAATGTAGCCAAAATTTGTCTCTCAAGCCAAACCTATGTGGCACATGAGGTTGATCATGTCCTTTCTGGTACTTAGTATTAGATCTCTCCAATATGTCATGGACCTGCTCACGAATGTGCTGAATTCAATTAATGAATTATTTTCCCCTATCAACTTCAAATTGGACATGAGCCAAATATTCCTTAGTAGTTGCAAATGGTATGGCCACATCAATTGAACATAGTGGCTAGAATCCCAATCCCAATTGAAAGGGATTGTGCCAAGTTGAGATATGGAGAGATCAGTTGTAGCTATGTTGGACATAGGGGATGATTTCATCCCATTTGTGTTCATGCTTGGAGTAGTAAATATGGTAGAATGTTTCGCCATCAGTTTAAGGGTAGAAATATGAGGACCTAGTGAGCTTGGTATACCACATCGACCAAAGACTTTACCTAAATTTACTTAGGAACATGATATACCTATCTTATATAATGGACTATGGGATCTCAAAGTATACCCACAAATGTTTAAATAAGAGTTTAGTAGTGGCTTCTAATGTGATACTCTTCCTGCACACCACCATAATGGTCATCTTAGAGAATTTGTCAGTGACCAAAAAAATGCAGTCGATTCCATGCTTGTTAGAAGGAAGGCCCCACATGTAATCCATGGAGATGGATTCCCAAGGTCGACTAGGATTATGCAGTGGAGTATGTAGGATTTTATTCTTCATTGTCAGTTTGTCAATGGTGGATGCAGTGCAGGATTTGATGGACCTCCCAACATCCTATCAAAGGTTTGGCCATTAAAAATACTTCTCCAACACTGCCACTATTCTCTATATTGTGAAATCTCCACCAACCCAACTGTAATTTTGTTCCAAAATCATCTTCGCACACTCTCTTGAAGGAACATAGAAGTGTCCCAAGTGGCATAATAATGCATCCTGGAGGTGAAAATTTAGAACTTTCTTTCCTTCCAGGAGCATCTGGTATGTGTTATTGAATTCTGGATTTATCTTGTAAATATGTGGCCACCCTAAAGTCTCATTCCAACAAGATTCAAGGATATTGGTCATTTCCATGATAGGTGGTCTGTAACATCCTCCTCCAACATCTACCCAAGTAATTGGCAAACCGGGGTAAACATGTGACGAAGAGTTACTCTGATCTGATTCAACTTCCCACGTCACCTTATGGAACTAGAATCGACACCACATAACAACACAGGCCTTCTCTACATGCTACAAGACACCCAGGAGCCATCCCAACCTTTCAAAATGATAGCCCTTGCATGAAACTGACCATTTCAATCGTCAAACCCCTAATCACATACTTGACATGGGTAAGAGTGCGAATGGGACCCTCGAGTCACATGCACAACATGGCATGCCTATGAATAGGGAATTTTACCAATATTATGAGCCTGAAACCTCGATTTATGTCGCATTTTTTCAGGCCTAGAGCCTAGGTCACTACCGAGAATACCGTGATACTTTTATAAATGAATTATAAAGTCTGAAGAATGATGTAAATGCAAACAATTGAACAAGGACTTAACTGGACCCCTGCTAGCCATGATAGGCATTTCGTCAAACATGTCACAAATACGTAATATATAGGTTTAAATATAATATTTGACCATAGGGGTCTCATAATTATCTTATAATTTATAAGAATAATTATTTCCTCATCACATTAACTGCATTACCATCTATTTGGCCATAGATACACTGTTGTGAAACCGACTCCAAAAATAGAAGAAAAGAGATATCAATGCCTTAGAAATAAGCCACTTCGAGGGGGAAACCTCCAATACATTACATGAATGAAAAATCCTTGGATGATACAAATGACCAAAATTTCCTTCTATATATAGGATTCCATGGGGCCACAATATAATCCTAGTGGGGCCACAATGTAATCCTATCCGACCTAACAATAATAATGTAAGGGCACAATAATAACAATATGGGGGTTACAAGGGTACAACAATAAAAATAAGCAGGGCTACACTAACATAATAAGGGACTACACTATTAGTATAGGGACTTAACATGCCCCTCTCCTTCGAACAAGTGTTGTCCTCAATGCTTGATTATGTCTTGATGCTTCTGTATAAAATTCTCATCCTCGCATGTGGAATCTTCTACAGGAAAGTTCTTCCACTTTCTGAGATACTTTGAAATTGATCATACTTTTTGAGTTCTTGTTTCTATGACTACTTTAGAAATTCTTTTGATGTGATGTTGGTCTTCGTGTTGTTTCATTAGATTCTCCACCAAAGTTAGGTTATCCTTTGAGAGTTGGAGAACTTGTTGTTGATGCTCGATGTGATCTGCCACTAATTTATCATCGATATTAGCTATTATTTGATCCTTCAAACCATCCAACTTAGCCTTCATTTCTACTTTTAAACCATCTATGTCATCTTCGGTTACTCTTCGTAAGATCGAAATTTGTTGCACTTGGTACCGTAATTTTGATATCTCATACTGCAATTCTAACTCTTCATGCGTCATATTATAGCTTTTTGAGGGCTTAATGGGCATGGAATTAATTTTTGGAGGCATTATAGAACCCTATACTGAAAATTTTTCTAAAATATGCCCTTGGAATCACTTCAAACTATTTTTTCAAACAAATGTTATGCAATTTTAAAAACCAAATACACACCTTTTTCTTGATTTTGAGGAGCTCATATTGAAACTGAATTACCTTTATGATTTAGAATATAAAATATCTAAAATTTTGCACTGCATTAGCCCACTTAATTCTCTTTAGAATTCCACAGGTCTTACCTAATTTGGATTCTTTAAGAGAAATTTGTGCCCAATCGCCTACAATGACCTAATTATGGACTCGTTCAGTAGAGCAAGCTCGTATGACTTGCCATGTGTCACTGTTCCCTCCTTTGGCTCTAAAATTTATTGAAAGGAAACTACAGTCTGTGTAATTCTGGCCACTTTTTATAGAATTCCAATCCGATGCTCAAAGAGAGAGTTATGAATATTTTCCCATGATCACCTCTTTGAGATGAAATTAGGGAGCCTGCAAAAGAACTAACTTCCACAGACCATATCTCTGAAACTATTGTGAAAAAAGATCTAAAATTTTGGGAAAATTTTCCTTGGGATTTCGGCTTGACACTCTAAAATTTTTATCTTCTGAAACTTTGTAGAACAAAAGGTATAGCAAAACTTCCACGATGACTTGTTTAGGTTAAATTCAAGAGCTTGAAAAAAGACCTAACTGCCATAGATCATATCTCTGAAAATGTTGCGAACCAATATCTAAAATTTTGTGACACTGTTCCTCAAGATTTAGGCTTCACACTCTAAAATTTTTAGCTTCTGAAACTTCATATAAAAAAGGTATAGCGAAAATGCCACGATGACCTGTTTGGAGCAGCGAAACCCTGGAATCCAAAGCTCTGATACCAAATGTTGTGAAACTAGGTCCAAAAATATAAGGAAATAAATATCAATGCCTTAGAAATAAGACACTTCGAGGGGAAACCTCCAATACATTACATGAATGAGCAATTCTTGGATGATACAAATGAGCAAAACCTCCTTCTATATACAGGAGTCCATGGGGCTACAATATAATGCTAGTGGGGCCACGATGTAATCCTAGCCAACCTAAAAATAATAATGTAAGGGCAAAATAATAAAAATATGGGGGTTGCAGTGGTACAACAATAACAATAAGTGGGGCTACACTAACATAATAAGGGACTACACTATTAATATAGGGACTTAACATACATTTTTCATTCCTTTGCAAATCAAAACATGATGAGAGCCATACAACATGATTATCATAAAAAAAAATCATAACTAGCATATAAACAACAAATATTAAAATCACATAAACACCATATAAGCCACATGATAACAATCATATTTACCCATTAATACAAGAGGAATATAGGTCTTATTTCCATAAGAAAAATGCAATCAAGTCTGGTACTTCCATGTTCGACCCTACCATAGACATGGATGAGAAAATATCTCTTTATCTAGTCACCCTCGTGCCATATTTCGAGCATGAATGTGGGATCTCATAAAAAAAATCCATAAAAACTAAGACTTTTCCTTTAATCAATCCTTATCTTCTACATTTATCCTTTGTCATTTTCGTATGCACGCCAGATCGATTGGCAGATCAGACAAACACCCTGTTCCTTCTCTTTAACCACATACACATACATAGAGTGTACATCACAATGCATACATCCACACACAGAGTAAAACACCACACAATGCATACACCCACACCTGACACCAAACATAACACATACACCTACATCTGGTGTACAACACAACAAATACACCTACACTTAGTGTATGACATGACACACTGCATATATGTACACAAAGTAAAACAAAATGAATACACATGCCAGAATACCATGGATTCATGATGCACATTCACAATACCACACGTACACAAAACAACATGCACTTCATGCCCACAATACAATGTATGCACAACATAGCATGTATGAAATGCATATAATACCACATGTACAACAATACCACATGCACAACATGTGCACAAAATTGCATGTACACAACACCACCTTCACAATGTGTAGAAAACACCACATGTATGCCACACCACCTATATAACGTGTACACAATACCACATGTACACAACACCATATGCACGACATGTACATGATACCACATCTACATAGTGCTACATGAATGACATGTACACAACACCATTTGTGCACAACACCATATGTACAACATGTAAACAACACCACATGCACATAGCACCACATGTACAATCATGAACAAAACACCATATGTACAACATGCACCGCATATCTAACATGTGCACAACACAATATGCACATAAAATTTCATATACAACATGTAAATAATACCATCTATACCAGGCACTACATATGTAGTATACACACAACACCAAAAATACAACAAGCATACAACATCATATGTACACAATACTACATATGTTACATGTACACATAACCATAGGTACAATCACTGAATATACAACATGTGCAACATATACACAGTAGCAGTACTACACATCCATAGACCACACACTGACACCACAAATAAACCTTTCTTCTAGTGTCCTTCCACTATCCATGTTTACCCTATCATGCAACATATCACACTACTTTCACTTTGTTTATGTACCCCTCAGCATTTCCTATCCATAACATAAACATAGGCGTAGTAAAAGCATATAATATAAATTCATTTCCACATGATACTTAACTCGTAGATATTTCACGATTAATATTCCCATTTGATTCCTCGTAAAACCAAGAACACTTTCATGTCATTCATGTGCACAAACAATAATTCCCCCACAAGAATGATCTATGAAAACCCTTTCAGATAACAACATACATACATACATATATATCTATATAGACATCAACATAATCATGATCACAACATAATTACCAAATAGCATAAGGTCAAGGTTTAGAGAATCTCCTTTATCTATGCACACAGTGCACAACATTGAGAACAACCATTCCCAACATAGGCAAGGCATCTGACACCTCAGATCCATTTAATTTACCTTTTATGTTGCATGTCTCAAGTTTTTTGTGCCATCGTCCATTTGCCACAATGGAACCAACCAATCCAATCGAATATCATACACTTTCCTTTAACTTCCCTCACTCATGCATTGAGCTTCATCTAAGTCTTACATGACCTATTGGGTACCACACATCTCTCCCCAAGCTCCATCAACTTTCTCCTTTCCCAACCAATTCGCAAGACTCTGAAAACATAAAAGGTAAGAACAAGAATAAAAAATAATAAGACCATGAAAACCAATAACAATACGACACCTCAAACAAAATGGCATGATCATGCACTAGAAATAGACAAAACTAAAAATAAAACACAAACATATCATAAAAAACCAAAAGCATAATACTAGCAACAAAAACCATGACTCGATCCCCCATGGGTTCCCAAAGCTTCCAAGGGAAATCTCAGCCCAAAAATTTTCAAATATTTCATGGTAGTCTCTTTTGCCATGCAACCCCCTGCATCATACTTCCATAAACACATAAGTGTGACTGCATAAAAAAAACTAACAACATACCAATTATCTTACCTTTTTTTTCCAATCATGCTGCCCCATAAGACAACAAATATATTAATTTAAAATCACATTTATCAACTCTAAAAACCATGTAATAATAAACAATAAACTGAAAATAATTAGTCATAATATATAATTCTACAAATATCACCTACTTACACTCAAGTACATATTAGTTGTCTCAACACATATTTGTTAGTACAGCCATCTTAGAGCAAGATCATTACCTCATGCAATCTTGTAGACAAATACTCATATAATGCAATTAATCAAACATTCAAAAAAAATACAAACATACCATGTTAGATAAATCAACTAGATGACATAATATACACCAAGAATTCAAATACCAAATAGACGACATAATCCAACAATCACGTACCAAGTAGAAGAAATAAGGAGACACATACCTTAATGTATCTCATGGAAGGTTATCTTGTCTGGCACAATCAATCTAGATTAGCATGATATAACTGCACAATGCATCAACGGAAATATAAATAAGGCCATGATATATATAACAATAACTAACTAACATGGTCACCTCATAAGTTCATAAACAATTGTCATTTCTGCACAAAAATCATATGTGCACAGTCAGTCCAAATTAGTATGACACAATATCAAAAATATGTCATCTCATACATGAATTTGATAGCCATAACCATCTACAGAGACCAATCCAGATCAAAATGATACATATAACATCATGGTATTAATGAAATAACCCTAATCATAAAGTTAAATAACATTAAAAAAGAACAAGTTAACATATAACATAATCATCAACAACATATAACATAATCATCAAGTTAACTATCATATAACAATCAACAAGTTACTCTCATTCATGACTATTCGACACATGTGCATATGAACACACGGATTCACTAGCATCTACCATATATGTAACCATACCATCAATAGAAAGACATACACATAAGAATAATTCATATAAAAAACATTAACCTACATATGTACATTCTCAACCTACAAACCTGTATGACGATATGCTCTTACCCTGAGGTCCAATGCTACAAATTCACTTTAATGATCTACACCTCATGCTCTATCTCAACCAACACATCAACATCATAACAACCTAAAAAAATTTAATGACGTAAAATTCATACATTGACTTCATGGGAAACAACCTTAACCATGGAATTCCATGCATAACAAGATATATACAATTACATGCATAAAAAATTTATAACCGACATACACTCATGACGACCACAACAAATCAACAACACCCTCAAATCCGCATGGCGACACAACTACAACAATGACCACCACCATGCATACAAAACAAGCACATAGTACAAAAACATAAAGAATACATATGGAAATGACATGTATGCATGACAAAAACATTCTACCCATCCATTCCAAGTGTTGAACCAGGCTCTAATAACACTCTGTGGTATCAGATATCACACAAGAGACGAGAAACCAGACACCACCCAAAGAGAATGAAACCTGCTCTCACACCAATTTCTAAAGTCCTCCTCCCACAACTACCCAAGTAATTTTTCAACAAAGGTAAACATGTGACAAGGAGTTACTATGATCTAATTGAACGTCCAATGTCACTTTAAGGAAGTGTAACCGACACCACATAAAAACACAAGCCTTCTGTACATACTACAAGACACCCAAAAGAAATCCCAACCTTCGAGAAGGCTATCCCCTACATCAAAATGACCATTTCAAGAATAAATCCCCAAGTCACACACTTTACATGGGAAAGAGTGTGACTTGGACCGTCCAGTCGCATACACAACATGGCTTGCATTTGAATCATGATTTTTCCCATTAGCTCTGAGCCTGCGATCCCGGTTTATGTGCCACGTCTTCAGGCCTAAAGCCCAAGTCACTACCCAAAACAACATTATACATTAATGAATGAAACATAACATCAGAATAATGATGTAAATGCAAACACTTGAACAAGTATTTGACTAGACCCTACTAGCCATGATGGTAATTTGCCCAAACATGTCACAAATATGTAGTATGAGGGTTCAAATAAAATAACTGAGAATAGGGTTCTCATAATTATTTGAGGATAACTAAGAAGATTTTTTTCATCATCACATTAACTTCATTACCATCTATTTGGGAATATACACATTGTTCATTCAATTGAAAAACAAAACATGATGAGAGCCATGCAACATCACTATCATAAAACACATTCATAACTAGCAGACAAACAATAGAAATGACAATCACATAACAACCATAAAATCCAAATAATAAAAATCATATTTACCCATAAATACAAGAGGAAAAGGCATGTTATTTCCATAAGAAAAATGTATCCAAGTCTAGGATTTCCATAATCCACACAACCATATACGTCGTTGAGTCAAATATCTCTTCATCCAGGCACCCTCGTGCCATATTCCAAGCATGAATGT
The DNA here is from genome assembly GCA_034641835.2 of Pinus albicaulis. Lineage (NCBI taxonomy): Eukaryota > Viridiplantae > Streptophyta > Pinopsida > Pinales > Pinaceae > Pinus > Pinus albicaulis. The sequence goes on along the minus strand of JAXQQM020092013.1, from coordinate 188,727 downwards.
GGGATGTCATAAAAAAATCCATCAAAACCAAACGAGGGATGCGATAGGCGAAACCACCGCAGTCCTCCACCAGTGATTCAACCTCACGGTCGGATATTACAACCATCACTAGATTCATCCCCATCCAAGCTATTTAGGGATCCATATGATTTGTTCCAACCAAAGCTTTGATGACTAGCAAATCAACACACAACTATCATTGGGATTCCAGGGAATTTTTCCAACCAACACTTCCAAGACAAGTAACTCAACCCAAGAAGGGTTTCAAAACCATTTTTCCATCCAAGGCTTCCAAGACTAGTAACTCAACCCAAGTTATAAAAAGGCTTCCAGGAACTAATAATGCAACCCACAACCAAATTTACATGAGAACCAACCAGAAAACAAGCAATGAAATGGAGCCACACCACCATGGCTATCTAGTAAATGGAAAGGCTGGGAAAATCCACCATCAATCTTCGAAATCCTCAATGCCAATGACAAATCATATGCATATGTCATGCATGTCGAAACTATAAAAGAAACCATACATGAAACTCAATACCTACAAAGAAACCCAACTGCAGTTGTTGATCTCATTGTCCCCTTGCACTTTCCTGATTTTTTTTACCTTCTTGCTCCAAATTGCAAGTATGACACACTCCCACAAGAGTGCTCCAAGAAACTCTAAATATACAAGAGTATGGGAGAGAGAGATAATATAAGAGAGCTCCATAAAAGCCTATCAAAATCTTCCCACCTGATCCTTAGAATCATTTTTATTAATGAGGCATCTATTTTATTTATTTTCCATTATTAATGAGGCCTCTATTTTCTTCATTTTCCATTATTTTCATCTATTTTATTCATTATTTTCCTCCTTTTATCCTAATTATGAGTATTTCCATAAATAAATGTCAATAATTCCTTATTCCTTTCCAAATTATTTTCCATTTCCTTTACCAATTTCCTTTATCCATAATAAACCAAGGTGACACCCACCAGGATGTTTTTGCCACCATACAGCATGGAATACATGTCTCATGACATTGGTCTTATATTTTTTTACATGGATATTTAAACAGGGAAAATACACAATCGACTGTGGCAATTTGCAACATTGTTGGTGTTTCCCTTGTTGTACTTAACTTTCAAATGGAATTGTTGTGGTTATGTGGACCATGTCTCATAGAAATCATGATGCAGCTTCCGTTGTGTATGTATGAACTGCAGGGATTGATGGTCTGTGTGGGTGATCATTTCCCACCCTAGAATGTAATGCTTCCATTTTTCATAGGCCTGCATAATGGAATATATATCTTTGTTATAAGTGGGATACATTCAAACTATGTCTGAAATTGTTTCACTATGTTATGCCAATACATGATGTTGGTGAGTAAGGACTGTACAAATAGCATAATCGGAGGTATCTATCTCAATCTCAAATGGTTTTTTTCCTGCAGAGGAGCCTAGTCTAGAGACCATGGCCATAATATTATTCTTGCTCAAAGGGAAAATAATTGGGAAAACAAATTTATGGGTCTTGGAAATGATATTACTGCATTACTTCACAGTGGTAAAAGATATGGAGGTAGGGAGTGATACCTCTTCTATCAACTCATTTCCCAAAGTATTAAGAATAGTGAAAGGAATAGACTCATGAAAAACATGTCACTTCCACAAGTATGGTTGACCTAATAATACATATCAAACTTCAAGAGGATAAACATCACACAATACCTCATATGTGAATGGATTGATGTTGTAGATGAGGCAACATTTCTCACTAACGCGAAGATTTCATCCTTGGTGAAGCCACTCGATGGTGTACGACTCTTGGTTTGCTTTGGTTGATAGGAAAAACCACTTCACAACCTTTGTTGAAGTGAGGTTATTTTGGGTCCTATTGTCAACAATGAAGTGCATCGAAGAACCTTTTACCCACATCTATGAGAGGAAGAGATGCTCCCCCTCCTATGGATCTTGGTGGTGGAAATGGTGGCACTGGGCTCCACATCGATAGTATGCTTCCCCTTGCCATTCCCCTTTTTGGGTTTTCACTCAGAGACGGAACATGCATCTGATTTGGAAGCCTTCAGCTTAACCACCAGTGATTTCTTGGCTCAACCCTCACTCTTGTTTTGAGTGAGGCTCTTATGGAATGCACACCACTTTCATGTGTATATCTTCATCTTTGTGGTTTTTTTATTTACTTTTGTCTTATATGGGTTGTTCTAGGTTGCCTCGCCTTTGTTTTTTCATCTATTATGAAGTTTCTGGGGTCCTTTCCCTTGCTTCAGATTCGCAGATCCAAATTTTTGCTTCTTGTGTTTAAACTTTTACTCAATTTTTGCAACGTATCGATAGGAAGCACCGAGTGAGGAAATTTCTAAGAACTCCATTTCATCCTATATGTAATTATGTAAACAATCACGATACTTTAGTACCAAATGTCGCTCATATTCCTTGATACCTAATTTTTCGCAAAGGGAATGAAAACCATTTGTGAATTCTGCCACATCTTGGTCCCTTCCCTGCAGCAACGTGGTCAACTTTATGTATTTATATTCATAACTCCTGATAGTGTATTATTATTCCATGATTGCATCTCAAAAATAATTCCAAGTGGGTGTGGTTGAAAACAATGACGATTCCTTCTCCTCCTTTTTCTCATAGTAGATTTCCCACCACTGCTTGACATAGGTACCGACTTTGAGGAGTGCAATAGTAACATTTTCCAGATTGGAAAAGTCATGAACCTAAAAATATCCTTCCAACAGATTTAACCATATATCTATGACATCTGCATCTATCAAGCCCTCAAATATTGGAATGTCAAAATTAACTTGCAACTTAGAAGGAGTGGTGCCTCCAAAGTGGCAGTTAGATGAAGATGTGTTGCCTGTAGGTGGCCGTCGAAGGATATGTGAAAATTTAATAGACTGTTTGACACATGTTATATAAAAATTTTAAGTATATTATTAATGATAATTAAAAAAAGAAACTCATAATGGATCGATAGTATTTTTTCATTCACCTAATTCATCCTTTCGCAATTTTTCCATCAAGCTTTTATGCTCTTCTGGTCCTAGATAAGAAATAATCTTATTAAGATTCATCATTTTGTGGCTCTGCATGATACACAGTAAACAATACATATTATTTAAACTTACATATAGTTCAAAAATAATATTTTTTATAAAGAATTTGCAAAGAACTTTCATTTTTTTCTTTTCTTGATGTATTATCAGTATTTTTGTTACTTGATCTCTTGTCAGTCATTTATTTATCAATCTGAAACCTGTACCATATAATTCATTAATATATTTATAAATAAATTGTCAACTTTTTAGGTAAAAAATAATTCTTAAGAAACTGGTGTGCCTTTCATGATGTACGCATCGTCGTCGGTGCGTAGTAGTATTAAAAATGCACCGCAAAAATAGTATAATAGACCGTATGGTGCGTGGGAGTATTATAAATGCACCTCACAAACATTGTAATAGACCGTACGGTACTATCATCGTAACATGTTGCACCGATGCCCTATTTCAGATATGGCGCATTGATTTTAAAAAAGTTGTTTTAAAAATTTTTATTACAATACTTGCGTGGTGCACTGTATAATACAACACACTAGTGCGTTAGGTTACGTAGGGCGCAGTAATAAAACAAAATCCATTTTTTTCAAAACTTTACGCAATGGCCGAATGGATTGGGATCCGACAATGCAAGTCATCTCGTGGGTTGGATGTCAATCTAAAATGAAAAGCCCTAATTCTGAAATCACAAAAACAGGGAGAAGAAAGGTCGAAAAATAAAAAAAATGAAGGGTTTAGGGTAAAAATGGATAAAACTACAAAAAAACGTAAAAAAAAATAATCAAATTTAATCATGAGATGGTTTGAAATACTATGATACAGGGTTTGAATCACCAGATATTTGATTTCTGATTGTCTGCATACCTTTTTCGACCGTATTTCACTGCTCCATAGTGCCCTCGTGCTCTCTTGCTCTACGTCTGTCTCCCACAAATATGTCACTGAATATTTTAGCAAAAAATAGTGAAATAATGAAAAGTGTTTAGTATTTAAAGAATTATTTTGTGAAATTAGATTTTCGAAAATATTTTTCCGCCCATTTTTCAATTTTCCGCCTTTTTTTCACTTAAAGAAAATAGAGTTTTGCTTTTTTTATTTGCATTTATTCGTCATTGGTGCATCACTTAATAGCATCGCATTGATGCGTCATTTTGTAACACTGGCACCGGTGTGGTTATATGTACAGTAGAACTGATTTGCGGTGAAGGCACCGAAATTACTTTTACGTGTGTACACCAAAATTTAATGAAGTCCAACCATAGAAATTGAGAATTATAATTTTTTTTATTCTTGAGAATTAGAATTATAATGAAAATTGAGAATTGGATCTGGATAAATTCTTGATGGAAATAACTATTCTTCCAATGAATTTTGTTTATTGCAGGAGGTTCCCATTGATTGGAGAGAATACAATGTGGGGTGTGTGAAGATGAAATACTAGTACTACAGGGCCCAAGTGGGCAATTCTGGTATGTGAGCCTGTTATAATTGGCACTTAAATATTTGCAACCAATATGTTTTGGAATATAATCTACAGATAGACGGATGGTCTACCAGCAATTAGTACATATAATCTGCAGAAGGGTAATGTTCTAGGAGCAATGACAATGATTCCTTCCTTCTACATTTGTTAGGAGAAGAAGACCGATTTTTGACTAGACGATGTAGTTATTACATGTGGAGGCAATGGTTTACCATAGAAAATGATTATAGCGTTGAGCAGAGGAAATACATTGCAAAATAGGATATTACATTAGTTTTTCCAATGGGAAACTGATTTGCAGGTGGAAATATGGTAGCTGCAGGTATCTATGGTTTTCTTCCCACAAAAATGATCACTGGATTTCCATTTATAATACAAGCATACTTTTCACTGGTTTCATCCACAGGACCACATCTCAAACAAGTTAGATATGCCATTCAGGTTCAATTGAAAGCCGAAGATGTGATTTTATGCAACATCAGCTTTGCTGGTAAAAGTTTATGTAAGCCAATCAAAGCTAGGACAATACTCCCAGCTGCTTTTAAATGCAATCTAGAGAATATTTCCCTTCATGGTACCTACCATCCTAATCAACAATGCCAATTGATCTTTCCCTGTTGTCCTTAAGGGAATGAGAATCGTTCCCTTCATGGTGCCTCTTGGCTTTATCAACTGCCTCGATTGATCTTTCTCTGCCATCAACTCTGGTCTCCATTTCTCCATCATGGGACCTCTTAACCCTATCGTCGGCCTCAACCAAATGCTCTCTGCCAGTCTCAACCTGTACTCCTCTTGTACTCTGTCGAGCTCTGTAGTCGTCTGCATCCCTCTAAGCGTCTCTGTCCATATTTCTGTTTGAATCACTCATTTTCTCTGTTATAAATGTCTTACCCGAAATTCGGACTCTCGTCTTTTCAAACCCTCATCTCCTCAAAAAAATTCCAACCTATGATTCAAACCCTCCGTTACTCCAGTACTGCACTTTACATAATAACCTTGTTTTGGTGTGCATTGTTTTATAGGCGCACTGGGGCAGTTTGTAAGATTGAGGTTTTTTTTTTGGTGCAGTGTTTTATGACGCACCGGTGTGAAAGCATTCTAAAGCACTAGTGCATTGGAGTAATAAGACGCACCGATGCGTGTTATGATGATAAGCACACCGATTTGTATAAAGTTCTTTTTTTTGTATGTAAGGTCATAATAAAATAATGGTAATTCTATAGTACATGAAATTATTTGCATTATTTTCTAAACTTTATTATGTTACAAAAATTCATATTATTCTAGATTCATTATTTTACAATTATTTACATATTTACAATTTTAAATATTCTAATAAAATCATTTCACATTAATGCAATTAAAATTTTGCACATTAATACAATTAAAATTTTACAAATATTTTACATACAATTAAAATTACAATTACAATTACAATTTTACAATTTTGCATACAATTATGATTAGAATTACAATTACAATTTTAATTTTACATACAATTACATTTAGAATTTTACATACAATTAGAATTACAATTACAATTTTACAATTTGTTATTTATACAATTACAATTAAAACTACAATTACAATCATTTCACAATAAATCAAATATTACAATTACAAATAAAATTTTACATTAAATATTTTACATACAATTACACTTAAAATTAAAATTAAAATTACACTTACAATTACAATTACAATTTTACAATTTCACATACAATTACCATTAGAATTAGAATTACAATTTTAATTTTACATACAACTACATTTACAATTAAAATTTTACAATTACAATCACTTCACAATAATACACTTAAAATTTTACAAATATTTTACAATATAGAATTAGAAATAGAATTAGAATTACATTTACAATTACAGTTACAATTTTACAATTTGTCATATATACAATCAAAATTAAAATTACAATTACAATCATTTCATAGTAAATTAAATATTACAATTACAATTAAAATTTTACATTAAATATTTTACATACAATTACAGTTAAAATTACAATTACATATAAAAATACAATTTTACAATTTTACATACAATTAAAATTTAAATTTCAATTACAATCACGACATAATATTTAATAAATATCATGGTCATTTAATATTAAATTAATTAATAAACATCACGATCATGATAACCATCATACAAACATCATATTCAACTAAAAAAGACATTCAAGCATCAAATTAACATTATATATTAACATCATCAGAACACAAACATCAAATATATATAAATCTCATGTCAAATAACTTATGCTATCACATACACATCTATTTGCAAGCTAAACATTAAATGAACATATCTAACATGACCTAACAATATACACATCATGATGATCACCAACATGTAAATTAAGTACAACTGCAACATGAACATAAAATACATGGACCATATATATATATATATAACTGAATAATGTTAAAAATATACAATTGTAATAAAAATGACATGGATCAACTCGTTGTAGTATGTCAACATCAATCGCAGTACTAGTGGAGGCCTAGTTAGTCAATGGTGCAACCTTAATGGTTGATGGTCTAGCCTGCTCATGATCATGACTAGTACTGATGTATGGATCAGCTGGTGGTAGTACAAAATCAATATAAGCAGTACTAGTGGAGGCATGCTCAGTCAATGTTGTAGCCTCGATGCTCGATGGTCCAACCTGCTTAAGATCATGATTAGTACTGATGGATGCTGGAGGCTGCTGATGACTAGATGTGGTTGATGGTCGAGCCTTATCTCCATCATGACTATTAGATGATAGTGGAGCCTCATGCTCATCAGGCGCAACGTGAGGTGAACGATCATGAGATGAGCCATTGCTCGCAGACTATCCATCACATCCTGCGGCTCAACCACACCTATAACATGCAACAATCCTCCTCAGTCGTGTAATAGCTGTCGTAGCTCTTGTGACATGCCACATCAGGCTATACATGTCACACAACATGCCTCTCCACATCCATATTAGCCTATCATTGACTTGTATGTCTTTGTAATGAGCAGGCCTGATGCCTGCCTCAATAATAAATGCACAGAGTTGGTCACCCAACTCCATCCTATATCGAGTATCAGGTCGACTGCCCCTAGAAAAAGGCGGTACTGACGCACCAACATGAGGAGCATGTCTCTCTCCACCGGCCTCGTGATCATGAGCCTCAGTATCTGCCATGTCCTGATCTTCATTAGGATCGACACCTCGATCATGTGGTGGTTTCAACATCTCCTCACCATCAAAAGAGCCAATGTCTACGAAATATATACAAGTACACAACAATAATTAGACAATTTCATTACACAATTTAATAAAAACAAGTTAAATAACATGCTAGAATAAATTTAAATATATCGAACAGTAATATTATCTCTATCATCTAGTAACTCATCAGCTGTGAAGAGGATGTTGGCACACCCTCGCCAATCCAATCCAGCATACGGGCAGGGGACCATAATGAAGGGATGCAGCTCGTCAACACTAGCTAGTAAGTCTAGTGCATCATTCGATATCCTGGCTGGAAACATAATCTCTCCCCTCTTGGGCATCATCTGCCCCCACATGTGCATCCAGGCCTCCAATATTGGCCTACGAGGCTGTCGAACAAAAGAAGGCCTCATCTTTGGAAACCTGTCAAAAAATAAACAGAAAATCTCTGAAGCAAAATGGAATTTGACCCTCCCTTGTGCATGAGCACGACATCTATCTAAGGCCGTACAAAACTGTCGCAAAAAAATGGCAGACCACCTGACAAGTCGTGGCCCCTGTACTATAGAATCAACATAATATAGAAGCACGAAACTAACGTGTTTCTCGTCATTGGTGTTGTGTGAAATTGTCAAAATGAGAAGTGAGAACCACTGAACGTCCTGCCTACCAAATGCACCAATACGTAGCTGACCTCTAGGGACCTTAAACTCTGAAGGAGACAGTACATTTTCTCCAATGTATCTCTGGAAGTAAACTAACTAACTCCCTGGGAACGATGGAAAATCCACCCGTCTCCTCGATTGCCCTGTAATGAAATAAATATCGTTCTCAGTGGGTGTGTACCACTAGTCAAGACCAACTTGGAAACCCTGTTGGTGGGCATTCCACCTGCAGATAAGATGTCTCAAAAAGACATTATGGGCCTTTAGGGAAGTAGCCTCCTCATAGAACTTGAGGAGGCCTACCTGCCTTAGGGGCTCTTGGGTATCTGTCGTAATAGGGTGAGGGTACGCATCTCTCTCCCTCTCTCATGCCTCCCACTGGTGAAGCATGTGATACTGCTCTGCCTGTTGTTGATGTTGTTCCTCCTCTTCTCTCTGAATCATTGACATATTAAATATTTTTTTTATTAAATCAGACATGTATTTAGGAATATACATATATAATTTTTTTTGAAAAAAAGAACAAACCTGTTAGTGCGCCACAAAAATAGTCATGCACCGGTTCCGGTGCGGCTTTTTTTTGTAGAGCACCGGAGGTGGTGCCCCAGATGACATAAAACACACCATATGCGGTGCACCTGCAATTTTCTCAAGCCCCGTTGACTATATATGGTGTCAGAAGAGTAGTGCGCTGACTAAAATATATGCCTTGGCACGTATAGTCGTGTCAGCGCACCAACTTCCTCACAAATTATATAGTCAACGGTGCGGTATTTTACCCGACCATACCATTGATCCTATCGGAATGAAGAATGCAGTGCGCTGACAGACACCAGGGCAGATATATCCGTCAACGCACTACCTTGCTATTCCCATGGTCAATGGTGTGCCCAGCTAAATGACCACACCGCAAATGTTTTTTAAATTTTAAAATAATGCGGGGTGCCTTTCAGTACTGCCTCAGAAATGGTGAAGATACCATTAGCACCATTTGTGGTGTGACCAGTAAATTTTACAGGCAACACTGCTTACCGATGCGAGCCGAATGGTTCATGCACACCGCGCGAAAAAAAAAAAAAAAAAAAAAAGGTTAATTTTAATGGTTAATTTTAAGGTTAATTTTAATGGTTAATTTTAAGTTTATTTCAAATTTTAATCCACGAGGAAGCTAAATTATGGAAAAACTAGAAAAATACATGTACATTTCACCGTCGAGGAGGCATATTAGCTCTAGAATTTACAAAAGAAAATTTGCCCACCGTTTTGCAAAATGGAAGCCGGAGATTGATGTCCAATGCACAGCAGCAATGCATGCAATGGGTGCGATGGGAGCACCGATGTCATGGCCGCTCAAAGAAGGAGAAATTCCACTGGTGCTTGAGAGCTCTGAAGTACTTAGAAAAGTGAAAAATGTGGTTTTTTGGCCGTATTTTTTTTTTTATTTAACCTTGTTTCGATGCGCAGGGTTTTATAGGTGCACCGGTGCGGTTTCTTAATAACGCACCAGGTTGTTTCAGATTTGGCGCATTGTTTTATGATGCACCAGGGCGGTTAATTAACACCGCACTGGCCTGTTTCAATTTTGGCACGGTGTTTCATGACGCACTGGGGCGGAATAGTGTTGAAGCCCTGGTGCTTTACAATAATAGGACGCACTAGGCATGTCTGTATGGAATGCACGATGTCCGATGTGCCAGTTTTTTTTGCGACCGGTGCTTTCTCTTATAGAGGGCACTGGTATTTGAGAGCAAAAAATGAAAAATGCTATTTTTTGACAGTAATTTTTTTTTAATTTAACCCCTTTTCGGTGTGCGTGTTTTATAAGCGCACTGGTGCTGTTTAAGATGAATGCACCGGTCCGCTTCTGTTTTTGTGCGGTGTTTTATGATGCACTAGCGCGGAAGAGTTTGTGCGCACTGGTGCCTTCTCTTGTAGAGCGCACTGATAATTGAGAGCTCTAGAGCACTGAAAAAAATGAAAAATCTGGTATTTTTTGCCATAATTTTTTATTTTTTAACAGATTTTCAGTGCACATGCTTTATCGGTGCACTGGTGCTGTTTCTTATGAACGCATTGGTCAATTTGTGTTTTTGCGTGTTGTTTTAGGATGCACTGGTGGAGGTTCTCAATACCGCACCGGGTGTTGTCAGTTTTGGCGCGGTGTTTTATGATGCACCGGGACGAAAGAGTTTTGAAGCATCGGTGCTCTATAGTAATACCACGCACGAGGGAGGTGTGTACGGAGCACACGGTGTCTTTTGTGCCAATGTTTTGTGTGAACTGGTGCTTTCTTTTCTAAGGAGCATCGGTGCGATGTTGAATGATAAGCGCACCGAGTGGAAAACATCCCCAAAACCCTCCACCCGCCAACCTCCTCTAGTAACCTCCGCTAGAAATGGATGTATGGAGTATTTTTATAAGGTTTTCCTCAAAAACATCCTCTAGAGGGTCTTTTCCTTATAGTGTTTTTAGTTTTTATTTTTTCGTATAGATATCCACTTCAAGTTATTGGAACAAATCAAGAAAGAGTCAATATATATCCATGTGTGTGAATGGGAATTAGGACTTATGGGGAAGAAAGAGGTGAATTTCCATGGTTAACTCTCTTCTTAGATGTTTTTATAATTATATACTTATTTATATTGTTATTTATATTATATTAATGTGAAATGAATTTAAGCATATTAGATTTCTCATTTAAAATTATTATTAAAACTTCTTAATAATTAAAATAATTTTAAAGGTAGTTACTTCTAAATTGTGGTATTAGATTTAAGAATTGCAAATTTTTGGAAACTTTTCATGTCAATTTTTCTTATCTAATTTATCTAAAATAAGGAAAGAAAGACAACTCCTTAGTTTTATGGTTATAAATTTCAAATATACATTTTTAAGAATTTGTGTGTTGACAATTAGGTATGTTATAAATGTGTGTAGATAAAAGTTTAGATAGAAGTATTAAATGATTAATGGTTATTTTTATAGGTAATAATTGATTCTCAAATAAATTTAAAAAAATAAGATTTGGAAAATTATAAACTGGAAAACATGAAGATTCCTAAGAATGAATTATAAATATATCATCTTAAATTTATCTTAATTCTAAATTTACCAAATCAAACATTTCTTCAATTTAGAATAGGTTTGCATCTCAATATGGATTTTGGTTTTATTATTAATTATAATGATAAATATAACTAGAAATTGTATCATATGTTGCAAAGAAAACTCTGTAAAGCAATAACATAGGAAATAGTAGTATAGAGTAAAAAATATGTAATATATTATGTGATTTAATTGAATATTCAACTTATAAATATAAATTAGTTTATTTAAGAGAAATTATAGGTTTGGAGAATTGTTTGGATAAAAAAATTGATTTTTTTGTTAAGAATTAGAAAGTCCTATTATATTTGAAAAAAAATAAATTAAATAAAAAGAAAATAAAATTTTAATGCAGCTTTAAAAATCTGTAAAAACTATTTATTATTTAATCTCTAAACACAAAAAACTTGGTTTGCAAACATGCTGGAAGGTCAATAAAAGCAACACTTGGGACTCTCAATATTGTATTTTCAAGGCAACCTCTTAAATTACAAATTTTCACATAGTAATTTCAAATAAGCTTCCAAACTCAGTACTTCAATTATCCACTAGTGAACCGGAGAAAAAATTGTTATTATCTATGTAAAGTATAGATTTCATGATTTACTTTGAACAAATAAAAATATCGAAAAAGATAAACAAAACCCACACAAATGCTAATAGCATCCTTTCTATAGCTACAGAACTCTTGATCATCTGGCGATGACTGCTGTAAAATTCTGCACTGCAGAATCATGGTCTTGTTTTCAGCATATAGACCTTACTGCTAAGATGTAAGGACCAACACTTCTAACTCACATAATACCAAGACCTCAGGTGAGGCTTTTTCTTTCTAAAAAAAGGGCAATACTTTAAAGCCTTTACTAAAAGGTTGGCCCTAAGGTCTGATCAGATTAGGTCATGGTCCTAAAGCCTCATACCTCAGAAAGGGAAAAAAACAGTTAAGATTGGTAAGCTGACTACATATTGCTATTTCTATTGTTCTCAACCCCAATGTAAAGGCTGGCCGTGAGGTTACGTCATAGTCCTAAAGCCTCATACCTCATAAAGGAAAAAAAAAAATAGTTAAGAATGGTAAGCTAACTACATATTGCTATTTCTACTGTTCTCAACCCCAATTCTCAAAGGTCTGTTTGGTTTGATCCTAGTGAAATACCAAATTATAACACCTGCAGAAATCAATCCACCAACAGCAACCAGGACCATGGTCCCTGTCTTCCAAGAATCCAACATTAACTTTCAAGTTTCAGATTCCGGAATAGAAGCATATCAAATGAAGCCACTGGAATTGTTCTTGTAATCCATAATTAAGTCCTATGTTTTACCTTCAATCACCCTGTCTGTTTTGTGGTGAAGATGGCTATGATCTGTAAACAAGCAAGCATAGCATATGTCAGTGGTGTCATTATAATCACTATAATTTGTGTGTCTATTTATGCCTAAACACAGGTAATTTAGGGGATTTGAACATCAATTTTCTGGATACAGAACACTTTATTATTATGACTATTGTTAATTAAGTTGTCATTATTACGACTATTGTCAATTAGGCTGCTCCCTATGGATTTAAAATTTTTACAGTGCTTAAAAAACAAAATTAAGATCTTCACATTTTCAATCACTTAATGAATAATAAACACTAAATATATTTCATAATATTTTTTCCTTATATTTATTTATGGATATGGATTCTTAATCAAAATTCTAGAATTGGACATAAAATGCCAGAATTTGGACATTTAACAAGATACCCACATTACTGATAGTCATTCAACCCACATTACTCATAGTCATTTAACCTATGAATTGAACACAAGTAATTTAGGGGATTTGAACATCAATTTTTTTTTGGTACAGAAAACTTCATTATTATGACTATTGCTAATTAAGTTGTCATTATGCTCTTTAGCTATTTAAAATTTGATGAAAAACATTGTTTCAACAATTTTATTTGAGTGATAAATATTTAAATTCTATTACAGAAATAAGTTGAATTTAATATAAAAATAGAATCTATAAGGGTAAAAAGAACACATATTCATTTTAATTCTGGAACTAATATTTTACATTTAATGAGTAATAAACACTAAATATATTCCATAATACTTTTTCCATATATTTATTTATGGATATGGATTCTTAATATAAATGCTAGAATTTGGACATTTAACAAGGTACCCACATTACTGATAGTCATTCAACCTATGAATTGAACACAGGTAATTTAGGGGATTTGAACATCAATTTTTTGGATACATAAAACTTCATTATTATGATTATTGTTAATTAAGTTGTTATTATGCTTCTTAGCTATCTAAAATTTGATGAAAAATATTGTTTCAACAATTTTATCTAAATGATAAATATTTAAATTCCATTACAGAAATAAGTTGAATTTAATATAAAAATAGGATTTATAATGGTAAAAAAACACAGATTCATTTTAATTCTGAAACTAAGATTTTACCTTTAATGAGTAATAAACACTAAATATATTCCATAACATTTTTTCTATTTTTCCATATATTTATTTATGGATATGGATCCTTAATATAAATAAGAGAATTTGAACATTTAACAAGGTACCCACATTACTGATAGTCATTCAACCTATATAGTCGTATGGGAAGTTGCAAACTATGTAGTCCTATGGGAAGGGCTGCAGGCACAGTGGGAATTGTAGTCCAGACAAATTATCTTTATCAATTTTAGGCATTAGGCATTGAACGAGGTATCCCATCATTGATACAAATTCCAGCATTATTGATAGAAATTCCACCCATGAAACGGAAAATTAAGGAAAACACAATCTCAGTCATGTAAAAATAGCTTGATATTAAGGTCGTCACATAAATAACAATCAAAGGTTGTTAAGGGGATGCTAACAGTGAACTTATTTGCCCGGAGTTTGTGCAGGCGATCCCAACCCATTGAGACCATCAGGGTTCAGAACCGCTCCAACTTTTTGGCGCCGTGTATGGCAGCTGCAGCAGAAAATCAAAATAAATATAAGACCATTTCGAGCTATTACCAAGTTGTGTGATGTTGCAGATACAATTTTCAATTCTGCAGATAATAGAAATGCTGAAAACTGAATATGAGATAGACTACATGGACTGCCAAGTCAAATGTGCTTGCGAGCTAACCGTCGTTGGGTTTTGTGACCGCTGAAACTCCACTGCAAATGCAGAGAAGAAGTACAGTAATAATTAAACCAAAGTATGGAGTCGCCTTGATTTTCTGTACTGAAACAACAAATGCATTCCTGAACAGATGTTGGGGGCGGCTCATAGAATTTCCAATCATACACAAGCCACCGTTGGTATACAATATAAAGAAAACATTAGTCGGAATCGTTCCTCTGGCTCCGAATTTTATAATTTGTATGAATTTTTCAATGACTTACTCTACTAAAGAAATACGTTGAATTTAATATAAAAATAGAATCTATTTTGGTAAAAAACACATATACATAATTCCGGAACTAAGATTTTACAGAGCTTAAAAAAATTAAGATCTTCACATTTTTTTAATAAACACTAAATTAAAATAAATCTATTCTAGTTAATGTGTAGTTATTTAAAACTATAATGTTCTAAGTTTTTTTTCCTTTTCACTCTCAAACAATTGAGCAGTCTCATAGTATCTGTATCTGTAACCAGCAGTAAATTGCCTGCGTGTCTTCGTGATAAAAGGGTTTCCAAGACTAAGCCAGTGCCAATCCACAGAGATTCCTTGCATTCAGCCAACCTGAATGAAACTGGCTCAAAGTTTGTGATTCAGAAATACACTGACGCAGGCTTGGTTGGTTTTTATGCACAAGTTGCATTGAATCAAAAGTACAAGAGTACATTTCAAATAAAAGTAGCATCAAATTTAAATTTATAAATACATATTAGAAATTAGTTTGCACTCTGTAACCAGCATACTTGAACAGTAAGGTTGTGACATTAGTGTCATGGCAGAGACACAGGAAATTGCCGAATTCTGTCTCATAGCCACTGGACTCTCTTCCATACACATCATACTGACACGTCACTTGGTGATTTGTGTTTAGATTCTTAATTCAAGCTAATACCATAGGCAGGAATTTGGTTATATTGAGCATTTTCAGATATTTCTTTCAATTTTATGGACAGTGTAGTTGTTTGGAGGACCTAAAATTGTTTTTCTTAATCATTTTCAATTCTAAATAATATTATTTCAATAGTCTAATATAAAAATTACAAGTGGTTAACCACTTGTTTCTAAAAAATTATTAATTTTTTTTTTTTAATGTGTGTTTTTTCAAGTGAAAATGTTGTATTCACAATTATATTAATAAATTAATTTATTTTAATTTATTTTTTATTTTTTTATTTTATTTTAATTATATGGTGACTAAGTCAAAATGATTACCTGCATTAAGATTTCTCTCACATAAGTTATAAAATATTTGTGAGTGTATATTTCAGAACCTTTTAATCAAGTTTATATAAGTTTATGGATAAATGTTTCATGCAACTCTTAGTAAAAATTCATTAGCTCCATGTTATTAGCCCACGGTATTGTAAGAAAGCCTATTTACAAATTAATAATATCCATGGTATACATGGTTAAGAATATTGTTATATTGAAAGTTTCTTTTAAGTATTAAATTTTTATATATTATTATATTGTAAGTTTATTGTAGGTATTAAGTTTTTATATGCTTATTAATTAAATTTATATATAGTTACAAAATCATTATTTTATAGAACTAAATTTTCATACTTTTTTTCTTTTAGATTTAATTTCAAAAAAGTAATAAATTAAATTAAATAAAATATTTTAAAAAAATTTGGCATACATTATGCCTAGCCCTTACATATATCCCTCATTTTGAGATGTAGATAACCCTTGTCACTTTTCACTAATGTATAAAATGTAAATACTTGATTAAAAGAAAAAATAGGCTAAGTCAAAAGGTACATGAATTCCACATTTGAGGGGGCTTGCTTAGGATTTAAAAGAGATTTGATTTGGTTTATGAAAACCATTGAAGGTTGAGTGGTGTGTCTTAAATGGACCATTTAGCTTAATTAATTGAGCTCAAAAGAAAAGAAAATAAGCCATGCTTCTTTGGAAAATTTTACAAGGCAAAAAGGACATAAATTTAAAAGGAAATAGTGAGAAAACTACAAGCTTGTAAGGTATACATGCCACCCACTCCAACAATCTAACCAACAAAAAAAAAAATCTATCGGATATATGTTGGAAATATGTTGTTATTGATGGTGAAGGAAAAGGTAAAGGCAATGAAAAACATTGGAAAATGGAAGCATGGAAATTATTAGTAACAAAGGAAAATTTATGTAAAAAAAGTTGAAAAAACAAGAAAGGAAATTGAAAAGCACTATAAATGGCATTGTCTATATTGAAAACAGAAAATAGAAAAGATGAAAAAGTCAAAACATGGAAAATTATTAGTGAAGAAGATAATATGGATGCAAATGGTACTCAAAATATGGAGTTAGTTTTGGAGAAGTGTATCATGTCATAAACATGTAAAACCCACACAGCTTTAAAGAGATGAGAAAAAGTATTATAGTTATATGTGAAAGATTGAAAATAGCCTCCTGGATTGTGAGATAGATCCATTCAAAGTTGAATTGTCTCAAGTCAAAGTTACCATAGTCAAACAGGTGGTTGGAGACACTTTTCCAAGTTTGACAATGGAGCCAAACCCAACAATAGAGTTAGTGGAGAAACTAAAAGGTGGGCCGATCATACCTCGCACGGAAAGGTGTTTTTATTGGGGTTGGTGGAGCCCACCGGGTAAGATACCTTAGTGGTATGGTAATGGCGTATACGTATAAGAGCCAGGATGCATGCGGTAGCATGACGCCAGCATATGATGCCATCCCGATAGCCTGACATTATTCACTGTGGCACAACCCTTTTGGCGCACAAAAGGGATGGATTGGGATATTGGCACCATGACACGATAACAAAGGGTTGTTCAATGGGAAGCAAGCGGAGGAGCCCACTTGACAACCTCATCGAGCGGAGGAAGCCCAAAGAGTATGAACCTGGAAAATGTTTTAGGGAACACAAGGTTAAGCACCGAGAGATAGGCATAGCGTGCACGTGGACAAATGGCAACATTGTTAGTCCTCGACGTGTCGGGAGGTGTTTTTTCATATTGTCGATTGCGTAGATAAATGATGTATATCCATTCCGAGACCACTCCTACTAATATCACAAACCATAATGGAGTCGTGTCAAACCTAATTGTTTTTTATAAAATAATTTTACAAATAAAATGATCGAAAAGCAAGGGTTTCGAGGATGCTTTCTTTCTCCTCGAAACAACACGTGGCAGTATTTAAATGGTTACACTTGACGTCAGCATAGGGCAATCAGTAGTCGACATGTGAAAGTTATATTTTTCATTTCTAGGCACCCAAAAGGTCTATTTTCAAATGACATGTGTTATGAATCATTAGTCAACACATGGTGCAGGTGATGTCAGAATGACATCATCGCACTAGATGGAGCCCTATAGTTTTCTAATAGTGCACATAGAGGTAACCCCAAGTAGCGGGAGCTAGGAAACGTTAATCATTTAGAGGTTGGAAGAGCGAGAGAAAATAAGATTGAGGTTGGGAGGACGCCACAGGACAACTCATCTCAGAGGTATGGAGCCCAAAGGCTTTATAAAGGGCACATAAACAAAAGCAACATGATAAGGAGAGATATGGGCTAAGCATCCACACAGGGTTTTATTCCAAAGTTAGAGGACCAAGGGCACAAAGGTTATAAAATAAAATGAGTCAGAGAGGCTCTTAAATAAGCTAAGTGCCTCGAGTCTTGGGTAGAGGTCACAACCTATAGCTATCTAGCGCAAAACAGATAAGAGGCTCAACGCAAGAAGCCTAAGGAGCTTAAGGCCAAAATCGACAGATTTGGTAGTATTTTCTATGTTAAATTAAAAAGGGCCGCGAAGGCTAGGAAGGCCTTTTTTCCTATAGAAATCTTTTTGGCATGGATGGATGAGTTGACAACAACTTTGTTAGTGTGTTATGATTACAACAACCTTTGGGCTAATGAATGAAAGACCCGACAACTTAATTGACTCCTAAAAAGGACGGGAGGAATAACTTGGAGTTCCGATAAAAGCATGGACGAGTTAGTAGATAGATTTGGCAGTATGGAAGATATGGAGATTCACTAAAAGTAGAAAGTCAGAATTCAATTTTGTTAAAAAGTGAGAATAGCAAAATTAAGTATAAAATCTCAAAGTTTGAATTGAAATCAGAGATCACAAATTCAATATTTTAAGAGAATAATTATACAACTAAATTGAAGAGGACAAAGGAAAAAATATGACAACCATGCGTCACATCAAATAACAATTTAACCAAAGATTCAAGACAAAAATATGAGTCCAGAAATATTTATAAGGATAATTCGAGCAATAAAGTTTAAACGTTGCAAGAGAGAAGAATGCGAGGATTATAGGTTGTTGGTGCATCATGATTCATAATGGTGGAATGCATCAAGGGTAAATCAAGGACTCATATTGGTATGTGAAAGGTATTTTAGATATGTAAGCAATTCCATTGGTGATTGGTGTTGATGTTGATGGTGCACATAGTTTGGTGATTTGTTCAGTAATGTGAAATTGTAGAAGGTGATCCTGATGGTGTATTTGATTAGTAATCAAATATTGTTGAATGTGTTTTTATGGTGGATTTAGTGAGAAGTTGCAGTGAGAAATATTTATTTGTTTGTGTCATAAGTGGCCTATTGGTTCTAGTTCGAAAATGGATTAAATTTTGATCAACAAGTTTGGAAAGTGGTAGCTTGCATATCATGGGTAGTATGTGTTGAAAAGTGTAACTAGGATCGAGCTTCATATTGACTATGTAAATATGTATTCATGTAAAGAATAAGATAAAGAAAATAATATATATATATATATATATATATATATATATATATATATATATATATATATATATATATATATATATATTATACTTATTTTTGGGTTTCCTGAGCAATATTTTATTATAGATAGTCTTATTCTTGATGTATACTAGGGTTTTATTCTCGTCATAAAATAATCAAGTGTTATGTATATATGAATGCTCAAAGACGTTTCTATAAAAGTGTGGAAGAATGGATTAAAGACAACCCACATTCAACATTACAAGATAAGCTTAATGATGCAAAAAGATTGTTGAAAATGCAGCAAGATGATGGAGAAGATGATGGAGCCTAGTGAAAAGAAGTCGCCTTCACTAGGTGGGCCCGTAGGCTATTTTTGGCGCAAAGTCTATTTTTAGACTATGTCTATTTTTAGACATATGGAGCATGGTCCAGGGGTTGCAGTATGTTATTCTTGGATGATTGGTCGAGTTGGTAAAAATAGATGGACTCTATTTTTAGACTTTCAGGTGGTTTCTATTTTTAGACTGCCGAGCTAAAAATAGAACAGTCAAATATTATTTACCCTTAATAATATTTGGACTCTAAACTTCAGTTTACTCTCTTGGAGCACTTCAGTTTGACCCCCGGAGGTGGGGCATGCAGCTGACATGAGGATTTACGCTATTCCCATGTGTTTGGTTGAGCTAATGCGTGATTGACTTCAGTTAGACTCATGTGGCAGAGTTTTGGTGGAGTTGATTGAGGAGTTGATGGAGATTGTGTTCCGGTTAACTAGTTGAACTAGTTGTGATCAGTTTAACTGGAGATTACACTAGAGATGAGTTGGGTGAATTAAATATTATTTAATTCACTGATATTAACTCATTATTCAACTAAAGAACACATCATTTAACTCAGTGCATGGACAGTTCAGTGGATATTAGCGAAAGAGGTAGATGAAAGGGTGAGATCGACAACGGTTGTATATTAGTTGTGCATGAGATTTGCACAATCAGTGGGATGAGAGTGCCAGTGATGATTGCGCTGTTCAATCAAGGTGAATTCGAACTTGGTTCAGCTACATTCACACTTTGGATTGCGCAGTAGAGGCAGACAGACTAGAGGAGGAGTTTTGAACCCGCGATCGGTTCAAACTGAGCTAGTTTTGTGTGTAGTTTTTGGAGACAGTACTGTGTACTTGTGAGGAGTATTCTATTGTGTAAATCTACATGATTCTCATCCATTATATGATACATATAGCTGGGGGTTTTCAGCTATAAGATTTCCCCATACATGCTGCGTTCTATGTGTGTGATTTGATGTTCTGTCGCTTTGTTTTTTTATTCCGCATGTGACGATTAATGGTAGAAGCGATTATGTGTTATGCATGCAATTCGAATTGATGTATGATCAGGTTAATCGAAGCGAACAAACTTCATTATTCAGCAAATTTCTACATGGTATCGGAGCGAAATTAATCGTCCAGATCTATTACGGTGATTGTTTATTATTTCCTCAGACAGAGTCTGCATGCGGGCCAGGTAGCCTCCGGAATATTCATCCTTCCTTGTAAGGTGAAAGATCTGGTGAATGCTCATGCAGTCAATCTCTGATTTGGAAATAATTAGCTCTCAAGTGTAGATCGGAAGCGATCAAGTTTATCAGCTCTTAGTGAAATTCGAATTTGCAGATTTGTGTTCTTGGTGCCGCGGCGAAAATGTCCTTCAACGGTTTGTGACTCGAATATGCTCTTGAAGGCAGTTCGAATTATGTTGCATGGAAGGACTACATGGAGGCTGTATTGGATGATAATGGGCTGTTGGAATTCGTGGAGAAAGATGTTCCAAAGCCTACCTCTACTGATGCTGCTGTTGTGGAAGCATGGCAAAAGAAACAGGTGAAATGTCGAAGGATCTTGTTGGAGGGCGTTAAGGATCATATTGTATCCAGCCTGCATGGTAAAGCTACTCCATATTTAATGTGGAAAGCGCTGACAGATCTGTACCAGAGCAAGAGCGACCAAAGGAAACTGGCGCTCAAAGATAGACTGAGAAACATCAAGATGGAGAGAGGAGAAAGCATTCCGAAATACCTCACGAGGTTCACCCAATGTCGGGATGAACTGGGAAGTCTTGGTGTGACGGTGGATGATGAGGATCTGGTGAGTTTGGCGCTTCTTGGTTTGCCGAAGAGTTGGCATGCATACCAAGATAGTGTCAATGGTCAGGAAAAGTTGCTGGGATGGGAAAGACTATGGTCTGATCTCGTGCAAGAGGAGATCTGGCGGAATACCAGAGATGGAGCTTCATCAAAGGGAGTTGATGAAGAAAACTGCGCTTTGGCTGCCAAAGCAAAGAAGGGGAAGAATAAGTCTTCTCAATCCGGTGCTAAGGGTAAGCAGAAGCAAGACATGTCCAAGGTGAAGTTCTTCCACTGTCACCAGCACGGAAATTATGCCACGAACTGTCCGCAAAAGAAGAAAAACAAGAAGGCTAGCGGATCTGCATTTGGAGAGGCATTGGCCTCGCAGTTCGAGCTTGACTTTTCACTGATCGCATGCTTGGTTTCAAGTGTGATGGGATCGGTGTGGTTCTTGGACAGCGGCGCATCATTCCACATGACTGGAGATCGGGAGTTGTTTTCAGCTCTGGAAGACAAATATCTGGGCATGCACATCGAGATGGGCGATGATGGTAGATACAGTGCGACTGGTATCGGTGCCGTATCCTTTCAGAGGGAGTCTGGTAAACCCTTTGTCTTAAAGGATGTCATGCATGTACTTGGGTTGAAGAAGAACCTAATTTCAGTAGCGATGTTGGAGGATAAGGGGTATGATGTGGTCTTCAGCAAAGGAAAAGCCTTCCTGCGCAGTAAGACTACTGGAGAGACCCGGATGATAGGGGTTCGAGTCAAGAACCTGTATCAGTTGCAAGTAGATGGCTGCGCAACAATGGCATGCAAGGCGGGAGAAGTGGTGAGCCGGGATGATGAGGGCGAACTGTGGCACCGGAGATTGGGCCACCTTCACCATGGAGCCTTGAAGATACTGCAGCAGATTCCTATGAGACTTCCAAAGGGCACTCTTGCGCAGTCAGATCAGTGCAAGGGGTGTACCTTGGGGAAGTATGTGAAAGCCACCTTTCACGAGAATGATAGTCGCGCCATGACGATCCTTGAGAGAGTTCACATAGACGTGTGTGGTCCTTTCTCAGTTGCTTCGACAGAAAAGCACAAGTATTACTTGATCTTTGTTGATGATTTCTCTCAAAAGTGCTGGATCTTCTTCATGCAGAAGAAGAGAGAGACATTCGCGAAGTTCTGTGAGTTTAAAGCACTGGTCGAGAAGGAGTCGGGGAAGAAGGTGAAGGCTCTCAGGAGCGACAATGGTGGTGAATTCATCTCGGCTGAATTCAAGGAGTTCTGCAGCGCAGAAGGGATTCGGAGAGAGCTCATCGCACCCCATAACCCACAGCAGAACGGGGTGGCTGAGCGGAAGAACAGAACAATCGTGGGTGTTGCACCGGCGATGTTGCATGATCAGGGCCTACCCCTTCACTTGTGGGCTGAGGCATGCAACACAGCAGTGTATGTGCAGAACCGTTGTCCTCACAAGGTTCTTGGCATGAGTACACCGGAGGAGGCTTATTCTGGCAAGAGGCCTGATATTTCTCATTTGAGAATCTTTGGTTCTCCTGTCTACATGCATGTGACGAAGGATGCAAGAAGGAAGCTGGATCCGACCGCAGAGGAAGGAATATTTGTGGGGTACACTGATACGCCCCACAACTATCGGGTGTATGTGCCAGACAGTCGCAAGACTGTTTTTTGACGGGATATAAAATTTCTGGAGGAGAAAGCCATGTAGTGTTTGCTTGAGAGGGAGCCACACTTGCATGCAGAGGAGGAGCTGTTAGCTCCCAAGGAGGAGTCTCTGGATGTGGATCAGCCACAAGAGGAGGTTCAGGGATTGGAAGAAACCACTCATGCAGCGCCAACCATCAGAGGGCGCTAGTGCACTACAGAAGCTGAGCGACTGGCTCAAGATGCAGAGAGGGTTGTAGGACCACCTACAACTCAGCGCAGACAGAGACAGTCACCGGATCGGTACACTGGATACATGGCTCTTGTGAGCAAATGTGTCGTGACGGAGCCTTCCTCTTTCGAGGAAGCTGTGGAGGAACCCGCTTGGGTTGATGCCATGATCGAAGAATATGATTCGATCATTAGAAACAGTGCATGGGAGATTGTCCCAAGACCGAAGGAGAAGTCAGTGGTAGGTTCGCGATGGATCTACAAAGTGAAGCAGGCGGCTGACAGGAGTGTGGAGAAGTACAAGGCGAGATTTGTCGCCCGAGGCTTCTCACAGATAGAGGGAGTCGACTATGAGGAGACCTTTGCACCTGTCGCAAGGTATTCCTCCATACGGACGATCCTTGCTCTCTCAGCGCAGATGGGGTGGCACATCCATCAGATGGATGTGAATACTGCGTTCCTCAATGGAGTTATTGAGGAAGAGGTGTACATAGAGCAGCCTAAAGGTTTCGAGATCTTCAGCAGGGAGTCGCATGTGTGCCAACTCAAGAGAGCACTGTACGGGCTGAAGCAAGCACCTCGTGCTTGGTACACTCGGATAGACAGCTACTTCACCGGGCTTGGATTCTCCAAGAGTGAGGTAGATCCAAACCTGTACCAGATTGTGGTGGAGGGGAAGCTGTTGATCATCGTACTGTATGTAGATGATCTGATTTTGACTGGCGATGAGCAGTTGATACTTTCATGCAAGGAGGATCTTGCACGAGAGTTTGAGATGAAGGACTTGGGCCTCCTTCATTATTTCCTGGGATTGGAGATTTGGCAGCGGAGCGGTGGACTGTTTGTTCCTTAGGGCAAGTATGCTCGGGAGATTCTAGAGAGGTTCAACATGCATGGCTGCAAGCCTGTTGATACCCCTCTTCCTGGTGGATGGAGGAAGGGAGATGCTACTTCGGAGGAGGTAGTGGATGCAACTGTCTTTCGACAGTTGGTGGGGTCGTTGATGTATCTGTTCAATACTCGACCCGACATATGCTATGCAGTTAACCAGCTTTCACAAGCTATGGTTAGGCCTACCAAGCTCTTTTGGAAGGCTGGCAAGCATGTGTTGCGTTATATCAGTGGCACAGCGGGATATGGACTTTGGTACAGACAGGAGGATGGAGTGAAGCTTTGTGGCTTCACAAATGCAGATTGGGCAGGGAGCCCAACGGACCGGAAGAGCACATCTGGAGGGATCTTCAGCATTGGGTCGACAGCAGTTTCCTGGTACAGTAGGAAGCAGAGATCCGTAGCACTCAGTTCAGCAGAGGCCGAGTACATGGAAGCAAGCTTGGTTGCATGTGAGGCGATCTGGATGAGGAAGATCCTGGTCGGCTTGTTCGGGTTGCATTTGGAGCCTACAGTGATTTACTGTGATAACCAGAGCTGCATCAAGCTCTCGGTTAATCCAGTTTTTCATGATAGGTCCAAACACATTGACATCAGGTACCATCACATCAAAGACTGTGTTCAGCGGAGGATCATGTTGTTGTCCTACATTCCGACGGAGGATCAGGATGCTGACATTCTAACGAAGGCGCTCACCAGGAGAAAATTCGAGTTTCACAGAGGCAGGATAGGGGTTGCAGACAATCCATATCTTTCTGAGAGGGAGTGTTGAAAATGCAGCAAGATGATGGAGCCTAGTGAAAAGAAGTCGCCTTCACTAGGTGGGCCCGCAGGCTATTTTTGGCGCAAAGTCTATTTTTAGACTATGTCTATTTTTAGACATATGGAGCATGGTCAAGGGGTTGCAGTATGTTATTCTTGGATGATTGTTCGAGTTGGTAAAAATAGATGGACCTCTATTTTTAGAATTTCAGGTGGTTTCTATTTTTAGACTGCCAAGCTAAAAATAGAATAGTCAAATATTATTTACCCTTGATAATATTTAGACTCTAAACTTCAGTTTACTCTCTTGCGACACTTCAGTTTGACCCCCGGAGGTGGGGCATGCAGCTGAAATGAGGATTTACGCTATTCCCATGTGTTTGGTTGAGCTAATGCATGATTGACTTCAGTTAGACTCATGTGGCAGAGTTTTGGTGGAGTTGATTGAGGAGTTGATGGAGATGGTGTTCCGGTTAACTAGTTGAACTAGTTGTGATCAATTTAACTGACGATCACACTAGAGATGAGTTGGGTGAATTAAATATTATTTAATTCACTGATATGAACTCATTATTCAACTAAAGAACACATTAGTTTAACTCAGTGCATGGACAGTTCAGTGAAGACAAGTGGAAGAGGTAGATGAAAGGGTGAGATCGACAGCAGTTGTACATAAGTTGTGCATGAGATTTGCACAATCAGTGGGATGAGAGTGCCAGTGATGATTTTGCTGTTCAATCAAGGTGAATTCGAACTTGGTTCAGCTACATTCACACTTTGGATTGCACAGTAGAGGCAGGCAGACTAGAGGAGGAGTTTTGAACCCGCGATCGGTTCAAACTGAGCTAGTTTTGTGTAGTTTTTGGAGACAGTACTGTGTGCTTGTGAGGAGTATTCTATTGTGTAAAGCTACATGATTATCATCCATTATATGATACATATAGCTGGGGGTTTTCAGCTATAAGATTTCCCCATACATGTTGCGTTCTATGTGTGTGATTTGATGTTCTGTCGCTTTGTTTTTTTATTCCGCATGTGACGATTAATGGTAGAAGCGATTATGTGTTATGCATGCAATTTGAATTGATGTATGATCAGGTTAATCGCAGCGAACAAACTTCATTATTCAGCAAATTTCTACAAAGATCCTTCTTTAGTGCTCAAGTAAATACACTACAAGTTGGCCTTGAAACAAAAATTAAAGTCGGCCTATAAACAGTGACATAGGTCGGCTTATTAACAAGAAAGAAAAAATATATATACCCCTACATGTGTTGCGCAGAAGAGTAGAAAATTGTGAATTTATCTTAGGTTTTTACAGGTTTTAAAGTGAGGATTTGGGAACATGAACAAGTTCAGATTTCAGGATAAAGAGAAGTGTGTTATATATTTGGATTAGGGCTAAAATATTGCGGATTAGGGATAACTCTGAAGGAAGTGAAATTGTGAGAGTTTTGAAGCAATGACAACGTGAAAAGATCTAAAATAAAAGTGGAAATATAAGTGCAGATATTTTGAAAAAGGGTGTGTTGATTGTACTAAGGTAAAATTGTGGATCAGAACTTAGGTGTATATACCAATATTGCTGATGAAGTCACGACAATTATCTCTAGAAGGTAGCAGTTTGAAAAGTGTAAGAAAATGAGGAAGGTAAATCTATGGTTTACCTTCCTAACTATAGTCCAAGAAATAAAGTTCCATGTGTATTCAAAGTAAATAAGATGTTTGTCTCCAATATTTGACTAAGCAATAAGAATTAAAACTTAGAGACCGAATTCTCTAGTATTGGTGCAGGACAATGCAGGTTGGTGTAGAAAATAATGATCAATGTTGGAGGTCAACAAAGAAGAAGTGACAAGGTCTTGGAAGAATACATAGGTCAAGGGTCTAATTCTTGGTCATGGTACTTGTCATATGAGGATCTATAATAAGAATTCCTTACGTGTTTTCCTCTGCAAGAGGTAGAGGTTTTTCCCTCACTCTAGGAGCCTAATTTTTGTGTCTCGTGTATTTTGATAATTGACTTAATGAAAGACTAAATAAGCTAAAGAAGAGAAGTCATAAGTAACTCAAGTAAGCACACAAGTAATTATCAAGAAGAGAATTTGAATTAATCACCAGCCCTCTAAATTCTCAACATGGAATCATAGCTAAGGTGTTGAACAAAGTGGCTACTTGACAAAGAAGACACTCGAGGAATCGAAGATCAATGTTTGGGTTGAAAATTCAAATCGGTTTCCAAGGAAGACTCTCAATCTATTTTTAGAAAGATCTTATATCTCATTCAAAGGATTAACTAATTCAAGAAAATAATATTTTCCATCAAATATTTATATTCAATACATTGTTAGATGAGGAAATCATATTTTGAAGATATCCTTTATCATCAAGGATCCAATAAAATCTACATTGGAGATTTCAATGTTAGAAGAAGCTCCTAAATTTATCTTTTTCATCATCAACGAAGCTACAAGCCACTCTACTCAAGTAAGTATCTATGATATTACTTAAATCTGTCAAGATGACTTATTGTAAAGAGAGAAACAAGCTTGCTGGGTCATCAAAATTTAGTGCATGGAAGGAGAGAAAATATTTGAATTTAATTGAAGACGAATTTATGGAATGCATCGAAGGACATACAATTCAACCACCAAAAGAAGATGCTACAGTTCATGCCAAGTATATGAAGGGAGAAATGAGAGCCCAGAGGATTCTCATAGAATCCGTTAAGGACTCACTCATTCCCTATGTATCAAATTTAAAGTCTACAAAAGAAATATATGAGAAATTGGTGGAGCTATTCTCTGTGAGTACCGCAACAGAAGAAATATCTTTGAGACAAGAACTATAAAAAATGTAATTTTCAAGAGAAGAAGGGATCAATTCATACTTCATGAGGGTTTTTGAAATAAGAGAAAAACTACAGAAACTCGGAGAAGTAATGTCTGAGACTGAGATGACTACAGTGGTGTTGAATTCTCTACCAGAAGAATGGGGAAACTTCACTTCTATCTTATACGGGAATAAAGAAGCCACACCATTCCATGATTTATGGTCTCTATGAAAAATAGAGGAAACAAGATTGAAAGCCAGAGTTGATATAGTATCAAGTGAAGGTAATCAAGCCTTGGTAGCCATATCCAGGAAGAAAGGAAGATTCAGAAAATTTGGTCCTCAGAATAAAAGAAGCAGTATGGAAAAATTATGATGCTTTGGATGCAATGAACTTGGGAATTATAAAAGATATTTTCCTAAATCTGGAAATGATAAGAGGAAAAATGAAGAAGCCCATGTCATAGATATGAGGGAAGAACTAGATGCAAAGAAATATAAGAATGAAGAAGTGAGAGATCTTTATTATGATTGAGATCATCTTCCTCTTTAAGTGGTTTATGTTGGTTGTATAATAGTATTATATGAAGAAATGTATATTGATAGCATCATTATAGAGGCATGGTATGAGCTCTTGGTGAAAAAAATCCTCGAAAAAATCACTCATAACAATACAGATGGAAGGCAGTCATTAATATCAAGTGTCATTATGGAAACAAGTGCTCACAATTTCTAATGGATTTCGCCATGAAATCACTAGTTAGAAAGAAAGCATAAAGGTTTCATCAAATATTTATATTCTACAGAATTGTGGGATTAGGATGTGATGAAATATTGATGAATCATGTTAATGGAATGAAGTTCATCATTCTAGTAAAACTACTATAGGATGAATCAAAGGAAAAATATATGAGGTATATATATTTACATTCTTACATTGGATGTTGTGAAGTCATGTCATATGGTTGTAGGTAATGGAATTCTATATTTAGAAGTAGGATCTATGTAGTAGGATCTCTCACGGTGCACTGATAGATGAAATCAACATAATATATCCTCATATGGAATATGATGTAATTGTATATGAACAAGGAACTTGAAATTGGAAGTCCCTGGGAATGAATATGTGAAGAAAGGAAGAGATCATGAAGTGCAACCATGTCAAGAGGCTATTATCATCTGGAAGCCAAGAATATGTTACTAGAATATCTCTGGGGAGGATATGTAGAATTTGATATAAGTCTGGTAAAGAAGAAGACCCTTGACAATTCATGTCATTACGAGATGTGTCAATCTGAATAGAGGATGTCGATGCCTACAAGAAGATGTCTTGGTGAAATATCATCACTAAGGAAGCTTTTGTTTTTAAAATTTCATACATATATGACTATCTGGATGAATTTGTGGAGGTCTGATAATCATGTGAAAGAATATAAGATCCTTGAGGATGATTCGAAAGAAAGAAGCATGGCATAAAAGGTGGACCAAATAATAAATAATGATGAGTCACTTGTTGGTTGATGACATGACTCATGAATGAAAGTGATGGATGATATGTTCCCTATGGAGCTAAAGTTGAAGATTCCTCAATATCTAAATTCATGACATCAAGGGGAGGAATTCTTCATGAGAATCTAGGTGTCTCACCATTGCTGATACAATTCCCTGGTTAAGAGGGAGCCTGCTGGTAATTTTTTTACTTGGAAGAAACTAGGTAATTCCTAAGAATGAGCTTATGTACATTCCTTATAGAGAAATGAGTACATTCCCTTGTGGAATATATCCTCCTTGGCTGAGAGGGAGAGATAGACACATCATTCTGGTCTTCACATGGGGAGAAAAAAATGGAGGATTGGGTAATCATTTGACATTCAATACTCTTTGAGAATGTGATACAGAATTCAAGGTAAGAGTAGTCACGGACCGATATTCTTGAGGGCTAACTACCCAAGAGAAGAATAGTCCAAGAAGGTCATACTTTGGGAACACCTAGGTGGAGTATGTACCTTGGAGAGACAGTGACTATGTTGTCTATAATTCATGTCCTATCTCATAAAAATTGTAGCCCATTGTCTCATGAGATATGGGGTTTTTAGTCAAGGCCTTGCACTAGGACAATTTTGGTTTATATGATGCTATACATATGTGATTACCAATTCGATTCTTCTTAAGAGATTCTTCAGTTTGAAAGTGACCATGTACCTATATGAATACCTCCCTAGCTAAGAGGGAGTGTTGAAAAGTGTAACTAGGATCGGTGTTCATATTGATTATGTAATTATGTAATTATGTAAAGAAGAATACAAAGATAATAAAATATTTTTTTGTTGTACTTGTTTCATGGGTTTAGTGAGCAAGATTTTATTATAGATCGAATTATTCTTGATGTCTACTAGGGTTTTCTTTTGGTCATAAAATCATCAAGTTTCATGTATAGGAATGCTCCTAGACCTTGCTATACAACTATCGAAGAATGGCTTAAAGACGACCCACATTCAACAATGGAAGATAAGCTTAATTATGAAAAGGTATCCCTCTTTACCGCTGGAATAAAAAAAACTACAATCCGACCTTCAAACATCAAATAAAGTGAGCCTACAAGTAGCGACATAGGTCATCTTATTAACCGACAGGAAAAACTATACATACCCCTACATTTGTTGCATAGATGAGTACAAAATTGTTGATTTATCTGAGGTTTTTATAGGTTTTAAAGTGAAAATTTGGGAATAGGAAGAAGTGTATATTTTAGGGTAAATAAAAGTATCTTATGTATTCAGATCAAGGCCAAAATATTGTATATTAGGGACAACTTTGAAGGAAGTGAAATTGTGAGAGTTTTGAAGTGATGACAATGTGAAAATATGTGAAATAAAATGAAATTAAAGGGCAGTGTCCAAGTATTATAAGTGTGGATATTTTAAAGAAGGGTTTGTTGATTGTCCTAAGGTAAAATTGCGGATCAAAAGTTAGGTGTATATACACCTACTTCTCATGAAATTAAGATAGTGATCACAAGAAGAGATCAGTTTGAAAAGTGTACGAAAGTGAGGAAGGTAAATATGTGATTTACCTTCCTAACTACAGTCCAAGAAATAAAGTTCCAGGTCTATTCAAAGTAAATAAGATGTTGGTCTCCAATATTTGAGTAAGAAATAAGAAGTAAAACTTAGAGAGCGAGTTCTCTAGTATTGGTGTAGGAAAGTGCAGGTTGGTGTAGAAAAGAAGGATCATTGTTGGAGGTCAAAAATGAATAAATGACAAGGTATTGGAAGCATACATAGGTCAAGGGTTTGAGTCTTAGTCATGGTACTTTTCATTTTAAGAAATATAAGAATAATTCCTTATGGGTTTTCCTCTCTAAGAGGGAGAGGTCTTTCCCTAGATCTATGTGCCTAGTTTTTGTGTCTCGTGCATTTTGATAATTGAACTGATGAAAGAATAAATAAGATAAATAAGATAAGATATTTTGAATTAATCACGAGCCCTCTAAATTCTCAACAATATCTCCTTCTAGTGGGTGTTGATAAATTTTGAAGGGAAAGAGTCCCTTTCAGCAAATACTAGTAAACAAGCATGGGCAAGAGTCCCTTTCAACATATAGTTATTAATGAGAAGAGGGAAAATTCCCTTTTAGAGAATACTAATAAATGAGTAGGGATATAATTTCCTTTTAGTACTAGTTTATAAACCTACAAGTAATATCTTGCGGGGCATTGATGTAATCAAGTTGAAGCTTGTAATAAATTAAAGATTTGTGTTTTACGCATATGTTTATGATGTTATGTTTACCTAACTAAGTAGTGTATTTGGTCCATGAATAATTGTTAAAATGATTGAAAAGTATATATTTTGAATAATTCCATAAATTTTCCACATTACTGGTTCACCGCCATCTTTTATTAGTGTCCTCATTTCGGTTGTTCCTAACAATTGTTATTAGAGCTAGTGTCATTTAGGATCAATTTAACAACTTGAAGGAATATCGGGGATCATGGAGAACCAAGACTGGATTAGCTTAGACATAATTCCATTTTTGAATGAATCAAATTATACAACTTAGAAGGTAAGAATGACAATTTACTTACAAGAGGTTGATTTGAAGGTATGGCTATATTTTAAGTATGGAGTAATAAATGTTAAATTTTATAGACAATCTAGGAAGGAAATCATGAGAGGGTTGTCTAAGTCAGGTAATGAAAAAATAATATGTTTTAAGAATGCCAAAGTGATATGGCACAAATTGCAGTCCATCTATGAGGTAGACATTAAAGCTACATGTGATATCAAGAGGGTTTCACTCAAGGATGATGTAATCAAAGATTCAAATAACATTGAATATTATCAATCATATGATGGTTATTTTGTATGAATAGGCCAAGTCAATGATAAACACCTAGAGAAGATGCAATCTACAAGTAAGTTGTTATTTTGTTGTTATTATGTAAAAATAACCATTTATCTTCAAAATATTCATGTGCAAGTACTGGTGAAAGCAAGATTTTCTGATCGAGTTATCGTGAAGAAGTAGCTACCTTGATAGAAATAGCATATATGGACATTCATCAAGAAGAAAATGGGTCCAATTCTCATGAAGGGGAAGAAAGGACATATCTTGTATCAACAAAATAATCCCTAGAGTCATGAAGGGAACAAATCTTTCAAAGTGAAATAAACACGAGTGGTGAATCTAGTGGTTCCTCAATTTTGTTGGAAGATGTTAGAGAAAAGATATATTTGAAGAGGCATATTATATTATCCATTGTGGATATGGAGAATCTTAGGGCCATCAATTTGAAGCTAGACAATCAGAATATAATATTGAAATAGTAGTTGTTGAATATTTAGAAGCACGCATAAAATTCTGAAGCATTGAAGGAGATCAATACTATTTATTTTTCCCCTCAAGCTAATAAAATAGACAGAGGTGGAAGTCAACGAGAAACAACATTGAAGGGACCCACCAACCTTGTTAAAGATATACCTAACAATACTATTGTAGCATAGAATTCAATGCAGCCACAATATGAACAAAATAATTCTAGAAATAAAATAAAAGTTATGCAACCCCTTATATACATTTTTATTGTAATAATGCAGGGATATTCTCCTCCAACTATCCAGAAAAGAAAAATATGGAGTAGTGACATAGGTGGAATTCTTCATTTCAGCCACAACCATGAGTTGCTTAGAGAAATTCCAACAAACAAGAATAGCGAGCCTTTTCCCCTCAAATGCAATATGAGCAGTGGACAAATAATATAAAGATAAAAAGTATGATTCAAAGAAACTAGACAAAAGGAAGATATGGTAAGATAAATAATTCTCTTTCCCCCTTCTTGAATAATGTTGAATGCTACAATTTTAAGAATTTTGGGCCTAAAGCAGCCACATGCAGATTGGGATAGAAATCATAATTTCAAAATGCTGAAATCGGAGGGATGAAGTGTGATGCGAGAAAGAAAATAGAATTGCATAGGATATTTCAGCACTTAGAGGAAAGGAAGATAAAATGGAGCATTAAGGAAACATAGAAAAATGTTTGATTTTGAAGATAATTGACAGAGTTTTAATATGTGAGACTCTGAAACTCCCATAGTTTATATTTGTTATACAAAGAGTAATATGAAGATACTTCAACAATTTAAAACACAAAACATCAACCCTAAAATATTTCCAAAGGAATATAATTAGAAGGTATAGAAAGAGAAGCTTGTATGCTCAGAAAATTGTATAAAGTCACCCAGTCACGCAAACTAGTGCATGAAATCAGTTCATATACAAGTGTGGAACTAAAAGGAATATAATATACTCATGGGGAGTCTATCTCTTATTCCTCTTCATTGAGGAGAAGAGGGTGGATTCAAGGGAAGATAGAAAGGTCATATGAAGGATTAGAAAGTAACATGCCAAGGAATACATATAAAGGATAAAGGGAAGTCTCCCATTTTATGTTGATGAGTGAGTAGTTTGGTTGGTTGAATTTTGTTGTCAAATCAATTGGTAGTACGAGTATGTGTAGATGGTGATGATTTATTTACTGGTTTTCAAGCTTCTATGGTTATCAATTGATGAAGAAGAAGAATCTGGATTTTCCACAGTGTCAAAGAATATATGTCATATATTTTGTGACACTGTGGAAAATCTGGATTCTTCTTCTTCATCGATTTATTTACTTTTGAAGTTTATTTAGCGAGAATTGTTTACAAATTCCTAACACAAAGAGGTAGCATGGTCATAGTGGGATTATTCTCAAGTCAAGATTTGAGTATCAAATTATTCATTCATAGTAGGTATCATTAATTGGTATTATATGGTTGTTGCAAGGAAGAGGCAAATGGTGTTTACTATAAAATTCATTAGTGTTATAACGTTTTCAATTGGTATGAGGATATGTATTTTTTGGAGAAAGAAGCATGATCATAGCATGAGAACACTATGTAATCAAGTTCTCAACAATTTCTATCACCAACATCAATTCAACAATTTGCATCAGTTCAACATTTGGTATCAAATTTATTTTTAGTCATTACGAAGTTTTTGAGAGTATGGTGTTCATGTTTCAAATATGAAATTTTACATCCAAATGTTAGTAGGCAAGTCTTGACTTATATGACTGGCACTTGATCATTCAAATGTATCATGTTGAGTTTGTTGTGATTTGAATTCTTCCAAGTGAAATACAAGTGAGTTTTTTAGGTGTGCATTGATGAGATTCACTCTATGTTTGTAAAACGTGTTGAAATTTTTTGTTCATCGGTTGAAAATAGATGGTGTTGCATAGGAAATATTGATGTTATTACTAGAATTAAAGTGTATGTGTCTAGGAAGGCACTGTTATAAATGAAATGCTAGTGGAGACTCATATCAACAGGAATTATTTCTCATGGCTCAGCTGAAAATGCATATGTTATTTCAGCAAGATACCTCTCATTCAAAATTGATCCATACATTGGGAATAATTAATCCTTTCCCTTCAACAAGATCTTGGTCATAGGACAAAGCGGAATTTTCTTGGATCAGATAAAATAAATCTGAGTTTTTTAGCTTAATAAGAATAAGTTGACAGGCCCATAGATCAAAATAGGGAGGGCGATTGTTGACTGGGGGATCATGTTAGTATCTTTTCCATTTGTTTAAAAGGGGGTGAAGTATTGTTGGTCAAACACAAGATATTAAATCATAATTGGAAAAGAGTAATGAGAGTATGATAGAAGTAATGATCATTGGTAATGTTACATTTTTTGATGATGGTGTTTCCATCAATGCCAATGTGGGAGATTGTTGGAAATATGTTTTCATTTATGGATAAGGAAAAGCTAAAGGGAATGGAAATATTGACAAAGGAAACCACAAAAATATTTGGTGTTGAAGGAAAAAGTAACAAAGGTGGGAAAGGAAAGCATGGCAATTCAAAAACACTATAAATGGTAATGCCATCATTGGAAAAGGAAAATGAAAAATCAATGGAAAAGGTGGAGAAGTAAAAGCATGTTGAATGGTCAGTCATAAAAACATCATCATGGATGAGAATGGTACAGATATGTTGGAGCCAATTTTGGAGTAGCATATCCACTCAAAAGTAGGTGGAACCGAGACAGATGCAAAGATCTCAGAAATTTTTTTTCTAGTGTTATGTGGAAGATTGAAAATGGCCTCATGGATCAAGAGACAAAGCTAGTCAAAGTTTACTTGAGTCAACTCAATGTTATCAAAGTCAAGGAGGTGGTTGGAGATAATTTTCCAAGTTTGGGAAAGAATCCAAATCCAGTGAAAAACTTAGCAAAGTGGAAAAAATGTGGACTAGAAGTACGTGGTAGTGGAAATCCTTTTTATTGGGTTTTCGTGGAGCCTACCTAACCAAGTTACCCTGAGGGTATGGTAACAAAGTATAAGTATAAGTGTCAGGATTCATGGAGCAAGATGATGCCAGGATATGATGTCATCACAACAGATTTATTACCTAGTTGTATTCACCTTTACGCAACCCTTTTAGTGCATAAAAAGAATGGATTAGGAGATTGGCGGTGGGACACGGTAGCATAGCGCTATCTAATGGGAAGTAAGTAGAGGATCCCACCTGACAGCCTATCACGGTGGAGGAATCCCAATGAGTATGAGTCTGTAATATTTTTTGGTGAGCACAAGGTTAAGAACCAAGAGATATGCGTCGAGCACACGTGGCAGGATTCCAACAGGCCTACATATGATAGTCTTGTCAGGCCTCGAGTTGTTGGGAAGTGATTTTGCATACCACAGATCGCATAGATATGATACAGGTCCACCTCGAGACAACTTCTCCTAATACCACAAGCCTTAATTCAACGTTGTCAAACCTAGTGGTTTTTTATAAAATACATTTAAAAATAAAATGGTCATAAAAAAAGGTCTTGGGGATACTTTCTCTCTCCTTAGATAGGAAAAGTTGCAATATTTAATTGGTCACAGGTGATGAAAGTATAGGAAAATGAGTGGTGGACATGTGGCAATCATATTTAGAATTTTTTGACACCCAAAAGGTCCATTTCTGGTTGACATGTGTCACCAACCATTGGTTGACACGTAGTGCAGGTGACATCATCCCATTGAATAGATCTCGATGGTTTGATAATAATGTGGAGAGATGTAACATCAGGGAGCAGGAGACGGGACACATCACACATTGAAAAGTTGGTAGGGAGAAAAAAATGAGATTGAGTTTAGGAGGACCCCACAAGGCAACTCATCCTATAGGTATCGAGCCTGAATGTCTTATAAAGGGAATATAAACCAAAAGTTCTAGCATAGGGAGAGATACAGTCTAAGTGCTCACACAAAGCTCCATGCAGCAGTTAGAGAACCAAGGGAATGGATGTTATAAAACAAAATGAGCCACCAAGGCTCTTAAAGCAGCTAAGTGTGTGAAGGTTTGGGTGGAGGCCATAACCTCTTGTTATATGGCGGAAAATAGATAAGATTCTATAGTGCCAGAAGCATAAGGATTTTAAGGCCTAAGTTGATAGATTCAACAATATTTTATTTTTCAATTAAAAAGGGTCGCAAATGCTTATTGTATTGTAAAAAAGTGCTTAGGCATGGATGGATGAATCGACAACTATTTTGTCACTAAAAAGGAAGGAATGAATGACTTGGATTTATGATAGGAGCATGGAGAATTTAAGACGCATATTTGACAGTATTTTAAATCTAGGGATTCGCCAAAAATAGAAATTCCCAATTTAATTTTGTTAAAAATATAGAATTGTAACATCTCCATTTTTTTTGTTTTTTATTATACTTATCTTTGTGATTTTAATATCACCTTTCCCTTTAACATATTTTCCCAATGATGTCTCTGCTATATTTATAATGAAATTATCACGTTTAAATCCTTATTCATAATTAACATGGTTAAAATATTCCACATATACCTTAACCTATATCTTACTCTAGCATACCCTTACCTTCTCATTCACACCCTACATATCATTCATCTATAACATATCCTTACCTTCTCTTTCTCTTCACTCCATACCTTACATATCATTTTTAACTAATGTAACCTTCTAACATTATTAATTTTTATTCTAATTAAATCCTCTACCCTTTCACCTATGGTCTTATTCAAAAAATATTTCAAACCTTATATTAATATAGATATACCCCTATATTAATCTACATGGGGCATACATACATTAATAAACTTAACACTATTATGTTTGGCTTCCCCACAAGGTAAGTATGAAGGTTATATGATCCTATTATAGCTTCATTTCGAATTTATTGAGAGTACCCCCATCTGCTGACTTGTCCAACATGGTGGCTCCATGTGGCAAGGGTCACATGTCCTCACATGGCCTGCTACACATATTGAGGTTCCACACGGACACTGGAGATTAGCCTAAGATGAATCAACATTTTCGATGTGTTGTGAAAACCCTAAAGGGGACGTGTATCTCTCTGAAGCTATGCCTCCATTTCTCGACTTGCAATGAGTTTTTAAGAGGCTCTACATGTCATTTCCTCCATTGCAATAGTGAGGGTTTTGGTTTAACTTGATACAGTGCAGAGCATTGTGTCCAAGCACACACAAGTAATTTATTTATGCATTTTTTTTACTTTTATGTTGTGACCTTTATATGTTTGTCTACTAATAAAATTTGGTCATTTTTGTGGGGATACTACATTGTCATTTTCAATGTTTTCTCGTCGTCCGTTCAGGTAAATAATGGTTAACCCTACGTCTATTTTTAATCATGAATTTATTTTATTCTTAGCTCCATCCTTATGGGGTTTTTGTGTGTTTGAAGAGTGGCATCCTCTGTCTTCCATACGAAGATGTTGAGCATTGCCTCCTCTTCTCTACGTTGTGACAAAACTTATTCACCATCCTATATACCTTTTTAATTACAGAAGAGGTAAGCCCTTGTCTACTTCCCTCTTTGGTTCAGTAATTTCTCTCTTGTTCACTTCAGAATTTATGGGTTTTGGTTAATATCAGTAATGTCATGTTAGTATTTAGATTTCGGTTGTCTACCCTAATCCCAATTTTTTGGGTTTGTAAATTCACATTCCATTGTATGACTTCTCTGTGTTGTATGCAAATCTTCTTTCCAACAATTTTTATTTTAATACTCTATGTTATTTACAAATTCTTTGTCCATCAATTATCTTTTTTATTTTTATTTTATGAGGGTTTACTCCTCTGCCCTTCCAAATTTTGTAATGACAATCTCACATCGGGGTTTTAGTTTTCAGTTCCTTTTGCTAATGGCCACACTACCATGATTGAATTCGATTTCTAGTTGTGGTTATTAATAAATCGAATTACCAGTCAACTCATACCAAATTATCAGTCAACTCCATTTATTACTTACTACTGTACATAAATTTTTATTTTATGATTCCTTATTATTTGTATTGTTTCGAATTTATTTTCTGAGTTTTAATATTGATTAATATCACCCAAGTTACTCCTTTTACCTAGATCTAAACCAGTGATCCAGAAGTGGATATCCTATACTCTTCACATTTGTCCATTTTTTTCAAATATTATCTAGTCCATGTTTATAAATTTCCGATGTAAATGTTGAAAAAAATATTATTTACATCATTATCAATATGTATGTACACGTGGAGAAACTCAAATATGGGTCACTATACATAGGTATGTCATCTTTATGTATTTAATAAACCGAATTACTAGTCAACTCATACCAAATTATCAGTCAACTCCATTTATTACTTACTACTGTACATAAATTTTTATTTTATGATTCCTTATTATTTGCATTGTTTTGAACTTATTTGCTTAGCTTTAATATCGATTAATATCACCCAAGTTACTCCTTTTACTCAGATCTAGACCAGTGATCTATAAGTGGATATCCTATACTCTTCACATTTGTCTATTTTTTTCAAATATTATCTAGTCGATGTTTATAAATTTCCGATGTAATTGTTGAAAAAAATATTATTTACATCATTCTCAATATGTATGTACACATGGAGAAACTCAAAGACGGGTCACTATACATAGGTATGTCATCTTTATGTATTTAATAATGTAATTATTTGTTGTAATAAATTTTTATTAATAAATTTGACATGTATTCTAACTCTTGCATATTATTTTGGACGTATGCTCAAGTACCTTTTCATTGATTTTCATGACACAACTGCTTCTTATTCTCTCTAGGCTTACCGTTTAATTTATTTCTGAGGTCAGTTGCATGGTGTACCATCATTGTTCTTCTTCTGGCACCTAGCTTCGTCCAGCGTTCTTCGAGTTTATGTGTCAAGGCCATGCTTGGTCCTTGAAAATAATTTATATTGATGTAATATTCCTCAAACTTCAATTAGTCACACACACACACACACACACACACACATACATACATACATACATACATACATAAATACACACACACACACACACACACACACACACACACACACACACACATATATATATATGATCGTGAGATTCCCAAGGATCTTTGAGAATTGTTGTACATAGATAGTATATTTATTTAATATTTGGAATTATGAGTTATCATATTCATGTAACTGCTTCAAATTTTCAGAGGTGTAATGCCTCTTCTAGTTTTACATTATTTAATATAATATCAGAATTTTCCAAAATTCTCTTGTTTATAATGCTAGCCAAATTGGTGTTGTACTAGTAGCTGTTGCATGTATCCATCTTTTATACCTAGATGTATTTGTATTTTCTTGTACTTTTTCGTTAAACTTATTTACTTTAATTCATTAATGCATGTATACACAGTAGTGTTTAT
This sequence comes from Pinus albicaulis, assembly GCA_034641835.2. Lineage (NCBI taxonomy): Eukaryota > Viridiplantae > Streptophyta > Pinopsida > Pinales > Pinaceae > Pinus > Pinus albicaulis. Next base: position 148,474 of record JAXQQM020092013.1, on the reverse strand, counting down.
CAAAATATAACCGCCTTGGGTTGGTAATTTCACAGACTACGATTATATCTACTTCGGTATCTTAGTTTGTGTAAGAAGTACATGATATTCATTGTATTTAATTATAGTGTGGACATTGTACAATACACATGAATAATTACCGAATATTTCATTAATTATTTTCATACCCATATTACATAACATGACTTAAACCTTTAGCCTAATAAGGTATGTAACAGACACACATATAAACTAATTTAATACTACATTTTCATACATTCAAGGTAGAATTCTGCCTATTCTTTTAGACCATAATTCTTAACTAGACATTGTGGACAACCTGAGAAGTTTAAAATAAAACCTAAACACACAACATACCAATTTGTAAAGATGAATTTTCCTCCGAACCACGAGCTTCTCCTAAAATCTCTTCCCCTAGCAAAGACTGATATTGACGAGTGTTGACAACCTCTTGTCACACTAGTGATGCCACTTATAAGCCCTCTTTCCCTCATCAAGTTTTCATAACGAAGTCCCATTATTATGGGTTGTTTTTTCCCATATCCTAGGATTTTTTTTTTTTTCCACAAAAGATAACTTTAAAAGTTTCTTTTCCTCAGAACATTTTTTTATGAAACCTTCTCCAAAAATATAAGAAAAGAGAGATAAACGCCCTAGAAATAATCCACTTCGAGGGGGTAACGTTTTTTGCATTAAATAAATGAACAATTCATGGATGATACAAATCACAAAACCTCTTTTCTATATATAGGATTCCATGGGGTCACAATATAATCTTATTCGACCTAACAATAATAATGTAAGGGCACAATAATAACAATATGGGGGTTACAAGGGTACAACAATGTAAACAATGAGGCTACACTAACAACAATAAGGGACTACGCTAGTAATATAGGGACCTACCATGCCCCTCTCCTTAAAAAAAGTGTTGTCCTCAACGCTTGAGTAGCTCTGGATGCTTGTGTATAAAATTCTCATCCTCCCATGTAGAATCTTCAATGGGTAAGTTCTTCCACTTGATGAGATACTCTAAAATTGATCAATTTCGTAGTTGTCCAGTTTTTTTTTTCTGTGACTGCTTTAGGTTCGAATATAATTTTTCCTTCCTAATCAATTTCTTGCAATATTTTTTGAACTCTAAGTTTATCACCTATAACCTTCTTTAAGCATGAAACATGGAAAACTAGATGCACTCGAGAAGAAATAGGAAGCTCCAATTTGTATGGCATAGTACCAATATTTTGAAACACCTTGAAAGGACCATAGTACTTTGGCGATAATTTATTATCCTTATTATATTTATTAAGGGACATTTTTTTGTATGGTCGTAGCCATAAAAATACCCAGTATCCTACATCAAAACTTCTCTCGCTGCGATGTTGAACTGCCTGTTGTTTCATTCGATTTTGTGCCAAATTTAGGTTATCCTTTAAGAGTTGGAGAACCTGTTGTGGATGATCGATGTGATCTTCCACTGCTTGAACCTTATAATTTTCTCTTAAATATTATGTGATGGACAGTGTATGATATACATAAAGTGCCATAAATGGGGTCATTTTTACTGTAGTATGGAAGGAAGTGTTATACCACCATTCAGTGAGAGGTAACCACTTGACCCATTATGTTTTTTTATGAGATACAAAAAAATGAAGATATCCTTCCAAACATTTTTTCATATTGCAGATACAGAAAAATGAAGATATCTCAGTTTTCCCATCGGATTGAGGATGAGAAGATTAGAAATGAGCTATTTGAGTACCCAAAGAAGAAAATAATTCCATCCAAAAAAATTTAGTAAAAATGGGATCTCTGTCACTTACAATAATATTTGGGTTTCCATGTACCTTTTAAATTGTTTCCATAAATGCAGTATCAACTGTACTTTCTTTGAATGGATGAGATAATGCAAAAAAATGTGCATACTTGGTAATATATAAACTACCACCATGATGAAACTCTTTCCTTTGGAATTAGGTAAACATGTGATAAAATCCATTGAAATAACCTCGCAATGTTGACTTGGAATGGATAAAAATTGTAGAAGACCCGAGGTCTTAATTGTCTCAACTTTATTTTTCTAGCAATCCAAACATTCTACCAAAAAATTTTGAATATCATATTTAAGGCCATCCCAAAAAAATTCATTTTTCATCATGTGGTAAGTTTTTAAAAATCCTGAGTATACTCCTAAGGGAGAAGTGTGCAATTCCAAAAGAATATTTGGTTTTATTTGGGAATTCTTACAAAGATATAAGCGATCTTTGTACCATAAGTAATCATTTTTCCAACTAAATGTATCAGATGTACTAGGATCCTGCTGCAACATTTGAAATAGTGTCAACACTTCTTCGTCATTCTTACATTCATCCCTTGTTTCAGTTATCCAATCTGGTTGGATAATATAAATGGCACAAATAAATGCTTCCACCTCTTCATCCTTTCTTGATATTGCATCTACAAAAACATTTATCTTCCCTTTTTTGTAGATGATTTCAAATTCATAACCCAACGTCTTTGTGACACATTTTTTCTACTCTTCTGAGGATAGTCTTTGTTCCAAAAAGTATTTAAGACTCTCATGATCAGTTTTTACCTTGAAGTGTCTTCCCATTAGGTAAGGTCACCATTTCTTTAGTGCATGTAGTATTGCCAACATTTTCTTCTCCTAAATAGATTTATGTAAATAATTTCCATTGATTGGAAAACTTTCAAAAGAAAGGGGTCTTCCTTCTTGCATTAAAACATCATGAATTCCATTTCCTAAGGCATCATATTCCATAATAAAGGGTTTTGTGAATTCTGGTGTAGCTAACACCGGTGTTAGGCACATTGCCTCTTTAAGACATTCAAAGGCCTTAGTTGCTTGAGGAGTCCATGAGAATGTATCTTTATTCAATAATGTTGTTATAGCTGCCGCTATTCTTCCATAATTCTTAAAAAACTTGTGATAATACCCTGTTCAGCTGAGAAATCCTCTCAAATAATTTATGATTGGGGGGACTTTCCATTTATTAATGGCTTTAATTTTGTTAGGGTGTATCTTAACACCCTCATGAGATACAATATAACCGTGATATTCCAACTCTTGTACTCCCAACAAACATTTGGAGTTTTTTGAATATAATAGGTTCTCCTCCAATAGTATGACCACCCTATCAACATGTTGAACATGATCCTTCCAAGACCTATTGTAGATTAGTATATCATCAAAAAATACCAAGACAAATCTTCTAAGGAATGGTTTGAAAATGGAATTGATCAACCCTTGAAATGTAGAAGGTGAACTAGTAAGGTGAAAATGTATGAACAAAAATTCATAATGACCCTCATGAGTTTGAAATGTTGTTTCCAGAATATCTTCAGTCTTCATCATAATTTCATGATATCCTGAATGAATATCAAACTTGGTAAAATAAATTGATTCATGTAATTCATCAAGTAATTCATCAATCATAAGAATGGGGAATTTATCTTTAATAGTGAGCTTATTGAGATCCCTATAATCCAGACACATGCGACATGATCCATCCTTCTTGTGCATCAATCCTATTGGAGCATAGAAAGAGCTTTGACTCTGTTGAATTATACCAGCCTCCAACATTTCTCCAACCATACGTTCAATTTCACTCCTTTAGACAGAAGGATATCTATAAGGCCTAATGTTTGGATGAACACTTCCTAGTATCTAATGAATAACATGATCATGACCACAAATAGGTGGAAGTCCTTTGGGAGTTTCAAAGACATTGGATGATTGTCCAAAATTTTTTGGATATCTAGAGAAATAGACGATTTTGATGTTGGAACTTCTGGTGAGAAAAATTATGAAATTACGCCTCGTTGTTATTTCTTTAGAAGCTTTGTCATGAAATTAGAGCTTATTTTCTTTCCCGTCTTCCTTGCGATACCCTATAATTCAAGTTCCTTTCCTTCTGAAAAAAAAATTCAAGAAAAGTTATTGAAAATTAAAAGCTACAGTCCCCAAAGATTGTAACCATTTTACTCCTAGTATAACATCATCACCTCCCATAGGAATGGAAATCATTGGAATATTCAATAAATATTCCCCCATGGCTAGCTTGATATTATTTCATTTTCCAGAGCAATTTATAGTTCCTCCATTTGTAACCATCACTTGACATTCTAGTGTTGGGTATAGGAAGGAATTCAATTTCTTTGTTGCCTTACAATGAATAAAATTATGGGTTCTGCCTGAATCAATCAAAATTACTACCTTTTTATTCTTGATATGTCCTTCTATCTTGAGATTTTGAGGAGTGGTAATTCCTGCCAATGCATTACATGATATATTCTAACTCATTTCTTCTTTCTCTAGGGTTGGTTCCTGGTGTATATCCTTTTCTTTTGAAGTTTTCTGTTCATTTTCTTCCTCATCTTTATAATGTATGTAAAAGAATTTATTCTCAAAACACTTATGACCTTTACTATATTTTCTATCACAACTATACCAAAGACTTTTGTCTCTTTTTTCTTCCAATTGTTGTGGTTTCAACCTTGTAGGTTGTGGAAGTCTAGGAGTAGCAACACTTGCATATTTATATATGTGATTGGTATGCATCCTTGTCACCATAATTTTACATTAAATTTTTCTTTGCAACTTGAATGCCTTATCCAATGAATAAGGTTCTCAAAGGTGGAACTCATGTTGGTCTTATCCTTTAAATTCCCTATAAGACATCAATCTTGTGTCCCTCTGGAATATCAACTACCCTTATATTCAATTTTTGGAAGTCCTTAATGTGCCCCACCACTGAAACCTTTTGTTTGAGATTGATCAATTAACTAAAGAAGGTGTTTCTCTTTGTATCCTCATAATGTTCTATCAATTCCTCCTTAAAAATTTACCCAGTGACAATTTCTTTATGAGAGAAAAACCATCGGTACCATACAAATGTATTTTTCTCAAAATATAAAGTTTCAAGGTGTACCTTTTGTGTGTTTTGGACATTATTGAGATTAAAATATTGCTCCATTTGTAGTATCCATGTTACAAGATCCTTTCCATCAAACTTCCGCATACCGATATTTGGAATATGGTGGGTCTTCAATCCAAAATTATGGTTTATGAAATAATGATTAGCATTTATTTTTTTCTCATCATGAGTTTCCTCTACTATATTTTTGCCATTAGGAATCATTTCTTGTATTAACTTTTCCAAACCTTCCTTCAAACCTTCTATGTTTCCTTTTATATCATTCTTCATGTCTTCCATTTTTTCTTCCATGCCATTCTTCAAACCATCCATCTTAGCTTCCACTCCTTTCTTCAAAAATTCCATTTCAATTTTTATTTCTCTTTGCGAGAGTGAAATTTGGTGCACTTGCTCTTGTAATTTTGATATATCATGTTTCCCTTCTTCCTCTTCATGAGTCATAGTAGTGTATTCTAGGGGCTTAATGGGTCTTCAATTATTTTTAGGGGGGATTTTAGAACCCAATACTAATATATATGCGGTTCAATATGCCATTAAAATCACTTCAAAATGATTTTTCAAACAAGACTTATGCAATTTGAAAAAAAAATACACACCTTTTCCTTACTCTTGAGGAGCTTTATATTGAAACTGAATTATCTTTGTGATTTCAGAACTTCCATATCTCAAATTAGGTCCTGTAGTATCCCTCTAAATATTATTTTGAATGTCATAGGTATGACCTAGTTTGGATTCTTCAAGACAAAGTTATTTTCAAAATGACACATTGACCTAATTATGGACTAGTTCATTAGAGCGAACTTGTATGGTGTGCCACGTGTCACTGTTTCCTCTTTTGGCTCTGCAATTCATACACCAGAAGTATAGTCTGTGTGCTTTCGGACACATTTTACAAAATTCCAATCCGATGCACAGAGGGATATTTATGACGATTTTCCCAAGGTCACCGCTTTTACATGAAATTTGGAAACCTCCAAAAATCCTAACTTCTACACATGATATCTCTGAAAATATTGTGAACCAAGATCTAAAATTTTTACACGAAGTTACTCAGGCTTTCTTTGAAATGGGATCTTTATTTTTAGTGTCTAAACCATCGTAGAAAAAATGTTACAGTGAAAATGCTGCGATTGCCTGTTTGAGGCAGTGAAGCCATAGAATCTAAAGCTTCCAAAGCTTGAATACCAAATTTTATGAAAGAAACTCCAAAAATATAAGAAAAGAGAGATGAACCTCCTTTACATTACATAAATGAAAAATTTTTGGATGATACAAATGAAAAAACCTCCTTTCTATATATAGGAGTCTAAGAGGTCACAATATAATCTTAGCCGACCTAACAATAATAATGTAAGGGAACAATAATAATAATATGGGGCTTATAGGGGTGAAACAATAGAAATAAGGGGGCAAAACTAACAATGATAAGGGACCACACTAGTAATATAGGGACCTAGCACAATTTTTCTTACCTCTTCACAATAACCTTCCACTTACTCAAGGTTTTATTAGATATTTTTCTCCCATCTAATTTAATTATTTATTTATTTTTCTCCAAGGAATTTCTAGAGAATTTTGAGAAATTTTTAAATTCTATTCCATCGTCATGATAATAATTTCCTGATCTCAAAATTATTATGTCTTTACAATATTGCTATTTCTTTCATAAATAATTATTAACTTAAAATAATTTTTTCCACAACAGAATTGTTCCATAGGTCCACCTAGACCTTACTCTTATTTGCATAATATAAAAGTTGTAAATGAAGGGTATTACATAGTCCCCCCCCAAAATAGAAACATCGTCCTTGGTGTTAGCAAATAATTCTTTTTATTGTTTGAATAGCGCTAGAAACACTTCCTTCATTCTTTCTTCCTACTCCCAGGTAGCTTCTCTGGGTGTAAATTTCTTCCACTGCACTATCACCTAAGCTATTGCTCTATTCTGGAGCACAATTTCTTCTCGTTCCAATATACGAAGTGGTTTTGGAAGAAAGTACCCTTTTTTCCCACTTGTATTAAATTCTAGTCAACCACGTGAAAAGGAACATGAACATATTTTCTCAATAATGATACATGAAAAGCATTATGAAATTTAACATGACTTGGTAGAGCTAATTTATAGTCTACTAGGCCCACTTGTTCCAAAACCTCAAAGGTTCCGTAGTATTAGGGTGCTAACTTAGCACAACTATCAGTGTGAAAGGTAGTATTGTGAGGTTTGATCCTCAATTACATATGATCCCCAATCTTGAATTCCCTGTGAATTATTTTCTTATCTTCATACCTCTTCTAGCGGTCTTGCTAGTTTGATGTTCTATTGAATTGTTTTACTGTCTGTTCCATCTCATGTAGCACATTTAGTCTAAGTAATAGTTTTTCCTCTAGTTGACTCGAGCTAAGTGGAGTATGGAATTTCCTTCCATGCAGAGCTTCAATCCGACTCATTTTAATAGAGGCTTGGAAACTATTGTGGTAATACAATTCTTCCAAATGCAGAAAAATCCCACTTGGTGTGTATGTCCATTACATAGATGTGGAGCATGTCCTCTAATATTTCTTTTGTCCTTTTTGGCCGCCCATCTCTCTAGGGATGATAAGTTGTGCTCAATTTCAGATTTGTTCTCATTCCTCCAAATAGCGTCTTCCAGAATGTGGAGGTTAACATTGCATCCCTATCACAAATGAGGATATTTGGTATTCCATAAAGTTTAAATATTTCCTTCATAAATACATTGTCCACTTCTTATGTCCTAAAATTGGACTACACTTGAATAAAATGTGCTTCATTTGTTAGTGTGCCTACCACCACCATAATGGAGTCATGTTGGTATTTGGTACGAGGAATTATAGTGATAAAATCCATGGACACCCCTTCCCACTTTTAGTCTGGAATTAGAAGAGGGTTCACTAAACCTGCAGGATGTTGATGTTATACCTTAACCTATTTTTAGTCCAAACATCTTGCTAAGTAATTAGTTGTTTCATTCTTCATTCCTGGAAAAAACATACTTTTCCACAAAGTTGTCACCATCTTTTGGTAACATGGATGACCTAAATAATGCCTCTGCATCTTGTTCTGTCCCTCTGGGGTTTTGTGCTTGAATTCCATTTTCCATCATATTGGCACTTCCATACGAAAAATCCCCTACCCATCATCGCTCTCTGTTCATATCTCATGGGATTTTCCATCCCACTCTTGAATGGTATACCCTATTCCAGCAAATTGTTGCGGTATCACTCCTCCCTACTGATAGTTATAACATCTCCTCGATCCTAACATAGTTACCACTCTGGTTCTATTGCATTGGAGTTGTATATACATTTCCCAGTTCATATATAACACCGCACACCACATAAAAATCCCTTCATATAAAATCTGTCACACACATATAACCTACCACCGGTTCTCAAACATCATGATCCTATACAACAAGTATATTATAACTCCGTTGGGATTGAATTGTACCAGCAAGTATAGATTATGAGAGACCCTGTCTCCTCTAGCCTTTGGTGATAGGTTTCTTCCATTGGGACCGATGATGGGTTACAAGATCAAAGCATGAAAAAATGAAATATTATGTAGGGTGTGTCTCAAGATCTTTGTTTGAAGAATGAGGAGATGTAATTGGATTTGTAAGCCCCTCTAGAATCTGGTAAATATAGGGATATTGTGTAATCATAGAGAAAACATTTCATCAAGTAATTTTCTTGAAAATTGAAGCGCTTTGCTGATGATCTTACAATGAATCTTGAATTTATATGGGTGTTAGATGACCTTCAATAGAGGAGTTGTCATTCTTAACTCTTTTTTGTTTAGAACATTGAGACAAACTCCCATTAACAATAAGAAACTATTCATATCAGCAAGCCCAATAAAAGAGAAGATTTGAATGCAGAAGAAAAAATACAACCTGTAATTCCCAAGCCCGTCATCAAACCTTGGGAAGAGCTTGTCCAAAATAAACACAAAAATGGTCTTCGATATGATAAGGAGGTGTCCTTTTATATTCCACACTATTCCAATACCATTCAGTTTCAAAGTGTTGGATTCCTTCATGAAATGACATCTTCAGTTGTTCCAGATCCTCCTCCTCTTCCACAACAGCCACAACAAATTGTAAAATGAAAACATTGTGATCGAGTTGGAATTATGGAAGATCATTATTTTGATCTTCACCCATGAAAGCATTGTGGTCGCCACACTCATTCTTCACAAAGATGATTAAAAAAAAAACCTCCTGCAAGAAAAAATATTCATCTTGGATGGCTCACTTCGTGGTAATGGGCATCAAAAACCAAAAAATTATTTCAGTCATATGCTCAAACTTGTTAAATATTATTGAATGGTCTTGCATTTGAGTTTTTACCATCATCTCACCTTGAAACTGACATGGGGGGAAATGATGGTCATCTACGTGCTTCAAAGCTAGGTCAAGCAAGCCTGAGCCATAACCTGCCATTCCAAATTTAAAGTTTTATCCATAGACAGTTCAAGCGAGGTTGAGCCACAAACATCCATTCTAGATTTAGAGTAGTAGCGAGAGACACAATTCCCATGAGCATGAATTTCTTTGGTGGTGAGCCTTAAACCATCTATGTGAAGTTGATATTCTTCCTCATCCAAGAATTTGGGACACTTTCCCAGTAGAGGACTTCAACTTCTTGCTAGTTTTGGTAGAGGTCTAGGAAATTCATCAAGCATTCCAAAGTTGGTGGTCATCCTTAAACAGTCGCAATTTTTATAACTCCCTTCTTATAGGTTGAAGGTCTCCCTCTCAAAATATGAGAAGCGCTTCCTCTATCAGAAGAACTCAACTTCTTGGCATATTTGGAAGAGTCCAGGGAATTGTACTAAGCGTTACAGTGTTGGTGGTCATCCTTAAACCACATATTTATGCCAAAATTTCACAGAGCACAGTCAACTCTCTTCTTGGAATCACACATACCCCTTCGGATTGAGAGGGGGAATGTTGGAAACCTAATCCTCTAAGGGTTGATGTAGAAGTCGAATGGAGAAAGTAAGTCCAAGAGACCTTGGAATGTGGAATCCAGGGGTCACCAGAATGTATTATAAATGTACATCATTTTAACGGCAATAACAACTTGCTTATTTTTTCTACTCTTGCCTATTCCATTGCTTAGTCTACAATTTTCTCCGATAATATTAATATTTTTAAGAACTTTCTCCTGGAATTTTTAAGAAAAATTTTAGGTAAGTTCCAACATGTGGAATTTAACCACTTAAAAATTTTTCATGAGTTGGAAGAATCCTCTAATTCTATAGTGTTATTTCCTCAATATTTGAAAAGAACTTATTTATTATTTCAATAAAATATAATTTCATCATCACCTAGTTTCCATTCCCGATTTTATTTCCATTAACTCCAATATTAATTTAAATGTATATAAAAATAACCATGTCTTAAAAACCAACGCATAGAGGTGTTACAAAAATGATATCTAAGAACCGCACATGATCTTATATAAATAAATAAACCATCCTTAGCCATTGCAATTCAATGTACACCAACAAAATACTTGTTACAACAATTTGTGAAACACTATAGGAAGCTACAATATCCTATAATGTTTATGTATCAAAACATTAAACTCTAAGACATAAAAAATTCATCATAATCAGTTAAAAACCTATATGAATGCTTATCAATCCAACAAAATGAAAGGTATCACTAAATCAATTTTTGGTTAATAGCTTAATCATCTTACTTAAAATATACCCAACGCATAACCTAGTGAGGTGGGCCTCACATATGCATGTAGGAGGTCTATAAGTTTTGAAGTTTATAAATATATAATTTTAAGTAAATAGGGGTTGGCAAGGAAAAAATAAATTTGTATGCAATTGGTAAACTAACTACTATTTGATGAAGTTATTTCAAAGGTCACACCAAACTTATGGAATTAATAATTCAATATGTGGTATCCTTCTCAAATTATTAGAAGAGGATATGGAATTAATATTTCAATATGTGGTATCCTTCTCAAATTACTAGAAAAATATGCTTATTGACACTAGGCTCATCATCGAAAATGTGAAATTTTAGTGATGAAAAAATATTTGTAAGAATATATAGTGTGATATATGGTTAATTATGCCTTATAAAATCATGTTTCATAGAGGAAATATATATATTAAGTCTAATTCATGGCTTCCCAAGCCTAATATTTTCTATATGTGCATGGTTTGAAAGTTCAATCTTAAAGACATACCCCAACCTCAAAAAACTCACTCTCTTTACCATTCCTCTTGAAGGTACTGCTAGCATATGATTTGGGAAAAAATCCTTCAGTCCCCTCCAAAATATACCCTACATTATGAAACGAAGGAATAATTAAAATAATAATGTTCAAAGAACAAGAGAGAATTAGTAGTTGGATGCATATAATATGAAAAATCAATTTTATGACCCTCATACAAAAAGGCCTTCACTTTGACTTCTATAAAAAATCTAACAAATTTCATCAAGAATTTCCAACATGAATTAATTATGCTCTTAACAATAGGTACAATTTAGTACCTAATGTATTTTACAATAATATCATAGTGATCTATTCAAATCAATAACAATAATCCTTTTTTGGTTTTTGGCATATACTAACATTCATTATATATCTTTACAAGCATTATTCAAGTTGAATTTCAACCTACAAACTCTCAAGCATATCATTGTACATAATTTTTTATTAGTACAATGGATTAATTAAGAAAAAAATCCAATTTCAACATCTTACATGGCTGTAAATGTCAATGAAAACAATTGGAGAGGAAGCATAAAAAAAGTGCAAATCTAGCTACATATATGAGGAAAAGTTAATCAACATAAACATGACTATAATGGAAAAACTATAGCTACATTATGGTAACTAAAATTTAGTGAAAACAAGTTGAGTGTACTCATTACTTCAGTAAACCAATTCTATTAATTTTTTCTACCACTATCATACCTCCAAATGCATAAAATTATGAACTACATTCAACATAGATTCCACCTTTTTCATCCAACTCCATTCATTTTCACTTCATATTTCTTCATAGTATTCATTTTAATAGGCTAAACACCATATAAGTCCATATTCCATTTCCATGCTAATGAAGATAAATATAGCCTAATATATGAACTATAAGAGATGTAAACATGGAGTTACTTGAAAGTTATAAGGAAAGAGTCATTTTTCACTTCTATTGGAAGATACAAAAAAAAAAGATCTATGCATTCACAAGAACACATTGTTTTCAATTATTTCATGAAAAATGATATCTAAGAATAAAAAATCTATTATATATATGAATCGAACTTCCCTAGCCATTTTAATTCACTTCATATGTCTTCTTAGTATTATTTCATGAAAAATGATATCTAAGAATAAAAAATCTCTTATATATAGATGAATCTCATTTTCCCTAGCCATTGTAATTCATCATACACCAACAAATAAATTGCTATAATTTTTTTTTCTTCCCTATATGAACCTACAATATCATATGAAATTCCATATTTTCACCTCACAACACCAAACTCTAAAAAATAGAAAATTATACAGTTTAGCACCTAAAATATTGTACAATAATATTATAATGGTCTAGCAACCATTCTTGATCTATAGAAGCTCTCATAAAATGAGAGTACCCAATCTAGATTAGCACCATTGATTACCTAATGAAAGGACTCTACTTTGAACTTCTTAAAAGCCTAGAAAATCAATGTCAACACTTTCTTAAGGCACAAGCTGGGCCTTAATTCATCCAATAGACCAATTTTATATATCATTTCAATAACCATCATAAATCCAAATGCATAAAATAATAAACCACATTCAATATGCATTTCACTTTTTTCATCCAACTTTATTCATTTTCACTTCATATGCATTCCAAGTACACACTAAAACATCCAAACACCCTTTATGTTACCAAATGAAACCATATGATATGGTAAAAAATATAGTGATAAAAAAACATTTAAAAGAATAAATATTGTAAAGTTGATTATGCTCTATAAAATCATGTTTCAAGAAAAATTCGTATAAGACTAAATCAAAGTTGCACAATGGTGATATTTTCTATATGAGCATGGTTTGTAAGGTGAAGGTCAAGGACATAACCAATTCCAAAAATATTATTATTTCTCCTTCCAATTCCTTTTAAAGTATTCTCAAGTATATGACTTCGGAAAACATCTTTAATTCCCTTCCTAAGTATATCTTCCATTAAGAAAAAAACGACAGGAGGGTTTGAATCCATACAATGTCCCTATAGATTTATCAACAATATTTAGAAAAAGATTATGTGACATGGATATCCTGTGCCATTTCCATTAATTTGCCATTTCCATAAAATACGAAAAAATTAGTAATTTTATGACTTATACAATAAATTAGCAGGCCTAAATTAAGCTAACTAAAGAAAATAATAATAAGGAGTATTCATACAACATGGAATTACAACAAAATTTAGAAAAAGATCATGTGACATGGATATCATGTGCCATTTCAATAAAATACGAAAAAATTAGTAATTTTATGGCTTATACAATAAATTAGCAGACCTAAATTAAGCTAACGAAAGAAAATAATAATAAGGAGGATTCATACAACACAGAATTACAGTTCAAATTTTTCTCTGGCTTACCCATTCATAAAAGCATTAGTTCAAGTAAAATCAGTTCCAGTAAAACCAGGTCTAATCTTAATAAAGAAAAAGGTACCAGAATTCCATGCCAGCCTAGAATAACTGAAAAAAAAAAAATCCTAATACATTTCCATCCTGCATCTAACAGAATTAAAAAATAAATTAAATAAACATCCTCAGAATACTATGAAATATTTGCAACAAAGCTTAAGCGAGAACTAAACCTCGCAAATTTGACCTATGGAGCATCAACATTATCGATAGGATGCTCTAGGCGAACAACAGGTGCTGCGAAAACAGCATGGGCGGAACCCTCTGGGGGAACATCGAGGACCATATCTGTGGAACTCCATGATGGACCAGCAGCAGGTGGAATATAAATAGTATCCGTAGGACCCTGTGAGAGAGCAGCTGCAGGTAGTGCATAAACAGAATCAGGAGGACTATTTGGGGGAACAACAAAGGGAACATCAACATCAATCGGAGGAGACGAGTTGAAATCCTCGGCAGGATCCGTCACATCGAATTCCACAGAGGGGTCACCATTGAAAAGAGCGGCGGATGCCTGCCCGACCAGCGACATCTCCAGAAGAAGCCTTTCAGTCTGCACAGTGCCTTCAGCGCTATCCAATGCTCCCTGCAAAATCTCATAAGAATCCTTCAAATGCTAAAGGTCATTAGCCTTTTTCAATTCCAAATGGTTTTTTAGTTTCAGTGCTTTGAAGCTTTCAATTTGTCTGCCATTTCTCTCTAAGTGAGCGTCTTCCACCTTTTTCTTTTGATTTTCGATGTCGGCTTGCGACGGTTGAACGTCCCGCGCATTCAACAAACTTTTAAGAATTTTGACTTCGCTTCTTAACCTCGTCTCCGCTGCTGAAAGGTTTATCTCGAATTTTTTGACCTGCTCGTTGAATCTTTCAAGACGGTCGACTGCCTGCAGATAACCAGTAATTGATTCGGTGAAGCGATCATACTGAGTCTCAATCGACACAATCATCGGCTCCATTTAATTCGAGGGTGCAATTCCTTGACTACTATACATGAAACACTGCGGATGTAACGGGCAACCGTTTTATAACTTCCCACGAACGAAGATCTGTTAGGGTGACAACAATGAAAAATGTGGTTTAAAATCGTTATGCCCAGCAAAGAAAAAGATTTTTGGAATTTTAGAGTTACTTTTCGGTGCTGCAGTGGGCAGAAGTAATGATCGACAAGCTTAAATGTTCATATGGTTGCGATTGAATAAATAGATGGACTTACAGCATATGTAGAGTACGCCCTTACAAGGAGCATTTTCCATATTTAAAAGCCGACGAACACTTCATTTTTGGTCGGGTAGAAGTTCTATCTTGACGCTTTCACGGGCTCAAAATTTGATTGCAATGCCTTCTATGAGAAGATGGGCTTGTTTAGGTGGGTGAATTTAGTTTTCTGAAGTCGTAAAGGTTTATTCTCCATTTGCTCACTAAAGTAATTTTCATTGCACTCGTTTTTTGTTTTGGGGTTATATGCTCAAGATAAAACTTATGCTTTAACCAATCTGTTGGGAATAAAAAGAGATTGATATAAACCCTTTTCACTCATTTTTGTGAGTCTTCTTTTTTAATTTCTCTTTTTTTTTTTGGGCATAATGCCGAGTTTAAAATTTATCTTGAAGAAAAAAGTATGATATAGAAATTCATTAACTTTTTTCAGTCTTCGTTTTTAATTTCCCTTATATGAAAATCTGTTTTTTTATAACTTTTTTAAAGTAATGGTTGGTTCCAATAGTAATTTTTTTAAAGTAATGGTTGGTTCCAATTCTATTATCTTAAGTAATATTGTACATATTTATTTGTGTTTGATACCACATGTATAGCATAATATTTTTAAATCTTGGATGAGAATAAAAAAATTATGTTTTTGGTGAAATTTTTACCAAGTATTCAATTTTATCTTTTGGAAATGAACAAAATATTTTTAGAGAGGTATTTTCCAATTATGAGTATCAAAAATGTTTCCAAACATTTTTAAATAGAATGTTTTCCAAAAAATTAGGGATTTTTCCTAGATTAGAATGAAAATAGTATTTGTTAAGAAGATGAACAATATATGGTAGTGTTGCAACCAAAAATTGGATACTAATTTTACAAATTCTCATTATAAAGTTAAGAGATACATATTAAATTGAATGCATGCACTATGACAAAGCATCTATGGATGTAACAAAAATTTCTAAATTTGATAAATATAACACATTAACATAAAGATACGCATATAAACCATTCAAAGTATAAAGTAAAATCCCTAGAAATTTAATTCATCCTTTAAGGTAAAATAAAGTTATCAAAAAAGACACTTATATTGTGAGGAGCCCAAACAAGCTGGAAAGAGAGGATGTTCCATCACACCATAAACTGCATGCTTCATTATACAAATTATAAGTGATCCCTTAGTTTCCACAACTAATCCACAAGCAAATGACACTTCTAAGGGTGGATATTATTCCCCCATAGTAAGTTAATTCCTCTAGCCGTTCCAATCCACAAACCCAAACAATGAGATGCCCTTATTTGGAAGGTAGTGTCTCAAGCTATATTAGTTCCCTCTAAAGCTCTGACAAAATTAATTCCATGAATTTACAACCCAAATACTAAAATCTCTCAAAATCATTAAACTTTTATAACTAAATTTTTTAATAGAAAATCACCAAAACCAACAACATACTTCCTTTTACATTTCCCATATTGAATAGGCTATCTTGACGACTTCTTGTGGCCTCTTAATACCATCTTCCTCTCCTTTCTCCTACTCATTGAAATATACTTTATTTCTTCATTAAAATTCCACTTATCCCATGTAATTTTGATTCTCACTTTTCCCATGGTTAATTGTATTAATCCTCATTCTCCTAATATGACTTTTCTCAACATGGATATTAAAATAACATGCATTTAATGATTAGGTTCTAGGGATATTAAAATAGGGAATATATTTTATATACAAAAATAATCTAGAAAGGTTTCTTTTGATTGATATATATCTTTAATAACCCTTTATACCTATTTTTTCCCTCTTCAACAAAACTAGACCCTATTACTTTGTACTTCTACTTAATTGTCAATGGTTTTTAGTTTGTTATTATTTTTTAGATGTACACCATTTATATAATATAAAACCATACATCATTATTAGTGGCCAACTTATGGATTAAAAACTCTCTTGGTATATGAGAACAAGAAAAATTCCTAGATAAGGCACTCATTTATCCCTTTTTGTGATAGTGAATTAGCTTCACACTTTGTTACTTCTTAAGAGCAAAGCGACAATGGAGTATGTCTATGTATGTATAGTTAATAAGCACAATTGTACAATATTGGGATTGTGGGGTAGTCTAAAAAATTTTCCACTAACTCATTATTTTCTTATAATAATGTTTTGTTTAGTTATGCATATTAAATTAGGTCCTCTAATATGCTATTATTTTTTGCATTTCTATTAATAAGTTAATTGTATAATATTTGGGTGGTGGGGTATTCCAAAATTCTTTCCACGAACTCATTATTTTCCTATGATAAGGCTTTTTTCAGTTATGCATATTAAATTAGTTGTTCCAATATGCTATATTTTGTGCATTTCTATTAATAAATTAATGTATTCAATATCATAAATATGGCATATATCCATTATATCTGAATGCTATTTTTTTTTTTTTTAATCTCTTATCATTTAAATACATAAGATACACAATATTAAGCCAAAACAAAACTAATAAATGGTAGCAATCATATTTAGTAAAATAATACACCAATTAGTTATATGTGAAAATTTCCTCCCAACATCCACATAATATTTCTACAATAGGCCTCCCATGGGAAAGGGTAATGAGTACATAATAATGAATTTGATAAACCAATTTCCCAACAAAATCATATTATTTTCACTTATGTATCAATCCAAGCACACTCTTTTTCTTTTGAACTTTCACAAACCAATGATTGGGTTCCATTGGGTTATCCTAATTTCCTCTTGGGATCTAGCATAGACTAGCCAAAAAACATCTTTAACGTAAGTCCCTAGAATTCTCTTCTAGGATCACTTTGTTAATACCAATAATTACTCATGCACATGGGAAAATTTGCTCACTGAATTCCCATAATAAAGATAACCATCATTATGTTATAGTGGTACCTTATGTTCATCATAAAATATCCTCATAGAGAGTTTGTAAAAGCACCACTAATGATATAATATAACCAAAAACATTGGAATATGATTGAATTCTAACAAGTCACCACTTGACTCTATAAGAATGCCATATAACATATGAGGTAACTAATCCAAAGGTTGATATGGCTTAGGATATCATTGAGTAAAAAACATAGGATTATAATAAAATACTCTTCTTTTTTCTTAGACCCTTTGAACCATCTAAAATCTCTCTCATTCCATTCTTATATAACATTACCACATATTACATTCCTTCTTTCTCTAGAACTAGAAATGTACTTTTATTACTAAAACTTAATGTACAATTTTTACATATTATATGGATTGACTAGCTTTCATTCAACATGACATATTTAAGAATTTATAATCCTAGAACCAGGTAGTGTAGGAAATACAAATTCCTCTTACCTCTCATGAACAATTAGTAGGAATGAATAAGACTATGTTTTCTTGTCCCTATGGAGGATTTTCCGATAAAGATATTCTATTTTTACTTTGCAATGCTTCTAAAACTTTTGAAATATCTAGAATGAACCTATAATCAAACCTTATTAATAAAACTATATGGTTATACATGGATTATTTTAAACCTTATGGAATTTTATTGCAAGAAGCCTAACAAATATTGAAAACTTTCGAACAAGGAGAGAATATATGGACCTATAAATGAGAAACTAAATATGAAACACCCACTTAACTTAATCTGTTGTCATAGTTCACCATATATCCTCCACTCAAACTAAAATAATCAAATACTTTCCTATATTCCAAACAAATAAATATGTAAATACATTTTAGTATTTATGCAATATGCTAGAGGGGGATATTTATAAAAAATAACAAAAAAATAACATCCCCTTTGTTCACCTTATTATCTATGGATAATGAATTCTATATGGTATTTAAATTAATATTCAAAGAGAATGATCATATCATACTCTCTATTACAAGGCCATATTTAGTACATTCCCTTCCATATTAATAATGATGGGTGTGGCAAGGAACCATAGCAAATCATATATATATATATCAAAAAAAAAAAATTAGTGTAGGGTTGAATTATATGTTTTTGTACATACAATTCATTCATCCATGAGGTATTTCATAAAGAAAAATAATATTTGTGGAAGAATAATTAGGAAAATTTTCTTGTAGCAAGAAATTTATTTAAAAATAATTGAGAAGCATGGAAAATAGGATGTACTAACATAATTTTACCAAGATATGCTAATAATGTAGATAATGAAGTAGTAAATGATCATTTTCATAAAGAGCATCTCTTTTGAAATATTAGTAGAACCTCTCTAGTTTTTTGCCACATCTAATGAGTTAAGTATATTGAGGCTTTATCAACATTTCTCTTATACATAATGCTACAAAATTATTAGGAGGATGAAATACATGGCATCCTTTATCCATTTCAAGATGAGCCTAGTGGAGGTCATTATCGTACACAGATAATACCCTTCAAAATATTGTATGAAGGATACAATTTTCTTATTATAAGATGTTTAGAAATATATTTTTCATAATCATGAGTGCTAAAGAATAGAAAAATACCAAAAGGATGAAATTCAGTTGAAACCCTTGGTTTTGTTACAACCTTCTAAGATATGGGGCATGAATTTTGTAGGGCACATTAGATTTATATGGAAATGCAATGCAACTTAGAGTACCATGAAAATTTTCATCCCTTATGAGTTTCTCTATAATAATAGTGTTGTGTTATCTATTGAACTTTAGAAAACCATGATAAGAGTAACCTTCATGAGAAATATCATGAAATGAATAAATTGTATATTACCATAACTAAATATATTTTATAAATAGAAGAAACATGCCTTACTCCACGTAGATTTAGCGCAATATAAATGAGAAAATATGGCATGAAAAGGTAATTAGGCCTTGAGTTTTCGAAAAAGGGAAACATGCCATATCTAATATTAATGTATTTAAGGATTTCGTAGATATGTTGAATATTATATGGTTGTGTCTTTACATAATACATAAATGTGGTGAAAATTTCTTAATGAAAATTAGAACAACATATAAGAAACAAATAACTTTCCTTCTTACTAGACATAGCCTCTAGATCTAAAAAAAATCATTGTCAATCTAACAATTGATAACCACAATAAAAAAGAAGCAATTAAATGTGCTTTTAATTGAAAAAGTGAAGTTGGGTTACACTTTTTTCCCTATTCTGAGAAAAAAATTTCATTTTTTTCGGTTCTTCAACATTCTGCAAACTATAACAATTTTTCTGTGTAGAATTTCATTTTGCGATAAAAATAAAAGTTGTGAGAAATTTTGTTAGCTTTCTATTAATTATTTTTTGAAATTTTTTTATGTAGATTTGATATGTCAACTTGGCGTTTCTTTGAGTGTGTGTTTCTTAACAATCAAAGGATTCATAAGAAGTCATGTTATGACGTAATGTTATATTCATTGAAAATTTGTATTTTTGAGAAAACAAAATGTGTTACAACAATCTACACAGAGTCTACTTTGGTTTCGTCATATTTACAAAGCCAATGGATGCATATCATAATTACTAGAATTTTTTGAACTGGTCCAATACGAGAAGCTGCATATTTTGGATATGTTTCGCGACGCAAAAAATTTCTTAACATATAAGTTATAAACTAAAAATCTAAAAGCTACCCATTAGAGATGACGGACCAATGTAATGCCCCATAATTTTTTCAATTTTTTTTACAATGTATTTTGGGAGATACAAATTTTGATTTCACTGAATCATAATGACCCTCAGAAATTGTTTGCACCCATTTTATTAGAAAAATAATTAAAATTAGTAAACGTTTATGAAATTTCATAAAAATTATATTTCCTGAAAGTAGATTCAATTCTGAAAATGCTTGTCTTGGTTCCAACAGTTAATTAAAAACCTTTCATGGAGTTTAATCAATCCAAAGTTGCAGAAATGTATTCAGAGCCTGGTTTTTGCGTAACTGGTGACACGTTAGTTCAGCCGAAATTTGATTAAAAGTTTGACCGAACTATGTTTTGCACCGACGGCTCGTTAAGTCTAACGACTTAATAGTTCGGCTAAACTTTTAATCAAAAGTTCAGCCGAACTTTTGTATAAATTTCCGTCGGCCAGAAAATTTTGCGGAGCCCCTACTAAAACACATTTCATAGCAATATAAATTGCCGTGAAATCATTCACAATTTTCGCACATTTCATCTGATTTTACAAAGATCTTGGTTTGGGTTTTAAAAATTTTCTTCAAAGTTTGGATTTAAGAGCATTTCTTGGAAGCAAACTGATTTTGGAAAGAAAATGAAAATGCACGTGTACATATATAAACTTATTTTCAATAATATTAAAAAAAGGAACAAAAGACAACTTGTTCAAATGTTGTGGATGTTCCTATCTCCGTCGCTAGAGTTCACAGACTAAAGAAATCTTCTATAGGAACCTAAATTTAAAATTTTTTAAATAACTCAAAATATAGATCTCTCTCTCTCTCTATATATATATATCTCAATTTTAATGGAACTTTTTGAGGTAGAATATATATATATATATATATATATATATATATATAACTTTTAAACATAAATTTTAAACTTGTGAAAAATTGTCCATACTTGTGGCTCATCTCCCAAGGAAGTAGAAGGTACATCTCCCAAGGAAGAAGAAGGTACTTCCACCCCAAAAACACCGGACGGAATCAATATCTGTTAAGACATTTTATCAAATTATATATATATACATACATGTACATGTGTGCACAATTATTTATTTTAAAGTCACTTAAAAAACACTAACATTTGCCAACATATCTTGATGGTCAGACCCATCTGCATTGTTTGAACAAGAGGTCCCGAACATGATATTAACATTTTCGTCACGCATCATGTGTGAGAACTGCAAATGGTGTTTTAACATACAATCATAAATTTTTGTTAGATTAATGTACACATACAAATAAATGTATACATGTACATACACATGTATTTATTACAAATTGTACACATGTATATGTATGTTAAAATAATTTCAAACCCTAAAGCCACTAACACATACTGTTACGGTGCCCTCTTCCTCATGAAAAATTAGGTCTTGCAAACCATTACGATAATTTTTTGCATATATTCGGAGATCTTCAAAATTCATGGTGTCAATATCCTCATTTGTACAATATACAAAATTGGCACGTGTAATTTCATGTGCTCTTTGTCGATTTAAACAAAGATCAACTCCACCCAATCTGCTATGAACATTGTCGATCATAACATCCCTTGCTTCTTGACTTATTTGAGAAGTCGCATCCATCTCTGACTGTAGAGTTAACATCCCTTGCTTCTTGACTTATTTGAGAAGTCGCATCCATCTCTGACTGCAGAGTTTCGACCCGAAACGGTCGACTTACCAATGGAATCTCAGGTTGAGGCAACTCCACATCTCGCTTAGCGCCCTTATGGTCATATAATCAACCTTTCCCCAGGCCAAAAAATTCTGACGGAAGGTCATTGTAGTTGGGTTTCATACCCAAAAAAAATTCTGCATAAAACGTTTATGCAAAATAAACAAGAACCTCATCCTTCCAAGGGAGTCTTCCATAGGCCGCAAGGTGCCTATCATACAAATAACGAGCTATTTCTGGGTGCTTGAAATACTGCACCTTCAAAATTTTTCTTTTTGGCCCTTCCTTGTAATTAAACATTGACTTGGCCACTTCTTTTGTAACTTTTTGTTTTACGCCCTCCCATTTATTTGGACCGATTATTGTTTCCTTTATCTTTCTCATCATTTATACAAATGAATCAGTCGTTGGCCCAATATTTTTGTACACATTTACCATTTCACCCAATGAATGTGTAACTATTCAAAGGCTTTGTCGACTCTCAGCAGGTAGAGACATGCCCACGAGATCTCTTTGCAATTTTGCATGAAGTCTTTCACACCATTGTAAGGTGCATTCCGCCATGTTGGTTTCCCATTGTATATCAGTAATCTTGGCCGGATAAGTTGTGCTGGGTTGACAACCTTCTTCTTGAATGTAGCGGGCTGCCCTACGTCTATTTTGACCACTAGTTCGAACATTTTCGACCTCTGCATCAATATATATAAAATTTCATATATTAGAAATAACACGTGTAAAAAAAGTTGTAAAAATTTAATGAAAAAATATTGAAATTGATGGCAACCTTGACATTGTTGGTTAGCATCTTCTCCAACATGACCATGCTGAGAACCAAACCCAGAATGACCCTGCTGAGAACTAGACCCAAAATGACCTTGTTGATAACCAACAGCCGTTGATTGGCCTTCGGGGGAATAAATATCACCCCCTTCACGCAACCTGCTACCACTCATTGATGGCCCTCTAAGTGGATTTAAACCACCACCAACCTCTTGAGACAAGGGAGAAGCTTCATAAACAAATATGAATTTATAATCAATTGAAAAATACATTCATGTGTACATATAAATACATATATGTTTATTCATTGATTAAATTGCATGAACCATACCTCGACTGGTTCAACCATGGGCACACTCCATGGATGGAGTAGAAACCCTTATCCTCTTACCTCCTAAAAATTAAAATATGAAACTTATTAACAACTAATTTAACTCACAAAGTTAATAAAAAATCAATTCCATATGTACACACATGTATGGAGATTTAAGATTATATTTAAATACCGTGAACATCCCCCGATCCCTGAACCTCCATATGGGATTCGGCTAATATTCATCGTTCATCCTCCATGATATATATATATATATATATATATATATATATATATTGGTCTACATTTACACAGAATAGATTTCAGAAAATCAATTTGTAATT
Organism: Pinus albicaulis; assembly: GCA_034641835.2. NCBI lineage: Eukaryota > Viridiplantae > Streptophyta > Pinopsida > Pinales > Pinaceae > Pinus > Pinus albicaulis. The sequence continues at coordinate 124,820 of JAXQQM020092013.1, read as the reverse complement.
TAGTGTACACAAATTATGTAGAACACAACTTTCAAAGCAATAATTGATGTGTGAAACTAAATTTAATAGAAAAAGAAATTATAAAAATCATAAGTTCACCAAATTGCGCTTTACATTGTGGGAGCACACTTGGTATAAAATTTACCACTTATACACTTTAGTTTGTGGGAGAAATGACACATGTACATAGTTTACCTTAAAGTTGTTGTGTTTTATGGATATTAAAATGAAGAACTTCTATTTAGATCCATTCTAGAGATTGACTGTAGGGGAATTTAATAGATATGTCACCTTTAATAAAAGATGAGATCCAGAGGCTACCTGGCCCTTTACAGACTCTGCCTATAGATCTTGTAGAAGTAAAAACTAGAGGCATTAACAATATCAAAGAACTTTTTCATGCTCAAACATGGGAATGTGTCTCTTTCCCTACGCAAAAAAATAGTTCATGGTAGTTAATCTTCATAGAAATGTCATCAAGCAGGTCAATGTGATCATCCCCAACTTAATTTTCATGAAATTAGGCTTCGAATCCTCTACAACCTGGTGGATGGAGTTGAATGGGAACTAGGTCAAGGCCTTTACAAAATACATGCTAGTGTATAACACTTACTAGGTTATGCCAACAAATAAAGTGGGAGAAATGTTTTCTCCTCGAGGTTATCCAAATGGGTGTGTAATACCAACTTCACCCATTTCCTAAAAGGTTTCTCTCTTAGGTTACAAAGTGTCTTCACCTTATTAGTTATATATTTTTCAATTTCCCGTGGATTCCTTGAATTTTTTCTCCTACCATGTCCCTCTCTCACTCCCCAAATTATTGTCATCAAACATGCCCCATTGAGGATCTGGAGCAATGTTTGCGCCATACTTAGGATCTTGAGATGAAATTTAATTCAATGTCTCTTAGAGTTGCAAGGTGGAATTGATAGAACTATTTGATTTCTATACCATAGATGGATATCTCTTTTCATCTATACCTTTCTCTACCATCTTATTTCCAAGTGAAATGGGAATTTTCACATTTTGAATGCCATTGCCATGTAGTTTAGTAGTCTGCTAGGTAGACCTATCACAAGTAAGGTTTCCATACCAAACTATTTCTCTTGCTCAACTCAGTGACCATGACTCTCTTCTCACACTGCTTAACATAAGATATTCAATTGTACATGTCACACAAATTTGGGGGTTCTAGGTCTACACCTATTAGGTAAAGTTGTATTTTATGGAATTGTGGTCCTTAAATTTGGAGGTGTTCCACCTGAAAATGTAGGCATTAAATATGGATGAAAAGGATTTTTTTTAAACTTTGATAGAATTTCCTTGTGGAATTACTGAATTTCTCGACGACATCATGCTAGCTTTGCTCAGAGAAGAAGGTTTTGGAGGAGAAATTAAATTTTTTTGACTTATTTTTGGCATTGAAGTTTGAAATAGTAGTTTTGATGACTCCATTGATGACCTTGCTGAGGAATTTGATGCACACAATATTGAATTTGAAGATGGTTTAGAAGACAATGAAGAAGTTGTAGATTTTGGTGTTGTCGCTGAATGTTTCTTTGTTGTTGGACTTGGTCAAGACACAATTTAACTTTACGAGGAGATTGAAGACCGTGAAGAGGTTTTAGATTTTGTTGTTCTCACTGAAGGTTTTTGTCTGGTTTTGTTTCTTAAACCATCATTTCCATAGGACATTTTTCGTGAATAGATTCTTGACCTTGATGAGAGGATATGATACCTTAAAGAGGCTACATATTTTGGTGACGTCACTAATTGTTTCTATATTATTATGCTTGTTAAACATCTCGCTTAGGGTGAGGCAACTCCACCTATATTGTACAGTTTATGGGACATAAATCAATATGTAGAAATATTCACTTGGTTTTTATAATTCGATAGAGGAATGACTTAAAATGACCTTGTATGTCTTCTCATTTTAGAACTCAAATTTTTAGGAAAGATTTAAGTAATTACATTTCAAGAATCACTAGAAGAGGTTCATAAAGAATATAGGAAGACAAAAAACTAACCAGTGGTGTAATAAATGGATTTCTTGGGAGGTAGATTGGCATATGGACTTTTGGTAGCTAAAAATTTTCCAAATAAGTGAATGTATTTGAAAACCGAACCTCTATTTTATTTTGGTTTAGACAAGGTCTATAATTTTAAAAGTGAATTTCCTCTTTCTTCCTCTTACATGTCCAATGATCGGAATCTCGATTGAGGGAAAAAAATTTCCAAAATAAAAATTTTGCATTTTATTTGTTGTACACATGAGTTTTTAAAAGCTAATTAACTCATAAATTTCTCAAAAAATAACTTAAAGCTTGACACATAAACCCCTTCCCAATTGGCTAACTTTAGATGATCCTAAACACATTTTTATTTAATTGATGAGGGAGATAGCCCAACAAAACTAGTTTTTCCATATTCAAATCAAGTTGGTATCAAAGTAAAATTTAGCTTATTTTAGTAAAGGTTAGTTAGAAGAATTAGCTATTGGTTTCTGTCTTCAATTTCCTCTCAAAATGAATGTGTACGTGCTTTTGAGAGACACACTAGAGGAATAAGGTCCAAATTTTTTATGAAAATGTGCAATTAAAGTAAAGGGTTAAAGGAAAACATGTACAAGGCATAGTTGAGCCAAATTTTGTTGAGGAAGGGCCTAATTATTTGGGTCTTGGTTATGGAAAACATGATGGAGAATGCTCCAAAGCCAAGGAGGCACATGAAGCCATTCCAAGAAGGAATTTCATTTCATGTTCATTACCTCAAGCTTGTGAATTTTGTGTTCATGATGAATGGAAAAGTTTGACACCCACTTTGCAAGAAGATGTTAATAATCATGTAGCTAATGAGAATGTAAAAGAAGAGGATGTTGAAAGCTCTAGAGTCATTGAATTCATTGCTAGTATTTAGAGGAGAGCTACTACCTCATCAAATTCACCTCCTCAAGAAGGCGACAAAGGTGAGTGTTCAAGGTATAAATTTTCCTTTAATCAAATTTCTTTTGATTCTGATAAACATGGTAAATATTCACATAAGATTTGGAAAAGAACTTGCATGTTTCTTTTGTGGTTTGAATAATCATAATTTTTATAGATGTTGGAAGAAGATATCCATGCACATGAAACTTTCTAAATAACTGAAAATAAGATGCAATTGTTTATTACTCATTGACATAAGAAAGGTCACCTTGTAGACAAGTTTTGGAATTTGTATCCAACAAGTCATCCACAACATTTGAAGAAGGTGGAAAGAGATAATGAAAAGAATGGAAAAGAGGATTCCATAATCGATGAGGGTCAGGATGATCCACATGATGATGAAGTGCAGCTAAAAGAAGCACCATTGAAATGGTTTGGTAACGGATGGTTAGATTTCTTATCCAATTAAGGCCTTGCATGTATTTTGATGTTTCATGAATTTCTTTGCAAATTCAAAGTATGGTGCATGTTGCATGAAGCAAGATGTTGAAAGTAGAGTTATGTTGACACACTTAAATGCAACAAATATGTAAATTTGTACATGAGCTATTATTTGACTTGAGAGTCAGTTGTTTGAAGAGGGATGTTTTGTCAACTTGTGTTTGGTTGATGGTTTTGTACACCGATATGTAAGAGTACATAGAGATATTCACATGATGTGAATTTTTTTTCTTTGAAGAAGAAAAATGAAATGTCAGCGAGCTATGTTTCTTGCATGATGTGTTTTTCAGTTTGATGGTTTTGTTTGTGACAAGACGTCACAAGATTTTGGGAAGGTCCACTCTTGAGCAAGAGCCTCATGATTACAACCTAATCATGAGAATAAAATGGGAGTGCATCCTTATTTTGAAAACAAATAGGATTCTAAGCTACCTAGGACTCAAACCATTATTTTTAAATTTGAAATATCATGGTGTGTTGTTTCAATGCCTAAATCCACAACCCTAACATAAATTGTTTTATTCTTTTTTTGTAGGATATAGTTGGTTATATTAAAATTCAGTTGAATTTAAAATTATTGGCTTAGTGGCATGAACCAAACATATTTTGGATTAAATGAGGAATTTTTCTCTCGCAATCATTTCTAAATCACCCATATCACCAAGAAAACATGTTTTAAAAGAACATACTTTGACTGTGCACATGTGGTGTGAAAAATTGAAATTGACAATTTGCAAAAAAAGTGAAATTATGAATGAAACCACGAAAAAAAAAACCCAAAAGTGGTAAATGATTTAAATAAACCTAATTAATTATTTACCAACATAAATTCTTCAACTTTTAGCAACTAAATGATAAGTAAAAAAACAAAAAAATTTAATTATGGTTCGAAAGTTACATAATCTTAAGAAGCATTTTAAATTAATTATATCTCATAAAAAATATCCCTCCTAACTTAACAACATGGAAAATTTTAGGGGCTAATATTCGCAGGTGGGCTAATTTTCCATGATTTTTCCCAAAAAAAAAGTTCCCAATTTCCATTTAAAAAAAAAATTAATTCGCCCAAATTTTACAATATAAAATTATTTTCCCTTAAAAATCGCCAAAATTATATAGAGAGCATATATAAAATAATTATAAATTTGAATAAGTTTGCAAATATATCAATCAACATTTTATAGTTTGCATATTAGGGACTAGTGAGATTCGCCGATGTTTTAAATTTCAAGATAATTTTCCATCCTTAAAATTTTCCCTGCTTAACAAATACTATCTCTTCTCCTAAGGTTCACGACCTCCATTCCTTAGCACACAAGACATAAATACAATTAATATTTCAATATGTTAATTCCTATCGAAACAAATGAAAATTTGTATATAGATGGTTTCAAATATTATAAGAAGGTTTTTGATATGGTTGAGAGAATGTGGAAAATAGAATCCATAAACAAATTATTTTTCAAAACATATTAAACTTTCAAAGTATCAATAAGGAATGTACAAGGGTGTTCAATGAATTAATGCTATCTATTTAAATTCCATGATGTATATCTTACTCATAATTTTAACAAATTATTAAATAATGATGTAGATTGGATAATTATATTATTTGTCATATATTTTGATGCGTATAGAGTGAAAAAATTGAAAGAATCAACTTGTAGGGTCATTTTAATGGTGGGTGGAGAATTGAGGTCTAAAACCTTTTGGAGTCATTTTGAGGTATTAAATGACATTTATGGGGGTCAAAAGATTATCCCTTGTGCCGAAATCTTGACCATTATTCTACACTTAAAGACATATCCAATGGTGCAAGAAAAACATCAAATGAAGTTCATTCAAAATTTATGCCTTTAGTAAGTTGACCTATCATGTTGACCACCATGGTACGAGAGAATGACATTTTAGCCCCATTACTCATGCATAGCAAACTAGCTACATGTGGAATTTTAACAAGACTCTAAAAGGTCTAAAATCACAAACCTGGTTAACGGTTGACGGAGTCAAATCTTAAACCTAGTTGGCTATCACGCTATGTTAAATACTTGGCCACTAGGAGGAATAAGAGTTCCATTTTGTGTTATTGTATTTTGTTCCATAGTTGAAAATACAAATAGGAGTGTGAAGTTAGAGAGAAAAATGTATGAAGTTAAGTTTTTATAGCAACCTTACACGCTAAAAGTCTTAGCTAACTCTAGAGAGATTACCTCTTTCTTTGTACTCACATATTTTCCATACTAGAAAAGAGAGAGTAGAGCATGTTTACATTTTAGTGTTGTCTTTCTCCCATAAGGATTTCCTAGGGAAAAAGGAGTATAGAGCATCATTACTTTTTAGGGTTGCTTGTCTCCCATATAAGGATTTCCTAGGAAAATAATTGTGTTGATTGTCTAGAGATATGTATGTGTGTGTTTCATTATGTTCTCTATTTCTTACGTTGTGTTTCATTATGTTTTATATTTCTTACATTTCTGCCCCCCTATTTTTCTTTCCAATCAAGGTTTATAAAATAACATGAGAAGCAACATGAGACTTGGAACAATCATTTTCATTATCTATATGGAAGGCAAGAAGGATTATATCCCCTTAAGCTTAAGCTTATGTAGTTTGTCAATTTTTATCATATATTTTTTGGTAAGGGTAAATGTTTTTTTATCTATAGTAAGTCATGAGTTCCCCAATTTTACCTTATGTAAAGCATGATTCTAGGATTACTACAATTTGTACTTGGTTTTTTATTGTGATGATGCCCTGTCTCAATCACTTGGCCATCTCTCGATGGGTAGTTAAATCTTTATAACAATACTTAAGTAATATTTATCTATTTTTATTATGTGAAATGTAAAAAATGGTATACTATTTTTCATAAAATTGTGTTGATTTTATCATATATTTCGATGAAAGTTGATTATATGACATGTTTTCTTTAAAAGGATCTAACAATTTTGTTAAGGTATGAATTTGCAATTTTGTGTGGCTCTCTATCAACCTTCACTTCCTCATTTCTAGAAAAAATCTACTTGCTCATTCATATACCCACTTTGTATTCAAATGGATGAGTTTTGAACTCTCTACAACTATGTTTTTCCACGCAGGAAAATTATATGTTACATTATATACTAACTCTAAATATTATTTTGAAGTTTGGATTACTGTTATTCTTTTATATAATTTAACATTAGATATAAGTTTTAATTGAAAGCTACTTAGATGAAATATAGCTTAGATATGGCATTTGCAAATTATTATCTATTTATTGAACTAAAGGACATAATTATTACACATGTTTAATTTACATTCAAATGCTTCTGTGATTTATCTCCTATAGCTTAATGTAATGCTAGATATATAATTTAAGTTGAAGGCCCATGAGATAAATATGAATTCTATGTGACATTTGTATTGAATCATCTATTTGTTGTGTTATACTAACATAATTTGTACGCATATCTAATTTGCATTACTAATATGTCATGATTCTTTAATTTATCATTTATAGATGACTGCAGCATCCCTTTTTAATCTATCCCTTTTGACTTTGAATATGTGGGGAATACTCATCCGCATATTTTTCTATCATAAAGCAGTGAGTAAAATTGTATTCCATTTGTGTCAATGCTAAGGTTAAGAACATGGATTAAAGTTTTATATAAGATACATTGCCACGGTGTACATTTATATCTAAAGAGTCCAAAAGCTCATTCAAGACCATATGTTTTGTTGATGTAGGCTGATTGGTTATATTGCATTTCTTTTGCAGTTGTTGTTGTGGGCCTTACCATCTATTCGTTCTATTAACTACTAAAACTAATATTTCACCTTTTTATTTTAAATAGAAATAACTTTTCAAATACATTTTAATATGTAAAATTAAGGAAAACCCTTGTTTTCCTAGGTGAATATGGCAATCTCTAACATGTGCTTTTTATTTCTGTAGTAATGACAGAGAACACTATTGTGGTTAAAAATGGTCTAAATGAAACCATACCACACACACAGCTCAATGAAAAGAGAGATCCTAATATAGCAGGCATAAAAATACTTTGCTACAAAATGATAAAACATGTGAGTGCAAAATTTAAAACATAAATCAAGATATCAAACACAATGATATTATGATGGAGAGAATATTTTTGCAGCCAAAATGAACATGCAAACCAAAAACTGTAATAAAAAGATTACAACATATCATTGAGAAATTTAAAAACATAAATAACCTAACACACAAGGATATCTCAAAACACCTGAATGCATATGTACAACAAAACATGTAATAGAATATTTTGCTACATACAACACTGCACATTTTTAAAACATAAAATAACTTAGCAGATAATAATATTAAATTAGATAATTGTTTTTGCAGTTGAATTGATGTGCATAGAAAAACTGGGAATAGAAATCTTTGATGCATACAACACACAAATGCAAAATCTTAAAAGATAAATCAATCTTGCAAATAGAAGGGTATTTAACTAGACATAAATCTCCATATAGATTCAGTCAGAAACCCAGACCTAGAAACCTTTTTTTCAAGCAGAAAAAAATGATGATGAATATTAATCAGTTCATATGCATATAGACATATTCTCAGCTATACAGTGAGAAAAACGAGACATATAATCCAGTAGTATACTTTAGCTATCTAAGAAAGAGAGGCAAAGAATACAGTGGGAAACATATTACGGGGGGTTTTAACCACATCCCATCATGATCAGAAAACCATACATCCCTGTAGAAAAAGTGAAAACGATAGAGATATAGCAAAATATGTTATACATCAGCAAATAGACACTAGGAAAGACATATGAAAGTTCAGGAAAATCTTCTTTCTCTGGTAGAAGTGGGAGTGGCCACGGTGGGAGTCTCGATTTCCTATAGCCATGGCAAAACAGACTAAGAGAGATTTTCTAAAGAAACCAAAAGTATTTCTCAGTTCCAAGAAGTTTGGGAAGGAGAAACGACCTGGAAAAGGTGGCAACAGGTTTTGGAAGAATGTGGCAATAGGCTTCAAGACACCCAAGGAAGATATTCAAGGAACAAGCTTCAAGACACCTTGGAAAAGGTGGCAACAGGCTTCAAGACACCCAAGGAAGCTATTCAAGGGACCTACATTGACAAGAAGTGCCCATTCACTGGTACTGTTTCAATAAGAGGTCATATATTAGCTAGAACATGTTACAATGCTAAAATGACACGAACAATTATTGTCCAAGAAAATATTGCACAACTTAATAGACCTTTTCTGATAATTGTTTCTCGAAGGCCAGAAACCTGCAGTAAATGGAAAGAAAAACTTCTGGTCATTTATAGAGAATCAAGAAATAGGTAGTCCTAAAATGTAAAATGGAGGGCAACACATGGAAAGAAAAAATGCTTCTCATTTCTAGAGAATCAAGAAACAGGTAGTCCAAAAATGTAAAATGGAGGGCGGTCGCGGGTTTTTGGTATCAAATTTGTTTCAGGACAGGTTTCTGCTAGAGAGATACCCCTAGGGTGCAGTCTCCAGTGACATTATCTGAAAATAGGAAAAAGAAGACACCAAAATACAGAAAAGAAGAATAAAAAAAAATAGAATGGGCCTTGCTTCCAATAAAATGATTTGAATGTAAAATTTCACAAAAAATCGAATACTAGTGGAAAAAATCAAATTAAAGTTCTGCAACCATTCATCATCATCCTCCAATTTCACTTCTGTTTTCTAATATTTAACTCTAACGACCAAGACAAGATTGCACGACATAAAAAATTTATAATAAGATATTAGCAATCAAAGACTCATTAGAAAATACAAATTATAGTTCTGCATGCATGGTATTGCATCACATAATTCTCTGTTGGAATAGTTTAATCGTTAGGGTATGTTTTCTTCAGTTATTTTAAATAGAGGGAAAGTTTGATCACGTTAATAGAAAGTGTATATATATATAAACCATCACCATTACTACTACTCAAAAAAAACTGTAATAGCATCTGCTTTACGTATTTAGCATTCTCTGAAATCAGGGTTTTGATTTTATTGGAAGGCAGGGCTATGGTGTGAAAACATCCCCTCTCAACAGTGAGATTATATTATTCATTCTTCGCATGTGGAGGTTGGCTTATTGAAGGGATTATCTAAGTTAACAACATGTGTTCCGTTGTTCTGGTTGTTGGTTGCAGGTAGATAATCCTAATTCAAAATTTACGTTATGAATACTACATTACAGATGATATTCAGAACCCTGGACTACATTGGCGTCACCAATAGAAGGAAAATTAAATCTAAATCTGCTAATGTGATCTTTACTTTTATCATGATGAGATACCAAGCAAGCCAGAAAAGAAGTCTGAGCTTGAATTTACATTCACTGGTGCCTCCATAGACCTAAATCGAAATGTATGCAATTTCATGGTTTCAGTTATGCTGTCTCAACAGTCAATGAAAGAAACTCTTCAGCTGAGGGTCACTTTCATCTGCCCCCAGTGAACAATGAAAGCAGAATTATAAAATCAAGCTTGCGAAGATTGATTGATCATGATTGGTTGAGTGGTATTTGCTCATTTGGAGCCGATATTGATGGACCAGTATGCCAGCTTCTTGTCTAGCTATCCATCTATATGGCCAGAATATCTAATAGCATAGACTATGTGCACAATAAATTGTGTTTTATTTTAGTTATTATAACAGAATCCATACTTAAAAAAATATCGATATACATATTTTCCCTTTTCCCTATTAAGGTGCAGAGGGTTTCTGGAAAAAAAAAAGTAGGTAGTGCCTAAGAATTAAAAATATTTGTATTCATATTGAAACTAATCAAATGCAACAGCTTAGTTAATTATCCACAGCCAATGTGAAACTCACAAATGCAAATTGATCATATGACATACCTGCATGGTATTGCACTAACATTAAACAATATTCATGCAAGTGAGGTAAGGTCGAACATACCTGATGAAAGGAGCAACAACGTCGACGAAAGGAGCAACATCGCGGATGGGAGGAGCAACAACGCTGACGAGAGGAGCGAAAATGTGCGAAAAGAGCAGCAACGACAGTGCTAGAAATACATGTGAATAATGAAATCGGTAAACAAATTAGCTTCGCAGGCAATTTATTTATAGAAATTAGTTTGGCCGAACTATTTTAAAAGTAAAAGTTCGGCCGAAATTTTGTTGGAAGTTCGGCCGAAATTTTGTTGCCGGTTTTCCCATCTTCGGCAAAAATTCTGTTTTCCCGTGCCATCAGTGTGCCGTCAATATAAACGGAATCATGAGTTTGGCTGAACTTTCTAAGAAAGTTCAGCCAAACTATTACATAGTTCGACCGAACTTTATAAAATGTCCGGCCGAACTATTGCTGAAAAAAGTTTTCGGCCCCCGATTCTCACAAAAGTGTAACCCAGCTTCACATTTCCACCCATTAACAATACCAATTTCATCAACCCATTTATGTTCCCATTAAAAATAAAAAAAGAAGAGAGTTATAATTAAAATTACCTTGTAACAGCCTCATAAAGGTACCAGGGATAAGGTCTAGTCAAAACACTCGTAAGAGACATCATTGGATATGTAATAAAGAAATACCCATCATGAAAACAATTGCAATAATTATGGGGTATATAAATAGTGAAATTGATCAATTGTGACAACATCTCACAACAATTAATAGGCAAGTAAAAATAGAAAATGTCAAATATCATAAATTTATTAAAAGAAAGTACATAAGAAATAACTAAACTTACTCAAAATATATGAGCTAAAATTCAAGAATTGGAAATATCCCACTACAAATATACCCTAAATTAGGAAAGAGACACATAATTAATATACACTGATGCTATTGTAGGCTTGAATCCATACAATATCATCATTAGAATAACTACCATCATCATCATCTTCTACCATTTCATCAAACTCACAAAAGAAACCTTCACTTTGACATCTATAAACAAGATATGTTAGAGATTTTATCAACCATTTCTAACTTCCGTTAATTATTTCTTTAATAAGATTTACAATTTAGAACCTAATATATTGTACAATAATATCATAATGATGTATTCAAATACCTAACAATAATTTTTTTTTTTTTTAAATTTGGTGTGTAACTTAAACATCAATATGCAAACTCTTATCATATCACTATACAAAATCCAAATTAGTAACATGGATTACTTAAGCAAAGGACTCCACTTTTAACATATTACAAGCCCTGAAAGTGTATGAAAATGTTAGGAGAGGAAGCATCAACACAATTGTAAATTCGACCATATAAACAAAATCAAAAGAAAGTTAGCATCAACATAAAAATTACTACAATTGAGGACATAGAGTAGCATAATGATATTCTTAGTTTTCCAAGGATAACAAAAAATAATTTTCTTCAAGCACAAATTGAGCTTCTTCATTACTCCAATAGACTAATTCTATGATCATTTCTACCACCATCATACCTTCAAATGAATAAAATCACAAACTACATTCAACAATAATTTCACCTTTTTCATCCAACTCAATTCATTTTCGCTTCTTATGTATTCCAAGTATTCAATTTATAGGCCAACCCTATATAATTCCACCATTTTCCATTTCCATACTAATTAAGATAAAAGAAAGAACCATTATTTTAAATATAAATGATACTCAAGTGTAGTTATATGAATTTGTAAGGAAGAAGTATTTTTTAACTTTTATGGGAAGGTACAAGAAAAGTTGTGTGCTATTTCTATCTTGAATAGAAAATAAGGAAGCTACATTAAGCCATCCTATAATAATTTTTTTTCAATTCCGTGAGGAAAAATTATATCTAAGAATAAAAAAAACTAATATACATATGAATCAACCATCCTTATTAATTTCAAACTATTGCACACCAACATATCAATTTCTATAAGGTTTTTAGTTTCCATATAGGAAGATTCAATATCATATGAATTTCCATGTTTTCGCCTCAAAACATCAAAAGTTCAGACATTAAAAATTATACAATTTAATACCACTTCATCAAAATTAATTCACAAACTATAGGAATTCATATGAGTCCAACAAAATCAAAGGTATCATTAAATCAATGTTTGGTTAATTTTCTTTAAATAGCCAATGAGAATCCTATTAAATATCTTAATTAAAATATAACCACCACATTATCTAGTTAAGTGGTCCTTATATCTACATGTAGGGGATATAAATGCCTAATGTTTCTAAATTTATGATTGAATTAATTAGTAGTTGGTAAGGGAAAATAATTTTTATATACAGGTGGCAAAATAACTAGTGATTAATGAAGTTATGTCAAAAGCCACACCAAAAGCATCTAGTGGATTATTGAATATGTGTTATCATTTTTAAATAATAACAATAATATTCTCAATTACAATAGGCCTACCATCATGAGGAAAGAAATGCACAGGAAAACATCCAAAACACCCTTGAAGTTACAAAATGTAGACATATGAGGGAAATTCCATTGATCACAAAAGGATTGAAAAAATAGATATTTTACTACATAGTTGATTATGGTATGTAAAATCATGTTTGGAATAAGGTAAATAGACCATAAAACTATTTCATGGTTTCCAAATGGCTATACTTGTTATATGAGTATCATTTGAAAGGTGAATCTCAATTACATACTATCACCCAAAAAAATAATTGCTTCTCTCCCATTCATGTTGAATTCCCTTAAGTAATTTCATGTTACATTAAATATGAATTTCACATTTTTCATCCAAATCCATTCATTTTCACTTCATATGTCTTTGAAATGTTCATTCTATGGGCCAACCACCAAATAAGCTCACCTCTTGTATTTCCATGACAATAAATAAAAAGAAAGACCCAAGCCTTGCACTATAAATTATATCCACGTGTAGTTATATGAAGATATAAGAAGTTATAATTTTTTCAATTTTATACAAAAATACAAGAAAATTTGTGTGCATTTACTATAAGAAATAAACTATAAGAAAGATACACTAAGTCTTCTTATAGAAAATTATTTTCAATTATGTGAGGAAAAATGATATCTAAGACTCAAACAAGTTCTTATATACATGAATCTACTATCCTTAGCTAATGCAATCCATTGTACATAAACAAATCAATTTCCATGAAATGTGCTTCACTATAGGATGCTACAATATCCTATGAAATTCCATTTTTTCACCTCAAAATATCAAACTCTTAGACATATCAACTTATATTGTTAAACAACACTTCAACAAATGATTCAAAAACCTACATGAATGAATATTGATCCAAAGAGCTGGAATGTATCACTAAATAAATGTTTATTAATTTAATTCATTAAATAGCCAATCAAAATCCTCATAAATTAATGCACACTTCAACATCCCAAATACCCTTCATGTTTCAAAATGCAGCTATATGAAGCTATGAAAATTTAGTGATCACAAAAGGTTTGAAAATATCGATAGTGTGTTATTTAGTTTATTATTCCACAAAACCTTGTTTCATAGAGGATACATAGACCTTAAGACTATTTCATGGTTTCTTGAGGGTGATTTTTTATGAGCATGGTTTGAAAGTTAAATCTTAGGGACACACCCTAACCCAAAAAAATAGATAATTTTCTTTCCCATTCCTCTTGAAGGCTCATATTGTATCTCATTTACTACGACAAATTTAAGTTCCTTTTGAGGTAAATCCCCTCCCTAAATAAGGGTCCCTCTAGTATACGATATAGATAGCATCCTTAATTCCCCTCCCAAATAAACTCCCTTGCCAGATTATGGTCCATCTAGTATATGATTTAGGAAAACTTGTTTAAGTCCCTTCGTCCATCATTCAACATTAATTTTAGGTTTTTCATCTAAGGCCATTCATTTTCCCTTCATATGTGTTCCAAATTTTCATTTTTTAGGCCAACCACCATATATGTCCACCATTTTCCATTTCAATACTAACGACTATAAAAAGATTGAAGCTTTTCATTATGAAATATATCCACACTTAGTTATATGAAGTTATGAGAAAAAATATTTTTTTTCAGTTCTATGCTAGAATTTGTGTGCCTTTACTATATGAATAAACAATAAAGAAGCTAAAATACGCCATCCTATAACACATTGTGCTTAATTTTTGAGGAAAATTATATCTACTTGAACCAAACAAGATCTTAGACACATGACTCAACCATACTTAGCCATGGCAATCATTTGTACATGAAAAATCAATTTCTAAAACATTTTGGGCTTCCTTATATAAAGTACAATATGCTATGAATTCCATATTTTAACCTCAAAAAATCAAACTTTAAAACATAGAAATTGCGACAATTCAACAAGTCTTCATCAAAACAAGTCCAAAACCAATATGAATACATACCAATCCAACAAAATGAAATCTTTCACTAATAAATATTTAGTTAATGTTCTTTAAATATTCAATCAAAAAACTAATAATTCTTTACTACAATATAACTATCACATTATCTAGTGAGAGGAGACTCACATCTGCATGCACTAAGGGCTAGAAATTCCTAGAATTTACGAATTTATGATTGAATTAATGACTAGATCGCAAGGGGAAAACAATTTTCTACTCAATTGGTAAACCAAATAGTGGTTGATGAATTTATGTGAAAATTAACACAAAAACATTATGGAATGGATAATTCAAGAGGTGTTGTCATTTTGAAATTATGAGAAGAATATGCTGAAAGACAATAGGTTCATCAATGGGATCAAATGAATGCATACTATAACATCCAAAAGGTCGTTCATGTTACCAAATGAAACCATATGATATGGTAAAAAATTTAGTGATCACAACATGTTAAAAGAATAAATAACATGCTACAATGTTGATTATGCACTATAAAATAATGCTTGGAAAAGAAGAAATAGAGCTTAAGACCAGTTCATGGTTTCCCAATGGTAATATTTGCTATATCAGCATGGTTTCAAAGGTAATTCTCAAGGACATACTTATTGAAGTTTCCTCTAGTACATGATTTAGGGAAACATCCATAAGTATCTTCCCAATTATATCCTATATTAGGAAACAAACACAAGGGTTTGAAAATCCATACAATATCATCATTAGCATCTCTATTATCATCATCTTCAATGATTTTTTTATCGTCATGTGAAATTTTTTTGGCTTTGACATTTGTTATCATATGGAAAATGCACACTCATATGTACAAATTAATAGACACTCAAAGCTAGCGATAAACACATATCGGGGTGAAATTTCTAACTGAAAAACCATGGGAAAGAGAAATCAAAAGCTTTCCTAAGGGAAGTTAAAAAATTAGACCACTTGGGTGCATCATTACCAGAAATTAGAATTCACATGATTGTTTCTTCCATAGCCACATAGAGTGAGAACCTCAGGCTACTAACTTCCTTGATAAACATTCCAAATCTTGACATGATGGGTTGAAAAATTTGAGCCTTGAGCCCCAAGAAGCCTTAAAGGAAAGGAATTAGTATCTCTCATATCATTTATGAGGTGAGCCAAAATATTGATGAGCCAAAGGGAGGAGGAGTTTACAAGAAATTCTACAAGAGACGAAAATAAGAAGAATAAAAGTATTGTTATTCTTCGAAAATTGAGCCCTAAGTAATCAAGAATTTAATTGGGAAGAGGATTTAATATTTAAGATATTATAACTACTTAATTGTATGAGAGATAAAGCTTATAAAGAGATGGAGGAAAGGAACCTCCTTTTTGAGAATTTTTTGTTTACTTACAATGCTTTATTTACCCATATTTTTCCACTAACCACAACCAATTTCTTGTGATCTCCCGGTACAGAACAACAAACTGCAAGAAATTTTTATTTGGTACTACATAGCAAGAAAAACACTACCACATGATGGCGACTATACTAATTTCATTGATCTAAGGATTGCTTTTGTAGGAACTTATCTATGCATTTTCATTCCATTGTGCTTATATTACATCTCTAAAAATTTTGCAAGACCTCTTGGACCTATTTTCAGCTGGCAAACTTTGGGAAACTTGAATGTTCAACTTTTTTTGTAGGTATTTTGTCTATGTGCAAAGGAAACATAGTGTGTTTGACATAGAGCACAAAAAAGCATTGTAATTTTTCTTTCCTAGGTGATTGGGAGCCTTTAATGGATTTCCTTCATCTTTAAATATTTTTTCGAGTTTGACGGTTTACTAATCATTATTATTAGAGTAGTTACATAGTATTTTCTTTCAATCTATATTTTCCCCATAGTTTAATTAAGGGTCAAAGTAAGTGGCCACATTCTACATATCCTTTTCAATTTATTTTTCTATTTTTCACAAGTCACATAGCTTAGTTATTAAATGATTATGTGGCCCATTATCCACTTATCTTGTTTACTAGCCAAAGAATTTTTATTTCATTATTTTTTGGACTAGGACAAAGTGTTACTAAAGAAAGTAAGTAGCCCATGCTTCCCTTGAGTCTTTTAGATGATCCTGAAATTGCATATGAAAAATTTCTTAAAGAACTTTAGTTTTATATCTCCCTTTAGGCATACATAGTGTAATAGAAAAAATATTAAGTGGCCCACTACCCACATATTATTTCTTTTTCATTCAAGCAACAATCGAAACTTAGTATAATTAGAGGATATTATAAAGGATCATTGCATATCCACATATTATCACACTTTGTATGTTCACTATGCCACTTGCGCACATATTACACATCACACACTAAGCTTCTATAAGCTTTGTGTAAAGGGCATTGAGTTTTCGAAGGTTTTCTACTTATTTTATTTTTCATTATATTCTCATGCCATAACTGAAGAAATACTTTTAAAAGCAACAATAACTTGAACCAACTATATTTCCCCATACGAGCTGTAAAAGAATTTATAGTTCAGGTAAAGACCACGTGGGTAGGCATCCCATAATATACATTCTTTAAACATATAAGTTGACTTTTAGGGTGCTTCAAATCCTTTATCATCGCATGGAAAAGACTACTTGAGCACCTCAAAGACCCGATTGAGAGCAACTTCGGCTTTGGTCCATTATGTGCAGTGCTATACGAGGCTACCTCACCTATATAGTTCTTTGTATAGGTAACTAATTACCAAGAAGCTAAAGACTCGACTTCTCATGTCAGAAGGAGGTATCTTAGTGGAAAAAATTAGGGCATCATTTCCCTAAAGGTGGAGGTGTGAGAAGAAATAAATACTCTTTCATTAGCTTGGTTAATTATTTTGGTTGTGGGAAGCATCATAAGTTCTTCAGGATGTAAGGCCGAGTCACTTTGAGAGTGTTAAGGATTAATAGGTCTTCATAATTTCTTTTATCAAACGAGAAACAAAAAAAAACAAAAAACCAATTTTTCTTATTTTATTTATCACATAGAATAGCTTAAAGGAAAAGTAACCACTTATTTTTCACTTTGTTTTATGCATGTCATTTTTCTTTGATATATAGTCCCATCCATAAAAAGAAAAATTAACACACACTTGACACCATAGGGGAACCCATATTTCCATTTGACTCTAGGTTCTTTCAAAACCTTCTCCATTACATAGAGGTGTGCATGGTCTCTCACCATTTAGGCATAGAAGAGACCACACAACCATTATGATATGATCATCCTTTATCGATGCAAATTAGATTGTGACCCCTCCCCCTTAAACTACCCCTTTCAGCACCCCTCAAGGTTCTCCACATGCTTAAATTTTGGGTAGCCGACACATAAAACCTCTAGAGATTCCTCGTAGTTCCCATCAGGGTAACCCCTCTAACACTTCCCTACAAGTAACTCCTTGAAACGTTGTTGTTAAAAATCATTTTGAGATGGAAAAAAGCAACCAAATCTCATTTTTATCTTCCTTAAATCTTCGGAACTTGAGAAAGTTAAAAAAAAAACCATTACACATGGCCATATTTTCCCACTCATGCCTACAAAGTTACCTTCGAATATCCAAAAATTCAAAGGGTAACAAGGGGTAGAATCGAGAAACCATGTTATGAATTTTCACTTGTGCTACTCATCCAAAAGCATCACTGATGACACCATTCACGTCCAACAATTTCAATGCACCCTCACAGGGCCAATAGTGAAATGGTATATAGGGGAGACGTTACATTCCCATGCATCCTTTGACTCTCTTGCCATGGATTTTATCACTTTTTTCCAATTTGAAAGTTGTTAAGATTCAGGATTGGAGTTTTTAACCCATTTTAAGAAAACATGGACCACACATATTTCCGACCACATTCATGAACGGAAGAAATGTCGTAGCTTATTCTAATATCATATAGAAAAATAATTATCTTCAACTTATTCTTGAGATCCCTCACCTCTGAAATATCAAAGGATGTAGCCTCTTAATGGCCTGAAAACAAGGAATAGGTTATCTAAAAATATCAACAATATTATCTCATATAGTCGCAATCATGATACCTCTACCATGTCCTCTAAGATTCTCCTTGCCTCCTATATGTTAGATGAGAGGTAATAGGATAATTAAACACTGGAAAAGCGCTGATGAGAACCATAGCTTAGAATGAACCTAGAAACATTGACGAGAAACCTTGAAACATGCATGGTGGCTAAAACTCTTACCAATAGTAGGATCCCACATGTGTAGGGAAACCACAATCCAACAGTAGATATTATCCTATTCAACCTTCATCCATGCAGAATCTCGCTATGAAAAGTTAACCAATACCCTCCCACGCATGGTAACGAGTACCCTCCGAGAAAAAATGGTCAATAACCTCCCATGAACGGTACTTAGTGCCCAACCACCCAAAGAGGATAGTACCCTTCTAGGTCCGAGGAGTAAATTTCCACTTCCAAAATCTTGTATTCCAAACAAGGACAAGGAATACCTATTTCCCCTTTTGAGCACCCTAACATAATAAACTTCCAACCCAGCCTAATACTCGGGTGAATTTTGTTCAACCATATTTATAGAAACAACAACAGTCATTTGAAAAAATAAACACCCAAAACCCACCTAATACCACTACAAAGAAAGGGAAGAACAAACAAAAAGGGGAATCTGGAAAATGGGGAAACCACCAACAATAACCTTTGCCGGTGCAAGATCGGGGAATCCCAACCAAAATCAAAACTAGGGTTAGACCAATAATAACCCACATCAGTAAAAAACAAATGTTAGTATACGGAATAAGAATTATTGTGATATTTGTGGAGAGTATGGAAATTATACCCATAATTTCCCACAATTCCATGGGTTGAATAGGATTAAATATGTGAGAGTGCAAGGGGAAAAACTTGATCAATACTTATGCACAAAAACAATAGATTACATATATAAACATAAACACATAGATGCAACAGAAATAAAAATTCCTTTCATTAATATCAAATAATTTAAATATGTTCACATACAGAATGGAAATAAACTAGCTTGGGTGATGGTAGTTTATTTATGAGAAGAGATGTGACAACCATTTTCTCTACCCAAAAATGTACAGCAACACAACTGTAGTGTGATTCCCAAATCATCATGGAACAAACACTTGAAGGAACATAGAGGTGTCTGAATTGGCATAACAGTGCATCATATAGCTTCTCATATGTGTTGCAAAATTCTGGATAGCTCTTGTAAAGATGTGGTGAACACGAAGTATCATGGCCACACAAGTTGAGAACAATGGGTAGCGACATGATAGGTGGTTTGATGAGTAAGTATGCAAAATTTTTGGGGTTACTCTTCTTTTACTCAATGTTTAAATGGAATTTTTGCAGGTATGGCGACCATTTTTTATGGTGATTTTTCTACAATTTCCCTTGTGCTTGTATGAAATGTAGGGGTCGAAGGTTTGTGTGGATGACCGTTTCCTTCCCAAGAATGTAATGATTCCATTATTGACAGACGTACAGAATGTGATGCAAGGCTTTTGCACAAAATAGATCCTTGCGCATAAAAGAGTGTGTGTTTCTTTTAACAAATGAAGCCTCAATTAAATCTTCATAAAAACCACTTACAATTCATCTCAAAATATATATAAAGGAGAGAGCCGAACAATAAATAAAATACTGTTATAGAATAGCAACAATAAATTCAGATTCGAACCAATTTGGCCAAATATTAAAATTATGGGCCTCTCGACTCTTGCCTTTTACATAAACTCTCACACCATTTCTCTCTATCTCACTCTCTCCTATTCCATTCTCTGTCTCTCTATCCTCACACAAAGCTTCACATTTATACATAATTATGGATTAATTCCAATCCATGATTTCCTCCACAAGTATCTCAACCAAACTCTAAAATACATTTATCCCTTTTTTGACTCAACTAAGTTCCATTTAAGGAGTTCCTAATCCCTAAATTATCTATCCAACTCAAATCCACCCATATTCTCAATTAATTAAGAGAATATTTACAATAATCCACACTCAAATTTTTCTCTCTATTTCTTTTTTAAAATGTACATAATTTCTAAAATAATTACAAAAACATCACCCCCTAAATCAAACAAAGAAATAATGAAAATTAAGCTTGATTCTCCTGCATCACACTCCCCAAAAGGCCTTAGTTGCTTGACGAGTCCATGAGAATGTATCTTTATTCAATAATGTTGTTATAGGTTCCGCTATTCTTCCATAATTCTTAAAAAACTTGTGATAATACCCTGTTCACTTAAGAAATCCTCACAAGTACTTTATGATTGGGGGGACTTTCCATTTCTTAATGGCTTTAATTTTGTTAAGGTGCATCTTAACACCCTCATGAGATACAATATAACCGTGATATTCCAACTCTTGTACTCCCAATAAACATTTGGAGTTTTTTGCATATAATAGTTTCTCCTCCAATAGTATGACCACCCTATCAACATGTTGAACAAGATCCTTACAAGACCTATTGTAGATTAGTATATCATCAAAAAATACCAACACAAATCTTCTATGGAATGGTTTGAAAATGGAATTGATCAGCCCTTGAAATGTAGAAGGTGAACTAGTAAGGTGAAAATGTATGAACAAAAATTCATAATGACCCTCATGAGTTCGAAATGTTGTTTCCAGAATATCTTCAGTCTTCATTATAATTTCATGATATCCTGAATGAAGATCAAACTTGGTAAAATAAATTGATTCAAGCAATTCATCGAGTAATTCATCAATCATAAGAATGGGGAATTTATCTTTAATAGTGAGCTTATTGATATCCCTATAATCCAGACACATGCGACATGATCCATCCTTCTTGTGCACCAATCCTATTGGAGCATATAAAGAGCTTTGACTCTGTTGAATTATACCAGCCTCCAACATTTCTCCAACCATACGTTCAATTTCACTCCTTTAGACATAAGGATATCTGTAAGGCCTAATGTTTGGATGAACACTTCCTGGAATCTAATGAATAACATGATCATGACCAAGAATAGGTAGAAGTCCTTTGGGAGTTTTAAAGACATTGGATGATTTTCCAAGAATTTTTGGATATCTAGAGAAATAGACGATTTTGATGTTGGAACTTCTAGTGAGAAAAATTGTGAAATTACGCCTCGTTGTTATTTCTTTAGAAGCTTTGTCATGACATTAGAGCTTATTTTCTTTTCCGTCTTCCCTGCGATACCTTGTAGTGCAAGTTCCTTTCCTTCTGAAATTTTTTTTTCAAGAAAAGTTATTGAAAATTAAAAGCTACAGTCCCCAAAGATTGTAACCATTTTACTCCTAGTACAACATCATCACCTCCCATAGGAATGGAAATCATTGGGATATTCAATAAATATTCCCCCATGGCTAGGTTGATATTATTTCATTTTCCACAACAATTTATAGTTCCTCCATTTGCAACCATCACTTGACATTGTCATGTTGGGTATAGGAAGCAATTCAATTTCTTTGCTGCCTTACAATGAATAAAATTATGGGTTCTGCCTGAGTCAATCAACATTATTACCTTTTTCTTCTTGATATCTCCTTCTATCTTGAGATTTTGAGGAGTGGTAATTCCTGCCAATGCATTACACGATATATTCTAACTCATTTCTTCTTTCTCTAGGGTTGGTTCCTGGTGTATATCCTCTTCTTTTAAAGTTTCTTGTTCATTTTCTTCCTCATCTTTATAATATATGTAAAATAATTTATTCTCAACACACTTATGACCTTTAGTATATTTTCTATCACAACTATACCAAAGCCCTTTTTCTCTTTTTTCTTCCAATTGTTGTGGTTTCAACCTTGTGGGTTGTGGAAGTCTAGGAGTAGCAACACCTGCATCTTTATATATGTGATTGGTATACATCCTTGTCACCATAATTTTACATTTAATTTTTCTTTCCAACCTGAATGTCTTCTCCAATGAATAAGGTTCTCAAAGGTGGAAATCATGTTGGTCTTATCCTTTAAAGTCCATATGAAGACATCAATCTTGTCTTCCTCTAGAATATCAACTACCCTTATATTCAATTTTTGGAAGTCCTTAATGTGCCCCACCACTGAAACCTTTTGTTTGAGATTGATCAATTAACTAAATAAGGTGTTTCTCTTTGTATCCTCATAATGTGCTATCAATTCCTCCTTAAAAATTGACCAAGTGACAATTTATTTATGAGAGAAAAATGATCGGTACCATACAAATGTATTTTTCTCTAAATATAAAGTTTCAAGGCGTACCTTTTGTGTGTTTTGGACATTACTGAGATTAAAATATTGCTCCATTTTTAGTATCCATGTTACAGGATCCTTTCCATCAAACTTCCGCATACCAATATTTGGAATATGGTGGGTCTTCAATCCAAAATTATGGTTTATGAAATAATGATTAGCATTTATTTTTTTCTCATCATGAATTTCCTCTACTATCTTTTCGCCATTAGGAATCATTTCCTGTATCAACATTGTCAAACCTTTCTTCAAACCTTCTATGTTTCCTTTTATATCATTCTTCATGTCTTCCATTTTTTCTTCCATTCCATTCTTCAAACCATCCATCTTAGATTCCACTGCTTTCTTCAAGCCATCCATCTTAGCTTCCACTACTTTCTTCAAAAATTCCATTTCAATTTTTATTTCTCTTTACGAGAGCGAAATTTGGTGCACTTGCTCTTCTAATTTTGATATATCATGTTTCACTTCTTCCTCTTCATGAGTCATAGTAGTGTATTCTGGGGGCTTAATGGGTCTTCAATTATTTTTAGGGGGTATTTTAGAACCCAATACTAATATCTATGAGGTTCAATATGCCTTTAAAATCACTTCAAACTGATTTTTCAAACAAGACTTATGCAATTTGAAAAAAAAATACACACCTTTTCCTTACTCTTGAGGAGCTTTATATTGAAACTGAATTATCTCTGTGATTTCAGAGCTTCCATATCTCAAATTAGGTCCTGTAGTATCCCTCTAAATATTCTTTCAAATGTCATAGGTATGACCTAGTTTGGATTCTTCAAGACAAAGTTATTTTCAAAATGCCACATTGACCTAATTATGGACTAGTTCATTAGAGCGAACTTGTATGGTGTGCCATGTGTCACTGTTTCCTCTTTCGGCTCTGAAATTCATACACTAGAAGTACAGTCTATGTGCTTTCAGACACATTTTACAAAATTCCAATCCGATGCACAGAGGGATATTTATGACGATTTTCCCAAGGTCACCGCTTTGAGATGAAATTTGGAAACCTCGAAAAACCCTAACTTCTACACATGATATCTCTGAAAATATTGCAAACCAAGATCTGAAATTTTTACACGAAGTTACTCAGGCTTTCTTCGAAATGGGATATTTATTTTTAGTGTCTAAACCATCGTAGAAAAAATGTTACAGTGAAAATGCTGCGATGGCCTGTTCGAGGCAGCGAAGCCCTAGAATCTAAAGCTTCCAAAGCTCAAATACCAAATTTTATGAACGAAACTCCAAAAATATAAGAAAATATTGATGAACCTCCTTTACATTACATAATTGAAATTTTTTTGGATGATACAAATGAAAAAACCTCCTTTCTATATATAGGAGTCTATGAGGTCACAATATAATCTTAGTCGACCTAACAATACTAAAGTAAGGGAACAATAATAATAATATGGGGCTAATAGGGGTAAAACAATAGCAATAAGGGGGCTAAAATAACAATGATAAGGGACCACACTAGTAATATAGGGACCTAGCACAATTTTTCTTACCTCTTCACAATAACCTTCCACTTACTCAAGGTTTTTTTAGATATTTTTCTCCCATATAATTTAATTATTTATTTATTTTTCTCCAAGGAATTTCTGGAGAATTTTGGGAAAGTTTTAAATTCTATTCCATTGTCATGATAATAATTTCCTGATCTCAAAATTACTATGTCTTTACAATATTTCTATTTCTTTCATAAATAATTATTAATTTAAAATATTTTTTTCCACAACATAATTGTTCCATAGGTCCACCTAGACGTTACTCTTATTTTCATAATATAAAATTTGTAAATGAAGGGTATTACATAGTCCCCCCAAAAAACAGAAACATCATCCTTGGTGTTAGCAAATAATTCTTTTTGTTCTTTGAATAGCGCTAGAAACACTTCCTTCATTCTTTCTTCCTGCTCCCAGGTAGCTTCTCCGGGTGTAAATTTCTTCCACTGCACTATCACCTGAGGTACTGCTCTATTTGGGAGAACAATTTCTTCTCGTTCCAATATACGAAGTGGTTTTGGAAGAAAGTACCCTTTTTTCCCACCTGTATTAAATTCCAGTCAACCACGTGAAAAGGAACATGATCATATTTTCTCAATAATGATATATGAAAAGCATTATGAAATTTAACATGACTTGGTAGAGCCAATTTATAGTCTAATAGGCCCACTTCTGCCAAAACCTCAAAGGTCCCGTAGTATTAGGGTGCTAAATTAGCACAACTATCGGTGTGAAAGGTAGTATTGTGAGGTCTGATCCTCAATTACATATGATCCCCAATCTTGAATTCCCTGTGAATTATTTTCTTATCTTCATAAATCTTCTAGTGGTCTTGCTAGTTTGATGTTCTATTGAATTGTTTTACTGTCTGTTCCATCTCATGTAGGGCATCTAGTCTAAGTAATAGTTTTTCCTCTAGTTGACTCGAGCAAAGTGGAGTATGGAATTTCCTGCCATGCAGAGCTTCAATCCGACTCATTTTAATAGAGGTTTGGAAACTATTGTGGTACTAAAATTATTCCAAATGCAGAAAAATCCCACTTGGTGGGTCTGTCCATTACATAGATGTGCAGCATGTCCTCTAATATTTCTTTTGTCCTTTTTGGCTGCCCATCTCTCTAGGGATGATAATTTGTGCTAAAGTTTAAATTTTTTCTCACTCCTCCAAATAGTGTCTTCCAGAATGTGGAGGTTAACTTTGCATCCCTATCAGAGATGAGGATATTTGGTATTCCATAAAGTTTAAATATTTCCTTCATAAATACATTGTCCACTTCTGATGTCCTAAAATTGGACTACACTTGAATAAAACGTGCTTCATTCGTTAGTGTGCCTACCACCACCATAATGGAGTCATGTTGGTATTTGGTATGATGAATTATAGTGATAAAATCCATGGACACCCCTTCCCACTTTTAGTCTGAAATTAGAAGAGGGTTCAGTAAACCTGCAGGATGTTGATGTTATACCTTAACCTATTTTTAGTCCAAACATCTTGCTAAGTAATTAGTTATTTCATTCTTCATTCCTGGAAAAAACATACTTTTCCATAAAGCTATCACCATATTTTGGTAACATGGATGACCTGAATAATGCCTCTGCATCTTGTTCTGTCCCTCTGGAGTTTTGTGCTTGGATTCCATGTTCCATCATATTGGTACTTCCATACGAAAAATCCCCTACCCGTCATCGCTCTTTGTTCATATCTCATGGGATTTTCCATCCCACTCTTGAATGGTATACCCTATTTGAGCAAATTGTTGCGGTATCACTCCTCCCTACCGATAGTTATAACATCTCCTTGATCCTAACATAGTTACCACTTTGGTTCTATTACATTGGAGTGGTATATACATTTCCCAGTTCATATATAACACTGCACACCACATAAAAATCCCTTCATATAAACTCTGTCACACACATATAACCTACCACCGGTTCTCAAACATCATGCTCCTATACAACAAGTATATTATAACTCCGTTGGGATTGAATTATACCAGCAAGTATAGATTATGAGAGGCCCTGTGTCCTTGGCCCTTTGGTGATAGGTTGCCACCATTGGGACCGATGATGGGTTACGAGATCAAAGCATGAAAAAATGAAATATTATGTAGGGTGTCTCTCGAGATATTTGTTTGAAGAATGAAGAGATGTAATTGGATTTGTAAGCCCCTCTATAATCTGGTAATATAGGGAATTTGTGTAATCATAGAGCAAACATTTCATCAAGTAATTTTCTTGAAAATTGAAGCACTTTGTTGACGATCTTACAATGACTCTTGAATTTATATGGGTGTTAGATGACCTTCAATAGAGGAGTTGTCATTCTGAACTTTTTTTTGTTTAGAACATTGAGAAAAACTCCCATAAACAATAAGAAACTATTCATATCACCAAGCCCAGTAAAAGAGAAGATTTGAATGCAGATTAAACAATACAACCTGTAATTCCCAAGCCCGTCATCAAACCTTGGGAAGAGCTTGTCCAAAATAGACACAAAAATGGTCTTCGATATGATAAGGAGGTGTCCTTTTATATTCCACACTATTCCAATACCATTCAATTTCAGAGTGTTGGATTCCTTCATGAAATCACATCTTCAGTTGTTCCAGATCCTCCTCCTCTTCCAAAACAGCCACAACACATTGTAAAATGAAAACATTGTGATCGAGTTGTCATTATGAAAGATCATTATTTCGATCTTCACCCGTGCAAACACTGTGGTCACCACACTCATTCTTCACAAAGATGATTAAAAAAAATCCTCCTGCAAGAAAAAATATTCATCTTCGATAGGTCACTTCCTAGCAATGGACATCAACAACCAAGAAGTTATTTTAGTCATATTCTCAAACTTGTTCAAGAGTATTGAATGGTCTTGCATTTGAGATTTTACCATCATCTCACCTTGAAACTGACATGGAGGAAACTGATGGTCATCTACATCCTTGAAAGCTAGGTCAAGCAAGCCTCAACCATAACCTGCCATTCCAAATTTAAATTTCTAGCCATAGACAGTTCAAGCAAGGTTAAGCCACAAACATCCATTCCAGATTTATAGTAGTAGCGAGAGACACAATTCCCATGAGCATGCATTTCTTTCGTGGTGAGCCTTAAACCATCTATGTGAAGTTGATATTTTTCCTCATCCAAGAATTTGGGACACTTTCCGAGTAGAAGACTTCAACTTCTTGCCAGTTTTGGTAGAGGTCTAGGAAATTCATCAAGCATTCCAGAGTTGGTGGTCATCCT
Organism: Pinus albicaulis; assembly: GCA_034641835.2. NCBI lineage: Eukaryota > Viridiplantae > Streptophyta > Pinopsida > Pinales > Pinaceae > Pinus > Pinus albicaulis. Next base: position 97,041 of record JAXQQM020092013.1, on the reverse strand, counting down.
TAAACAGTCGCAATTTGTATAACTGCCTTCTTATAGGTTGAATGTCTCCCTCTCAAAATATGAGAAGCGCTTCCTCTATTAGAAGAACTCAACTTCTTGGCATATTTGGAAGAGTTCAGGGAACTGCACTAAGCGTTAGGAATGTTGGAAACCTAATCATCTAAGGGTTGACATAGAAGTCGAATGGAGAAATTAAGTCCAAGAGACCTTGGAATGTGGAATCTAAGGGTCACCACAATGTATTTTAAATGTACATCATTTTAATGGCAATAACAACTCACTTATTGTTTCTACTCTTTCCTATTCCATTGCTTAGTCTACAATTTTCTCTGATAATATTAATATTTTTAAGAACTTTCTCCTAGAATTTTTAAGAAGAATTTTAGGTAAGGTCCAACATGTGGAATTTAACCACTTCAAAATTTTTCATGAGTTGGAAAGAATCCTCTAATTCTATAGTTTTATTTCCTCAATATTTCAAAAGAACTTATTTATTAGTTCAACAAAATATAATTTCATCATCACCTAGTTTCCATTCCCGATTTTATTGCCATTAAGTCCAATATTAATTTAAATGTATAAAAATAACCATGTCTTAAAAGCCAACGCATAGAGGTTTTACAAAAAATGATATCTAAGAACCGTACATGATCTTATATAAATAAATAAACGATCCTTAGCCATTGCAATTCAATGTACACCAACAAACTACTTGTTACAACAATTTGTGCAACACTATAGGAAGCTACAATATCCTATGATGTTTATGTCTCAAAACATTAAACTCTAAGACATAAAAACTTCATCGTAATCAGTCAAAAACCTATATGAATGCTTATCAATCCAACAGAATGAAAGGTATCACTAAATCATCTTAGTTAAAATATACCCAACGCATAACCTAGTGAAGTGGGCCTCACATATGCATGTATGAGGTCTATAAGTTTTGAATTTTATAAATATATAATTTAAGTAAATAGGGGTTGGCAAGGAAAAAATAAATTTGTATGCAATTGGTAAACTAACTAATATTTGATGAAGTTATGTCAAAGGTCACCCCAAACTTATGGAATTAATAATTCAATATGTGGTATCCTTCTCAAATTATTAGAAGAAGATATGGAATTAATATTTCAATATGTGGTATCCTTCTCAAATTACTAGAAAAATATGCTTACTGACACTAGGCTCATCATCAAAAATGTGAAATTTTAGTGATGACAAAAGATTTGTAAGAACATATAGTATGCTTACTGACACTAGGCTCATCATCAAAAATGTGAAATTTTAGTGATGACAAAAGATTTGTAAGAACATATAGTGTGATATATGGTTAATTATGCCTTATAAAATCATGTTTCATAGAGGAAATATATATATTAAGTCTAATTCATGGCTTCCCAAGCCTAATATTTTCTATATGAGCATGGTTTGAAAGTTCAATCTTAAAGACATACCCCAACCTCAAAAAACTCACTCTCTTTACCATTCATCTTGAAGGTATCGCTAGCATATGATTTGGGAAAAAATCCTTCAGTCCCTTCCAAAATATACCCTACATTATGAAACAAAGGAATAATTAAAATAATCATGTTGAAAGAACAAAAGAACAAGAGAGCATTAGTAGTTGGATGCATATAATATGAAAAATCAATTTTATGACCCTCATACAACAAGGCATTCACTTTGACTTCTATAAAACATCTCATAAATTTCATCAAGCATTTCCAACATGAATTAATTATGCTCTTAACAATAGGTGCAATTTAGTACCTAATGTATTTTACAATAATATCATAGTGATCTATTCAAATCAATAACAATAATCCTTTTTTGGTTTTTGGCATATACTAACATTCATCATATATCTTTACAAGCATTATTCAAGTTGAATTTCAACCTAGAAACTCTCAATCATATCATTGTACAAAATTTTTGATTAGTACAATGGATTAATTAAGAAAAAAATCCAATTTCAACATCTTACATGGCTATAAATGTCAATGAAAACAATTGGAGAGGAAGCACCAAAGAAGTGAAAATTTAGCTACATATATGAGGAAAAGTTATAATCAACATAAACATGACTATAATGGAAAAACTATAGCAGCATTATGGTAAGTAAAATTAAGTGAAAACAAGTTGAGGGTACTCATTACTCCAGTAAACCAATTCTATTAATTTTTTCTACTACTATCATACCTCCAATTGCATAAAATTATAAACTACATTCAACATAGATTCCACCTTTTTCATCCAACTCCATTCATTTTCACTTCATATGTCTTCCTAGTATTCATTTTAATAGGCTAAACATCATATAAGTCCACCATATTCCATTTCCATGCTAATGAAGATAAATATAGCCTAATATATGAACTATAAGAGATGTAAACATGGAGTTACTTGAAAGTTATAAGGAAAGAGTCATTTTTCACTTCTATGGGAAGATAGAAAAAAAAAGATCTATGCATTCACAAGAACACATTGTTTTCAATTATTTCATGAAAAATGATATCTAAGAAAAAAAAATCTATTATATATATGAATCAAACTTCCCTAGCCATTGTAACTTACCAAATGAAACCATATGATATGGTAAAAAATGTAGTGATAACAAAAACATTTAAAAGAATAAATATTGTAAAGTTGATTATGCTCTATAAAATCATGTTTCAAGAAAAATTCGTATACCTCAAGACTAAATCAAAGCTACACAATGGTGATATTTTCTATATGAGCATGGTTTGTAAGGTGAATGTCAAGGACATAACCAATTCCAAAAATATTATTATTTCTCCTTCCAATTCCTTTTGAAGTATCCTCAAGTATATGACTTCAGAAAACATCTTTAAGGCTCTTCCTAAGTATATCCTCCATTAAGAAAAAAACGACACGAGGGTTTGAATCCATACGATATCCCTATAGATTTATCAACACTTATAAAAAAATTCTCTAATATTTAGAAAAAAATTATGTGACATGGAAAACATGTGCCACTTCCATTAATTTGCCATTTCCATAAAATACGAAAAAATTAGTAATTTTATGACTTATACAATAAATTAGCAGACCTAAATTAAGCTAACGAAAGAAAATAATAATGAGGAGTATTCATACAACACGGAATTACAGTTCAAATTTTGCTCTGGCTTACCCATTCATAAAAGCATTAGTTCAAGTAAAATCAGTTCCAGTAAAACCAGGTCTAATCTTAATAAAGAAAAAGGTACCAGAATTCCATGCCAGCCTAGAATAACTGAAAAAAAAAATTCCTAATACCTTTCCGTCCTGCATCTAACAGAATTAAAAAATAAATTAAATAAATATCCTCAGAATACTATGAAATATTTGCAGCAAAGCTTAAGCGAGAACTAAACCTCGCAAATTTGACCTATGGAGCATCGACATTATCGATAGGATGCTATGGGCGAACAACAGGTGCTGCGAAAACAGCATGAGCGGAACCCTCTGGGGGAACATCGAGGACCATATCTGTGGAACTCCATGATGGACCAGCAACAGGTGGAATATAAATAGTATCCGTAGGACCCTGTGAGAGAGCAGCTGCAGGTGGTGCATAAACAGAATCAGGAGGACTATTTGGGGGAACAACAAAGGGAACATCGACATCAATCGGAGGAGACGAGTTGAAATCCTCGGCAGGATCTGTCACATCGAATTCCACAGAGGGGTCACCATTGAACAGAGTGGCGGATGCCTGCCCCGCCAGCGACATCTCCAGAAGAAGCCTTTCAGTTTGCACAGTGCCTTCAGCGCTATCCAATGCTCCCTGCAAAATCTCGTAAGAATCTTTCAAATGCTGAAGGCAATTAGCCTTTTTCAATTCCAAATGGTTTTTTAGTTTCAGTGCTTTGAAGCTTTCGATTTGTCTGCCATTTCTCTCTACGCGAGCGTCTTCCACCTTTTTCTTTTGATTTTCGATGTCGGCTTGGGACGGCTGAACGTCCCGCGCATTCAACAAACTTTTAAGAATTTCGACTTCGCTTCTTAACCTCGTCTCCGCTGCTGAAAGGTTTATCTCGACTTTTTTGACCTGCTCGTTGAATCTTTCAAGACGGTCGACTGCCTGCAGATAACCAGCAATTGATTCGATGAAGCGATCATACTGAGTCTCAATCGACACAATCAGCGGCTCCATTTAATTCGCGGGTGCAATTCCTTGATTACTATAAATGAAACACTGCGGATGTAACTGCCAACCGTTTTATAACTTCCCACTAACGAAGATCTGTTAGGGTGACAACAATGAAAAATGTGGTTTAAAATCGTTACGCCCAGCAAAGAAGAAGATTTTTGGAATTTTAGCGTTATTTTTCGGTGCTGCAGTGGGCAGAAGTAATGATCGACAAGCTCAAATGTTCATATGGTTGCGATTGAATAAATAGATGGACTTACAGCATATGTAGAGTACGGCCCTACAAGGAACAGTTTCCATATTTAAAAGCCGACGAACACTTCATTTCTGGTCGTCTAGAAGTTCTATCTTGATGCTTTCACGGGCTCAAAATTTGATTGCAATGCCTCCTATGAGAATATGGGCTTGTTTAGGCAGGTGAATTTAGTTTTCTGAAGTCGTAAAGGTTTATTCTCCATTTTCTCACTAAAGTAATTTTCATTGCTTTCGTTTTTTGTTTTGGGGCTATATACTGAAGATAAAACTTATGCTTTAACCAGTCTGTTGGGAATAAAAAGAGATTGATATAAACCTTTTTCACTCATTTTTGTGAGTCTTCTTTTTCAATTTCTCTTGTTTTTTTTTTGGCATAATGCTGAGTTTAAAATTTATCTTGAAGAAAAAAGTATGACATAGAAATTCATTAAGTTTTTTCAGTCTTCGTTTTTAATTTCCCTTATATGAAAATCTGTTTTTTAGTAATTTTTTTTTAAGTAATGGTTGGTTCCAATTCTATTATCTTAAGTAATATTGTACATATTTATTTGTGTTTGATACCACATGTATAGCATAATATTTTTAAATCTTGGATGAGAATAAAAAAATTATGTTTTTGGTGAAATTTTTACCAAGTATTCAATTTTATCTATTGAAAATGAACAAAATATTTTTAGAGAGATATTTTCCAATTACGAGTATCAAAAATGTTTTCAAACATTTTTAAATAGGAAGTTTTCCAAAAAGTTAGGGTTGGAACTGTTGTATAAACTTAAGAAGTCAGTTTTAGAAGCTAACGTCCATTTGGTACATGAAAAATTGGTCAAGTTCTAGACACTCTAAATTTGAGTTTGGGGATTTTTCCTAGATTAGGATGAAAATAGTATTTGTTAAGAAGATGAACAATATATGCCAATGTTGCAACCAAAACTTGGATACTAAATTTACAAATTCTCATTATAAAGTTAAGAGATACATATTAAATTTAATGCATGCACTATGACAAAGCATCTATGGATGTAACAAAAATTTCTAAATTTGATAAATATAACACATTAACATAAAGATACGCATATAAACCATTCAAAGTATAAAGTAAAATTCCTAGAAAATTAATTCATCCTTTAAGGTAAAATAAAGTTATCAAAAAAGACACTTATCAAAAAAGACACTTATATTGTGAGGAGCCCAAAACAAGCTGCAAAGAGAGGATGTTCCATCACACCATAAACTGTATGCTTCATTATACAAACTATAAGTGATCCCTTAGTTTCCACTACTAATCCATAGGCAAATGCCACTTCTAAGGGTGGATATTATTCCCCCATAGTAAGTTAATTCCTCTAGTCGTTCCAATCCACAAACCCAAACAATGAGATGCCCTTATTTGGAAGGTAGTGTCTCAAGATATATTAGTTCCCTCTAAAGCTCCGACACGATTAATTCCATGAGTTTACAACCCAAATACTAAAATCTCTCAAAATCATTAAACTTTTATAACTAAATTTTTGAATAGAAAATCACCAAAACCAACAACATACTTCCTTTTACATTTGCCATATTGAATAGGCTATCCCGACGACTTCTTGTGGCCTCTTAATACCATCTTCCTCTCCTTTCTCCTACTCATTGAAATATACTTTATTTCTTCATTAAAATTCCACTTATCCCATGTAATTTTCATTCTCACTTTTCCCATGTTTAATTGTATTAATCCTCATTCTCCTAATATGACTTTTCTCATCATGGATATTAAAATAACATGCATTTAATGATTAGGTTTTAGGGATATTAAAATAGGGAATATATTTTATATACAAAAATAATGTAGAAAGGTTTCTTTTGATTGATATATATCTTTAATAACCCTTTATACCTATTTTTTCCCTCTTCAACAAAAGTAGACCCTATTACTTTGTACTTACTTCTACTTAATTGTCAATGGTTTTTAGTTTGTTATCATTTTTTAGATATACACCATTTATATAATATAAAACCATACATCATTATTAGTGGCCAACTTGTGGATTAAAAACTCTCTTGGTATATGAGAACAAGAAAAATTCCTAGATAAGGCACTCATTTATCCCTTTTGTGATAGTGAATTAGCTTCACACTTCATTACTTCCTAAGAGCAAAGAGAAAATGGAGTATGTCTATGTATGTATAGTTAATAAGCACAATTGTACAATATTGGGATTGTGGGGTAGTCTAAAATTTTTTCCACTAACTCATTATTTTCTTATAATAAGGTTTTGTTTAGTTATGTATATTAAATTAGGTCCTCTAATATGCTATTATTTTTTTCATTTCTATTAATAAGTTAATTGTATAATATTGGGGTGGTGGGGCATTCTAAAATTATTTCCACTAACTCATTATTTTCCTATGATAAGGCTTTGTTCAGTTATGGATATTAAATTAGTTGTTCCAATATGCTATTATTTTGTGCATTTCTATTAATAAATTAATGTATTCAATATCATAAATATGGCATATATCCATTATATCTGAATGCTATTTTTTTTTAATATTTTATCATTTAAATACATAAGATACACAATATTAATCCAAAACAAAAATAATAAATGATAACAATCATATTTAGTAAAATAATACAGCAATTAGTTATATGTGAAAATTTCCTCCCAGCATCCACTTAATATTTCTACAACAGGCCTCCCAAGGGAAAGGGTAATGAGTGCATAATAATGAATTTGATAAACCAATTTCCCAACAAAATCATATTATTTTCACTTATGTATCAATCCAAGCACACTCTTTTTCTTTTGAACTTTCACAAACCAATGATTTGGCTCCATTGGGTTATCCTAATTTCCTCTTGGGATCTAGCATAGACTAGCCAAAAAACATCTTTAATGTAAGTCCCTAGAATTCTCTTCTAGGAGCAGTTTGTTAATACCAATAATTACTCATGCACATGGGAAAATTTTCTCACTGAATTCCCATAATAAACATAACCATCATTATGTTATAGTGGTACCTTATGTTCATCATAAAAGATCCTCATAGATAGTTTGTAAAAGCACCACTAATTATATAATATAACCAAAAACATTGGAATTTGATTGGATTCTAACAAGTCACCACTTGACTCTATAAGAATGCCACATAACATATGAGGTAACTAATCCAAAGGTTGATATGGCTTAGGATATCATTGAATAAAAAACATAGGATTATAATAAAATACTCTTCTTTTTTCTTAGACCCTTTGAACCATCTAAAATCTCTCTTATTCCATTCTTATATAACATTACCCCATATTACATTCCTTCTTTCTCTACAACTAGAAATGTACTTTTATTACTAAAACTCAATGTACAATTTTTACATATTATATGGATTGACTATCTTTCATTCAACATGACATATTTAAGAATTTATAATCCTAGAACCAAGTAGTGTAGGAAATACAAATTCCTCTTACCTCTCATGAGAAGTTAGTAGGAATTAATAAGACTATGTTTTCTTGTCCCTATGGAGGATTTTCGGATAAAGATATTCTATTTTTACTTTGCAATGCTTCTAAAAATTTTCAAATATCTACAATGAAACTATAATCAAACCTTATTAAGAACACTATATGGTTATACATGGGTTATTTTAAACCTTATGGAATTTTATTGCATGAAGCCTAACAAATATTGAAAACTTTCGAACAAGGAGAGAATATATGGACCTATAAATGAGAAACTAAATATGAAACACCCACTTAACTTAATGTGTTGTCATAGTTCACCATATATCTTCCACTCAAACTAAAATAATCAAATACTTTCCTATATTCCAAACAAATAAATATGTAAATACATTTTAGTATTTATGCAATATGCTAGAGGAGGAGATTTATAAAAAATAACAACAAACTAACATCCCCTTTTTTCACCTTATTATCTATGGATAATGAATTCTATATGATATTAAAATTAATATTCAAAGAGAATGATCATATCATACTCTCTATTACAAGGCCATATTTAGTACATTCCCTTCCATATGAATAATGATGGGTGTGGCAAGGAACCATAGCAAATTATATATATATATATATATATATATATATATATATATATATATATATATATCAAATTTTGTTTAGTGTAGGGTTGAATTATATGTTTTTGTGCATACAATTCATTCATCCATGAGGTATTTCATAAATAAAAATAATATTTGTGGAAGAATAATTAGAAAAAATTTCTTGTAGCAAGAAATTTATTTAAAAATAATTGAGAAGCATGGAAAATAGGATGTATTCACATAATTTTACCGAGATATGCTAATAATGTAGATAGGGTGGAAACATGAAGCTGGGTTACACTTTTGTGAGAATCGGGGGCCGAAAATGTTTTTCGGCAATAGTTCGGCCGAACACTTTCTAAAGTTTGGCCGAACTCTGTAATAGTTTGGCCGAAATTTCTTAGAAAGTTTGGCCGAACTTGTTATTCCGTTTATATTGACAGCACATTGACGACGCGGGCAAATAAAATTTTTTTCGGAGATTGGAAAACCGGCAACAAAAGTTCGACCAAACTTTGAACAAAATTTTGGCCGAACCATGAGTTCGGCCGAACTTTTACTTTTAAAATAGTTCGGCCGAACTAATTCCTATAAAATAATTGCCCACAAAGCTATTCTGTTTACCGGTTTCATTATTCCCCTCTGTTGTTCGCACATTTTTGTTGTTGCTGCCTGCTCGTCCCCGCTGCTGTTCGTGCATTTTCGCTGTTGCTGCCTGCTTTCATCGGGTATGAGTACTTGTCTTAGTTTTCGCTGTTGCTTCCTGCTTTCATCGGGTATGAGTACTTGTCTTGGATCTCTCAAGTTCTAGTTTTATTAAAATTTGTATGCGTTTTTTTAGAAAACAAATAATCGTTATCTAGTGCAAAACGATTTAATTTTTTTAGCCTGAGAAATTGCCAGAGTACACTTCACCAGTCATTCTTGTAATTCATGTTCATAAAATTATTAACATACTCGTTATTCCCTTTTTACTTAGAAGTCAAATGTAATTTTTTTTTAAATAACATAAAGAAAATAAGTTGTGTGTTACATCATCCCTTTTGTAGGCCAAAAGGATGACAAGTACCCTGCATAAAACAAAACTAGAATTTCCAGGAAATCACCATACTACACCACCTACCATACATGCTCATTGGTCATTTTTCGAAGGTGAGATATTTTCTAGAACCCTCGCACTGGAGCGAGGAGTATCCATTAAGTCCCCACCATCTAAATCACAAGAAATATGGCTCTCCACATGCTCCAAATACAAGTCAATCCTCTCCACGAAGAACCTTTGGTTCTTGAGCATTTTCTTGACTTCCTCAAGTTAAGCAAAAATATTATATCTCTCCACGTGCTTATTCGGAATCATACTTCCTGACAAAAAAGTGAATCTGTTTGAAATTTTGATTACTCTTTAAATCCCTCACCATATCACAATCACCATGTGGGTTTTTCTGCAATTTCTTTTCAAGAATTATTTTCTTGCTTTTCTTTCCCACCCCATGTGTGTACTATGAATAATTTCATGTGGCTGCTAGCAATGGTGAGACACTGGCGGTTTTCAACGCTATCCATGTTCCCAGTACTTCCTATGGTTGGCCAAGCGTTTTTCCCGTCGTATCTACAGGCTATTTTTACTAATTGTCTGCTTATATTTCTTCCTGAACTCTTATATGTTTTTTCACGTCTAACTGGCTGATGTTTTTCCTTTTTCTATGACATTTCTGTTGTTCGTGTTATCTACATGGATGTTTTGAATTCTGATCATGATGGGATGTTGTATCAACCCCCCAAATTATGTTTCCCACTGTTATCAGTGCCCCTCTTTCTTAGATTGGCACTGTATACTGCTGGCTAATATGTATTTTCTTCTCTCACTACATAACTGAGAGTATGTATTTAGCATATAAACTGATTAATACATCAGAGTTCTGTCTGAAAAAAAAGCAATGGTGAGACACAGGTTGAATTTTCTAAAGCATATGCAAAAGTTCTAAAATTTATTCATGTACCCAATTGATTCAGTATATGCTTTCTGGATCCTCCTTTCAAAAAATTGATCAACTATTACATTAATTGATGTGATAAATTGTTGTTGATTGCTGTGTTAAATTGTATTAGTTATTTTACCTTCATTTTCACAATCTTCAACTTGGTATCTGCAATTTCTTTTCTCCAACCTTTCGAGACTCTCAGATTTTCGCTACATAACAAACAAAGACAAAATGAAATAATACAGCCCAAAAATACCATTTCATAATAGAGAAAATATGTTATCCTTGCCCCTGAAGAGCCCAAAAAGTGACAGTAGAAGGATCTACGGAACAATTCATACAAAAAGGGATAGCAAAGGTTTTACTGTCAAAGTAACAACACATATTAAACTTGAAATATGAAAACACAGCCTCCCTGAACCCCACTATACTTAAATGTGGGGACTGAACCTTCAGCCTGAAGACCCTGCATGTTATATAGCCGGTAATTAATCTTTCCAAAAATAGCCTTCAGCCCCTGCTTTGACAATTCATCTGCAATAGTATTCTTTTCATGATATATATGTTGATAAGTAATACCTGCAAAAACATATTTTAAATTCTCAATTCTGCAAAGCCAATGTGAAACCTCTTTATTTCAACCTCCTTATTTGCACATTCATATTCAACAATTTTTTATGAACAAATGACACCAATTGTTTCGTGAATAATTCCATCAAATTTAATGTATGCATTGTATGTTCTGAAGACTCCAATGTAATGGATGCATTGTATGTATTTTTTGCTTGTATATTTTTATGTTGTTTGTCATAATAATGTCATATAGTGTATAAAGTTTTAAATTGTTTTTAAATTATTTTTATTATGTGTTGTATGTGATTTTGATTGAAAATGTTTCTTTTTTATTTATTAATTAAAAAAAAATTATTAGAAAAATTATTGCTTTAAGCCTTAGAATTTACAATCAAAACTAGAAAATGTATTTTTATCTAAACTATTTATGAAAAGTTTAATATTATTTGATCTTCTCTACCATGTCCTTTTTACATATATCTAGAATAATATTATTTGTACAGTTTTTGGTTTTTTGTAACATTTTACTACCATAATCAAAATATATAGAAATAATAATCTAACATTATAATATCTTGAAATGGAGCTAGCCAACTCAAATATAGTATTGCAAATCCCTGGCTAAGTTAGATGTGGAGGCTATGTATTACATATGGTCTTGAATGAGCATTTGGACTCTTTAGATATATATCTAAAGAGTCCAAAATCTCATTCAAGACCATATTTAATACATAGCCTCCTCATCTAATATATAAAACTTTAATCCATGTGCTTAACCTTAATATTGACACAAATGGACTTTATAATTTCACTTAGTGCTTTATGATAGAAGAATATGTGGATGAATATTGCCCACATATCCAAAGTCAAAAGGGATATATTAAAAAGGGATGTGCTCCAGTCATCTATAAAAGATAAATTAAAGAAGCATGACATTTTAGTAATGAAAATTAAATATGCATACCAATTATGTTCATATAACACAACAAATAGATGATTCAATACAAATGTCACATAGAAGTCATATTTATCTCATGGGCCTTCAACTTAAATTATATCTCTAGCATTACATTAAGCTATAGGAGATAAATCAAAGAAGCATTTGAATGTAAATTAAACATGTGTAATAATTATGTCCTTTAGTTTAATAAATAGATAATAATTTTCAAATGCCATATCTAAGCTATATTTCATCTAAGTAGCTTTCAATTTAAACTTATATCTAACGTTAAATTATATAAAATAATAACAGTAATCCAAACTTCAAAAAAATATTTAGAACTTTAGTATAAAATGTGACATATAATTTTCCTGTGTGGAAAAACATAGTTATCGAGAGTTCGAAACTCATGCATTTGAATAGAAAGTGGGTATACAAATGAGCAAGTAGATTTTTTCTAGAAATGAGGAAGTGAAGGTTGATAGAGAGCCACACAAAATTGCAAATTCATACCTTAACAAAATTGTTAGATCCTTTTAAAGAAAATGTGTCATATAATCAACTTTCATCGAAATATATGATAAACTCAACCCAATTTTATGAAAAATAGTATACCATTTTTTACATTTCACATAATAAAAATAGATAAATATTACTTAAGTATTGTTATAAATATTTAACTACCCATAGAGAGATGGCCAAGTGATTGAGACAGGGCATCATCACAATAAAAAGCCAAGTAAAAATTGTAGTAATCCTAGAATCATGCTTTACATAAGGTAATTTATTGGGGAACTCATGACTTGTACTATATATAAAAAACATTTACCCTTACCAAAAAATATATGATAAAAATTGACAAACTACATAAGTTTAAGCTTAAGGGGATATAATCCTTCTTGGTTTCCATATAGATAATGAAAATGATTGTTCCAAGTCTCATGTTGCTTCTCATGTTACTTTATAAACCTTGATTGGAAATAAAAATAGGAGGGCAGAAATGTAAGAAATATAAAACATAATGAAACACAACGTAAGAAATAGAGAACATAATGAAACACACACATACATATCTCTAGACAATCAACACAATTATTTTCCTAGGAAATCCTTGTGAGAGACAAGCAACCCTAAAAATTAATGATGCTCTAGACTCTTTTTCCCTAGGAAATCCTTATGGGAGAAAAACAACACTAAAATGTAAACATGCTCTACTCTCTCTTTTCTGGTATGGAAAATATGTTTAAGGTAATCTCTCTAGAGTTAGCTAAGACTTTTGGCCTGTAAGGTTGCTATAAAAACTTAAATTCATAAATTTTTCTCTCCAACTTCACACTCCTAGTTGTATTTTCAACTATGGAGCAAAATACAATAACACAAAATGGAACTCTTATTCCTCCTAGTGTCCAAGTATTTAACATAGCGTGATAGCGAACTAGGTGTAAGATTTGACTCCGTCAACCATTAACGAGGTTTGTGATTTTAGAGCTTTTAGAGTCTTGTTAAAATTCCACATGTAGCTAGCTTGCTATGCATGAGTAATGGGGCTAAAATGTCATTCTCTCGTACCATGGTGGTCAACATGATATAGGTCAACTTACTAAAGGCATAAATTTTGAATGAAATTAATTTGATGTTTTTCTTGCACCATTGGATATATGTCTTTAAGTGTAGAATAATGGTCAATATTTCGGCACAAGGAATAATCGTTTGACCCCCAAAAATGTCAAATTTAAAACCTCAAAATGACTCCAAAAGGTTTTGGATCCCAATTCTCCACCCACCATTAAAATGACCCTACAAGTTGATTCTTTCACTTTTTTCACTCTATAAGAATCAAAATATATGACAAATAATATAATTATCCAATCTAGATCATTATTTAATAATTTGTTAAAATTATGAGTAAGATATACATCATGGAATTTAAATAAATAGCGTTAATTCATTGAACACCCTTGTACATTCCTTGTTGATACTTTTAAAGTAATATGTTTTGAAAAATAATTTGTTTATGGATTCTATTTTCCACATTCTCTCAACCATATCAAAAACCTTCTTATAATATTTGAAACCTAAGGACTTTCCCATACAAAAGTATGTTCTTTTAAAACATGTTTTCTTGGTGATATGGGTGATTTAGAAATGATTGGGAGACCGAAATTCCTCATTTAATATGTACAATATGTTTGGTTCATGCCACTAAGCCAAAAATTTTAAATTCAACTGAATTTAATATAACCAACTAAATCCTACAAAAAAAGAATAAAATAATTTATGTTAGGGTTGTGGATTCAGGCATTGAAACAACACACCATGATATTTTAAATTTAAAAATAATGGTTTGAGTCCTAGGTAGCTTATAATCCTATTTTTTTTCAAAATAAGGATGCACTCCCATTTGATTCTCATGATTATGTTGTAATCATGAAGCTCTCGCTCAAGAGTGGACCTTCCCAAAATCTTGTGACGTCTTGTCACAAACAAAACCATAAAACTGAAAAAACACATCATGTAAGAAACATAGCTTGCTGACATATCATTTTTATCCTTCAAAGAAAAAAAAATCACATCATTTGAATATCTCCATGTACTCTTACATATTAGTGTACAAAACCATCAACCAAACACAAGTTGACAAAACATGCCTCTTCAAACAACTTACTCTCAAGTCAAATAATAGCTCAGGTACAAATTTCCATATTTGTTGCATTTAAGTGTGTCAAAATAACTCTACTTTCAACATCTTGATTCATGTAACATGCACCATACTTTGAATTTGCAAAGAAATTCATGAAACATCAAAACACATTCAAGGCCTTAATTGGATAAGAAATATAACCATCTATTAGCAAACCATTTCAATGGCACTTCTTTTAGTTGCACTTCATCATCATGTGAATCATCCTGACCCTCATCGATTATGGAATCCTCTTTTCCATTCTTGTCATTATCTCCTTCCACCTACTTCAAATGTTGTCGATGACTTGTTGGATACAAAGTCCAACACTTGTCTACAAGGTGACCTTTCTTATGGCAATGAGTAATAAACAATTGCATCTTATTTTCAACATCATTTTCCTTATCCAATGGGCCTTTGATTTTTTTGCCTCATTTATTTAGAAAGTTTCAATGTGCATGGATATCCTCTTCCAACATCTATAAACATTATGGTTATTCAAACCACAAAAGTAACATGTGCAAGTTCTTTTCTATATCTTATGTGAATATTTACCATGTTTATCATAATCAAAAGCAATTTGATTAAAGGAAAATTTATACCTTGAACATTCACTGTTGTCGCCTTCTTGAGGAGGTTATTTTGATGAGGTAGTGGCTCTCCTCTGAATACTAGCAATGAATGAAATGACTATATAGAGCTTTCAACATCCTCTTCTTTTACATTCTCATTAGCTGCATGTTTATTAACATCTTCTTGAAAAGTGGGCGTCAAAATTTTCTATTCATCATGAACAAAAACTTCACAATCTTTAGGTATTGAACATGAAATAAAATTCCTTCTTGGAATAGCTTCATGTGCCTCCTTGGCTTTGGAGAATTCTCCATCATGTTTTCCATAACCAAGACCCAAATAATTAGGCCCTTCCTCAACAACATTTGGCTCAACTATGCCTTGTACTCAACTATGCCTTGTACATGTTTGCCTTTAACCCTTTACTTTCATATCACATTTTCATAAAAAATTTGGACCTTATTCCTCTAGTGTGTCTCTCAAAAGCATGTACACATTCATTTTGAGAGGAAATTGAAGACAGACACCAATAGCTAATTCTTCTAACTAACCTTGACTAAAATGAGCTAAATTGTACTTTCATACCAACTTGATTTGAATATGGACAAACTAGTTTTATTGGGCTATCTCCCTCATTACTTAAATAAAAATGTTCTTAGGATTGTCTAAAGTTAGCCAATTGGGAAAGGGTTTGTGTCAAGATTTAAGTGTATTTTGTGATAAATTTATGAGTTAATTAGCTTTTAGTACTCATGTGTACAACAAATAAAATGCAAAATTTTTATTTAGGAAATTTTTTTCCCTCAATCCAGATTCTGATCATTGGACATGTAAGAGGAAGAAAGAGGGAATTCACTTTTCAAATTCTAGACATTGTCTAAACAAAAATAAACTAGAAGTTTGGTTTTCAAATACATTCACTTATTTGGAAAAGTTCTAGCTACCAAAAGTCCATATGCCAATCTACCTCCCAAGAAATCCATTTATTACACCACTGGTTAGTTTTTTGTCTTCCTATATTCTTTATCAACCTCTCCTAGTGATTCCTGAAAGGTGGATACTTAAATCCTTCCTAAAAATTTGAGCTCTAAAATGAGAAGACATACAAGGTCATTTAAAGTCATTCTTCTATCCAATTATAAAAACCAAGTGAATATTTCTAAATATTGATTTTTGTCCCATAAACTGTACAATATATGTGGATTTGCCTTGCCCTAATAGAGATGTTTAACAAACATAATAATAGAGAAACAATTAGTGATGTCACCAAAAGATGTAGCCTCTTCAAGGTATCATATCCTCTCATCAAGGTCAAGAATCTATTCACCAAAAATGTCCTATGGAAATGATGGTTTAAGAAACAAAACTAGACAAAAACCTTCAGTGAGAACAACAAAATCTAAAACCTCTTGAAGGTCTTCAATCTGATCGTAAAGTTAAATTTTGTCTTGATGAAGTCCAACAACAAAGAAACATTCAGTGACAACACCAAAATCTACAACTTCTTCAACATCTTCTAAACCATCTTCAAAGTCAATATTGTGTGCATCAAATTCCTCAGCAAGGTCATCAATGGAGTCATCAAAACTAATATTTCAAACTTCAATGCTAAAAATAAGTTGAAAGAATTCAATTTCTCCTCCAAAACCTTCTTCTCTGAGCAAAGCTAGCATGATGTCGTCGAGAAATTCAGTAATTCCACAAGGAAATTCTATCAAAGTTAAAACAAATCCTTTTCATCCATATTTAGTGTCTACTTTTCATGTGGAACACCTCCAAATTTAAGGACCACAATGCCATAAAATACAACTTTACCTAATAGGTGTAGACCTAGAACCCCCAACTTTGCGTGACATGTACAATTAAAGATCTTATGGTAAGAAGTGTGATAAGTATCAAGACTTAGCAACCTTATTTGCATAATTTTTTCTAGCATGGACCTTAATGTCATAGCCTTCTTTTGCCTAAAATGAATGAAAATTTCCTTGCAATTTGGCTTGCGACATTCATAATTCATGCTCATGGAACATGATTGTGTTGCTACTGTGATAACATCTGCTGTATGCAGAAGCTAATAAAAAATGATCGAAAATGAAATTTTTGCTCTATTTTTTTGAAGATTTAAGGAAAATTACACCAAGTAGCTTCCAACCTCATATGACCGTCATGTCAAACTCATCTCAGGATATTGTCCAAGTAAGAGCCACTTAAGCAAGAAATCTAGTATACATGACTCCAATTTCAATTAGCAGCAATGAAAGTTCCAAGTATGGTGCAAACATTGCTCCAGATCCTCAATGGGCCATGTTTGATGACAATAATTTGGGGAGTGAGAGAGGGAGATGGTAGGAGAAAAAATTGAAGGAATCCACGGGAAATTGAAAAATATATAACTAATAAGGTGGAAGACATTTGTAACCTAAGAGAGAAACCTGTTAGGAAATGGGTGAAGTTGGTATTACACACCCAATTGGATAACCTCAAGGAGAAAACATTTCTCCCACTTTATTTGTTGGCATAACCTAGTAAGTGTTATTCATTAGCATGTATTTTGTAAAGGCCTTGACCTAGTTCCCATTCAACTCCATCCACCAGGTTGTAGAGGATTCCAAGCCTAATTTCATGAAAAGTAAGTTGGGGATGATCACATTGACCTGCTTGATGACGTGTCTATGAAGATTAAGTACCTTGAACTATTTTTTTGCGTAGGGAAAGAGACACATTCCCATGTCTGAGCATGAAAACGTTCTTTGATATTGTTAATGCCTCTAGTGTTTACTTCTACAAGTTCTATAGGCAGAGTATGTAAAGGGCCAGGTAGCCTCTGGATATCATCTTTTATGAAAGATGACATATCTAGTAAATTCCACTAAAGTCAATCTCTGGAATGGATCTAAATAGAAGTTCTTCATTTTAATATCCATAAAACACAACAAATTTAAGGTAAACTATGTCCATGTGTCATTTCTCCCACAAAATAAAGTGTATAAGTGGTAAATTTTATACCAAGTGTGCTCCCACCATGTAAAGCACAATTTGGTGAACTTATCATTTTTATAATTTCTTTTTCGATTAAATTTAGTTTCACACATGATCAATTATTGCTTTGAAATTTGTGTTCTACATAATTTGTGTACACTAAATTACAAATTGATTTTTTGAAATCTATTTTGTATAAATTTCGACCAATAGATATATATCATGGAGGATGAACGACGAAGATCAGCCGAATCCCATATGGAGGTTCAGGGATTGGGGGATGTTCACGGTATTTAAATATAATCTTAAATCTCCATACATGTGTGTACATATGGAATTGATTTTTTATTAAATTTGTGAGTTAAATTAGTTGTTAATAAGTTTCATATTTTAATTTTTAAGAGGTAAGAGGAGAAGGGTTTCTACTCCATCCATGGAGCGTGGCCATGGTTCAACCGATCGAGGTATGAGTGGTAGCAGGTTGTGTGAAGGGGGTGATGTTTATTCCCCCGAAGGCTAATCAACGGCTGCTAGTTCTCAGCGGCATCATTCTGGGTCTGGTTCTCAGTAGGGTCATTCTGGGTTTGGTTCTCAACAGGGTCATGGTGGAGAAGATGTTAACCAACAACATCAAGGTTTCCATCAATTTCAATATTTTTTCATTAAATTTGTACAAATTTTTTAACATATGTTTTTTTCTAATATAAGAAATTATATATATATATATATTGATGAAGAGGCCAAAAATGTTCAAAGTAGTGGTCAAAATAGACGCAGGGCAGCCCGCTACATTCAAGAAGAAGGCTATCAACCCAGCACAACTTATCCAGCCGAGATTACTGATATACCATGGGAAACCAACATGGCGGAATGCACCTTACAAAGGTGTGAAATACTTCATGCAAAATTGCAAATAGATCTCGTGGCTTTGTCTCTACCTGCTGAGAGTCGACAAAGCCTTGAAATAGTTACACATTCATTGGGTGAAATGGTAAATGTGTACAAAAATCTTGGGCCAACAACTGATTCATTTGTAGAAATGATGAGAAAGAGAAAAGAAACAGTGATGGGTCCCCATAAATGGGAGGACGTAAAACAAAAATTTACAAAAGAAGTGGCCAAGTCAATGTTTAATTATAAGGAAGGGCCAAAAAGAAAAATGTTGAAGGTGCAGTATTTCAAGAACCCAGACAAAGCTCGTTATTTGTATGATAAGTATCTTGCGGCCTATGGAAGGCTTCCATGGAACGATGAGGTTCCTGTTTATTTTTCACAAATGTTTTATGCAGATTTTTTTTGGGTATGAAACCCAACTACAATGACCTTCCTTCAGAATTTTTTGGCCTGGGGAAAGGTCGATTATATGACCGTAAGGGCGCTAAGCGAGATGTGGAGTTGCCTCGCCCTGAGTCGCCATTGGTGAGTCGACCATTTCAAGTCGAAACTCTGCGATCAGAGATGGATGTGACTTCTCAAATAAGTCGAGAAGCAAGGGATGTTATGATCAACAATGTTCATAGCGGATTGAGTGGAGTCGATCTTTGTTTAAATCGACAAAGAGCACGTGAAAATGCATGTGCCAATTTTGTTTATTGTAAAGATGAGGAGATTTACAACATGAATGTTGAAGATCTCCGAACATATGCAATAAATTGTCGCAATGGTTTACAAGACCTAATTTTTCATGAGGAAGAGGGCACCGGAACAGTATGTGTTAGTGACCTTAGGGTTTGAAATTATTTTTACATATACATGTGTACAATTTGTAATAAATACATGTGTATGTACATGTATACATTTATTTGTATGTGTACATTAATCTAACAAAAATGTATGATTATATGTTAAAACACCATTTGCAGATTCTCAGGCATGATGCGTGATGAAAATGTAAATATCACGTTCGGGACCTCTGGTTCAAACAATGCAGATGGGTCTGACCATCATGATATGTTGGCAAGTGTTAGTGTTTTTTAAGTGACTCTAAAATAAATAATTGTTGCCACACATGTACATGTATGTATATATATAATTTGATAAAATGTTTTAACAGGTACCGATTCCATCTGATGTTTTTGGGATGGCGGTACCTTCTTCTTCCTTGGGAGATGTACCTTCTACTTTCTTGGGAGATGAGCCACAAGTATGGGCAATTTTTCACAAGTTTAAAATTTATGTTTAAAAGTTATATATATATATATAGAGAGAGAGAGAGAGAGAGAGAGAGAGAGAGAGAGAGATCTATATTTTGAGTTATTTAAAAATTTTTGAATTTAGGTTCATATAGAAGATTTCTTTAATCCGCGGACTCTAGCGACGGAGATAGGAACATCCACAGAATTTGAAAAAGTTGTCTTTAGTTCCTTTTTTTAATATTAAATTGAAAATAAGTTTATATATGTACACATACATTTTCATTTGAAAGTTTTTAATATATATATATCTATATATATATATATATATATATTTAACTGTACATGTAAATTGTACAGTTTACCGCTGCAGATGTTCCTATGGGAGAACCTGTTCATCAAATGGAGAGGGAACCTTATGAGGTATTGCATGATTTTTTTGTTATATTTTGTTTTTTACATGAAGTTCTAGATATATATATTCTCATTCATTTTTAAAACATCAAATTTTAATGTTCAAGTACATGTGCATTGTGTATGTAGGTTTCCTATTCACAGGATAGGGCGCGGACTGAGACCCTAGTAGGGAAGATGCTAGATTCATCTCCATTTGATGGACATGATTTACAGTAGATTTGATTTCAAAATTTAGATGGTTTTAAAATTTGTTAAACTTGATACAGTTTGATACTTGTGAGATTTACAATTTTTGGACATATTTTATTACATTATTATTATATAATTTGTTTTATTTAATTTTTGGATGGTTTTAGTACTTTTGGCATGTGAATGTGAATTAATGTTGTCATCTGAACTACATTTGGCATGTTATGTAATGACATCTGTTATAATTTGTTTTGTTTTTAAAATTTAAGTTTTGGATGCTTGGAGTACATTTGGCATGTGAAGTAATGTTGTGATCTATATTTTTTTGTTAAATTAAAAGTTAAAAGTTTTGGATGGTTTCAATCTACATTTTTCATGTGTTATTTAATGAACTTTAAGTGTTTAATGTTTTAATGTTGCACAATATAAAATCAAAAGGTTTTTAAAACTTAAAGTTTTGGATGGTTTCAATCTACATTTGCACATGTGGTATATAATGTTAAATGTTTCTATTGGATCTAGTTGAACTATAATTGGCATGGCATGTGAAGTAACGATCTATATATAATTTAAAGTTTTTAAACTCAAGTTTTGAACGGTTTCAATCTACATTTCGCATGTGATGTTTAATGTTTTAATGTTGCACGATATATTATCAAAAGTTTTTAAAATTTTAAAGTTTTGGATGGTTTCAATCTACATTTGGCACATGTAGTATATAATGTTAAATGTTTCTATTGGATAGTTGTTCACTATAATTGGCATGGCATGTCAAGTAATGTTGCACAAATCCCTTTTGGATGGTTGAAGTACATTTGGAATTTTAAGATTGCTTTTGATCTCTCCATGTAGTTTTGTTTGAATGAAAAAATTTCCAATAGGAATAAAATAGCTTTTCAATGCAACTAACCATGTATCAATTGAGCTCTAATTGAAAAAAGAGTTTAAAGAAGTAGATATCTGTACAAATTATCCCTTTAATTTTGATTGGAAATATAAGTCTAGTACATATATATGTTTTTTGAATTTGGTTCAATGTCGTTAATGCACTCAAATAGGTAGCCTTGTCGATTTATTTACATTGTTGAAACTTTTTACCAAAAAATCCAACTAGTTTTTCATCAATGCACATAGAAAAACTACTTGGAACAATTAATTGTGCATTCTAGAACATATCTATCCAAGACAAGTAACATTTTTCATCAATGCACATAGTAAAACTAGAACAATTAATTTCATTCTACAACACACACACACACACACACACACACACACACACACATATATATATCCAATACATATAACATTTTTAATCAATGCACATGTATAGAAAAACTACTTTCAGTTGATACTAGAGCACGTGCTTGTACCCAAACAATTTGTACATGTGCAAACACTTGCACAAATAACATAAGCAGCTCAATTTTTCGTTGAGTACTGGAAGTTATAAAACATATTTAATCCAAAGATAATAAATTGTTGGACAATTCACTCAAAAAAATTCTAATGGAATTCCATCCTCAATAATCCGTTCATGATCGGATTTTGACATTTTCCATTTCTTAAATTTCGATTTTTTCTTTGATTGAACTTCTATCAACTTTATGCGTGCTGCACACACCAAGTGAATATATTGACAACTTATGGAATCAGGTTCATAGTCTTCAAAGTAAACAAAGTCTCCACTTTGATGAGTTTGTCTGAAAAAATAACCTTTCAGTATAATAGACCCTTTGTCATACTGAAATCCGCAATCATTATAGTTTTGTAATAATTTCATTTTTCGTTCAGTGCAACGCATCAAATAATAATTCACATTTTCATCATTGTCAATAGGTGCAATTACAGCAAAAACATCTCCTGCACAATAAAATAAATTTAACAAAATTATGCATATTTAAAGTTATTTCTAGATCTTTAAATCATTAGAAAGTAATTCAAATGATACCTTCTCTAACAAGATCAGAAACTTGATCACCATCGGATGATATTGTAGTTTCCTCTTATTGCATTTCTTCAAACATTGCAACAGACATTTTTCCCTTTGTATTTAGCTCTGTATGTTTCCAATCGTTCACATACATTTTGTTTTCACAAACGTCATTGGATTTTGTGTTGTCTATGCAAACATCACAAAAAAAAGAATATTTTCTTTTATCCAATGCACACACATTTCTGGACGACTTTATTTGAATTGAATGCAATTTTTGAGTCCCTTTTATTGTTTCAACGTCATTTCCAATTGATCTATCTACGTCTTCGATTCCAATATGCCAAAAAAACCTTTATATGGAAAATTAGAAGAAGAATTTGTAAATATGATATCAAAATACAATCAAATATAATCATTGCATGATAAATGTACAACGTTTAAAATTAGATTTCCAATATAAATTAAATTGAATGTACCTTCGCACTTCTCTTGATGGGTTTCTCTCATGGCTTAGAGCAGCGATGCACCATTGAACAACTTCTTCAACGTTCACAAGTCGGCTTGCAGAGTGGTTCATTTGATATCTTCGAAGTGCTCGTTTTATGCATGCTCCTGCACCGTCATGTTCTCCTTTTCCATGGCCAGTCTCAAAGAAATTCCAACAATGTTTAATGTAGGTTTTCTTATGAAGACAACACAACCAAAATAATGATCGTGCATATTTGAATTGACCTGCGCATCCGTCTGACCATATCCAATGTTCATTGAATGTTATTCCACGATCTTTCAATGAATCATAAATTCTTCCAAAACAATGTTGTACAAAACATGTATCATGTGTACGATCGTCATTGATATAAAAGTGATATTCTTTAATGATATGTCGATTTTCACTCGTGCTTTCTATATGATCGACATTTTTTTCAACATGTCTATATAGAATATGGATGAGCATGGAGACTTGGTCAGAATGATAGTATTCACTCTGACTTTATTTTTGTGGAACAAATGTGTAGTTTTCTGCAAAATTAATCACTGACAAAATGGTCCCTGGTGGAAAAAATTCACGAGATTTTTTGAATCGCAAGTCTTGCCATCGAGCTCTATGGGAATGCTTGGTGTATTTGTAAATTTATGCCTCAAACTTTCTCAAAAAGTCTATCAGAAAAATTTCGTCTTCTAGTAATTCAATTATTTTAACACTATTTGCACCTTGAATCGATGTATCGATATATTCATATCTCTTCCATTTAACTTTCATGTTGGACAATTATTGATCATTTATATCAATACGATATTTGTTTTGAAATTTAGTCAAATTTCCACAATCATCGCATTTTTTACCACCAACACATTTCTTTTTGTAAAATAGTTCATCGCTTTCTCTTTCACATAGAGTTTGAGATATGAAATCACAGATAGTGGAAGGAGGAGGTGAATCCTTCCATAATGTTCTACCGAAATCAAGGAATGTGTCATAATATAACTCAAATTCCACATGATAACGGCAACAACAAGTGTTGCGTACGGTGATAGGTTTTACATACCATGGTTTTTGTTGAACAAAAGCACTGAGTGAAACATGAATTTGACGATTCTCTTCTTTAAACTTGTTGAATAACTCTATCTGAGTGGTTTCCAAAAAATGTTTTTCATGTTCTTCGTACTGATTTCGTGCTATTCTTCTTCGCATCACATGCCTTACAGTTGGTGAATCACGAAAATTATTCTTCCAATATTCATATATTATTTTTTTAACATTTTCTCCAAGTCTATCTTTGTATGGTTGCCTACAAATAGCTCTCTAACAAGCAAGTTCATCATTTACATCTATTTGCAACTGAAATTTCCAATGTTTGTGCAAAGTTTTTCGCGAGGTTCCCAGTGCTCGTGCCATAGATGTTACCAAACGATTCTCTTGAGTACTTGAGGAAACCATTTCCATCTATATTCCTCTACATACAATTGAAACATATTTCTCTCTAGATCTCTTAATTGACTTTATAGCACTACTAATATTTTTTATCACCTCTTCCTTCATTTTTTTATCTTTGGTTGATTTTCGAATACCCAATAGTGTCGTAGCTTCTTTTAATTTCCTTAATGATAAGAGACCTTTCAACATTTGAGACTGAACTGTCACCCGCTCATTGAAGAAATACTTTTCAAAAATGCAGTTAACACGATATCGTATAACATGGTCATGTTTTTTATCTCCATATGTGTGAGTGTCAACATTTTCTAACATCTCATTATTGATAGTGATTTCATCTGTACATATTCGAAAAAATAGTACATATTCAATAAATAACTAAATTAATAAATATATCTAAAATTTCAAATATTTTTCAAATTAGTTCATCAAATAAAAATTAAACTTCACATTTTACATTAGGAAAATTTTAAATATATCAATAGATCATAATATTTACATTTACATACCTGCTTCAATTTCTGCTTGAGGTTGATTTTCTTCTTCAATATTTTGAGGAATATCTCTGTCTGTTTACATATAAACAAAATATTTTTCAAACTATTTCATCAAATAAAAATTAAGCTTCACATTTTACATTAGGAAAATTTTAAATATATCAATAGATCATAATATTTACATTTACATACTTGCTTCAATTTCTGCTTGCAGTTGATTTTCTTCTTCAATATTTTGAGGAATATCTCTGTCTGTTTACATTAAACAAAATATTTTTCGAACTAGTTCATCAAATAAAAATTAAGCTTCACATTTTACAATAGGAAAATTTTAAATATATCAATAGATCATAATATTTACATTTACATACCTGCTTCAATTTCTACTTGAGGTTGATTTTCTTCTTCAATATTTTTAGGAATATCTTTGTCTGTTTACATTAAACAAAATATTTTTCAAATTAGTTCATCAAATAAAAATTAAGCTTCACATTTTACATTAGGAAAATCTTAAATATATCAATAGATCATAATATTTACATTTACATACCTGCTTCAATTTCTTCTTGAGGTTGATTTTCCTCTTCAATATTTGAGAGGGCTTCTAACTTTCTTTTGCAAGATTGTCTCGTCTCTTCTCTATGTTCCTCAGGGTCTCTTTTTCGATCATATTTTCTCGCACAAGTTCTTCGATTTCCCATGATAATAGGGTATGAAGTTCACAAAATTTCCTTCAAAAATTAGACAATAACTCAATTACAAAAAACATCACAAAAGATTTAATTTAAAAAAATTCAGTTTAAATCTTTTGCAAAAAATACTTACTCCAATCCAAAACAATTACTTTAAAAAATTCGAGAGAAAAATGTCTTATAAAAATGAAACGAAGCTCAAAAGATTTACTTCAACTCAAAACACATACATACCTCCAAGAAATGTCTTTTGAATGTACGTCCAAGAAATTTTTTAAGTTCAAAACATTTTTTGCCAAAATTAGGCCACCTCCAAGAAATGTCTTCCAAAAAAATTCTTTAAACCCCAAACAATTCTTTTTAAAATCAGTTTGCTTCCAAGAAATGCTCTTAATTCCAAACTTTGAAGAAAATTTTTTGGACCCAAACTAAGATCTTTGTAAAATGAGATAAAATGTGCGAAATATGCGAAAATTGTGAATGATTTCGCAGCAATTTATATTGCCACGAAATGTGTTTTAATTCTAAGACGAGTTCCCTTATTTATTGAAGGAATTTTCTAAGAACCTTTAAAACTCCCCATAGCTCAAAAGACACCATTGTTGCAAGTTAAGCGAAATACTTTATTTAAGTGAGATAATTATTTTACATCACTTATTTAGTATCTCATGAAGTATATTTTTTTCATGCTCAAACTTTTTCTATTTCAAATTAGTCATAGATTTTATTTCAAATTAGTTATAGTCTTTAAGATTATGAAAATTAAGGCGATACTTAAGGGGATATTTGTTATAAATGAAAATAAGATCTACGAATTTATTATATTTTCTTTATTTGTTGATTTATATTTCATTTTTATTATCATTCACACATTTAATTTTTTCAATCACTTATCTTGATAACATTCCTTCTACTTTGTACTTAGCACCTTCCAAGTGCAACATTGTACTCTATATTTGGGTATGATTATGTGTAAATTTTCTCTTTTTTTTAGAAATTACTTTATTTCAACAAAATCACTTCACCCAAAAATAAAATTAATAGTTTAAAAAAAAAGAAATACTATAATTGTTTTCTATATTGTAATTTATTTCATCATTTTCTTTAAAAAATGAATATATTCAAAACAATGAATATCATCCTAGAATAAAATTAAAATATAAATAATCCAAAAAATATAATGAATAAATTTACATATAATTTATTATATATAATTTTCCCAAATTTTATAACTTAATTTCAAAAAAATATAAATTAAAAAAACTATCAAAACATTAAAATTTCAAACCCTCATTCTTATAAACTCTTATAAACCAGTAATATGATAAAGAAAACTAAAATTTCTATTTTTTTTTTCCTAACTGTAAATATAAAAAAGAAAACTTTAATTCCTACATATTTTTCTAAGATAACGCATCTAGGCCAACCAACTTATCTAAGACATGACATCCATCCAACTTACAATCATTTATATTTCTTACAGTGATCATTTTATTAAACATGTTCTAATAAATTAATATTAAAATGTTGGCTGAAATTCTTCCCTTCTATGAACTATAGATATTGCATCACCTGGGTACTAAGTGATTAATTGAACCATGGACGTTAGACACAAGACCGAGAGAGGCGTGAACAGATGACATACATATGACATAGAAGATTATGAGGTAGCAGAAGCAAGTGGTTATCCAAAACTAGTTCTTTTGTCATAGGTGTCTGTAAATTGCAAACTCTCTCAGGAAAATGCCACGTTTTGATCCTATTAACACCAAAAATCCTACTCCACAGGAAATCCTTATGGAATTCTAAGAAGTGGCTGGCCTTTTGCCAGATATATTATATGACCATATGTGTTTTTTAACAAAAAAAATCGATATTGTGTGTTAAAACCGGATTAAAGGTCACTGCTTTTCATTAAAGAATTCACAACTAGCAAACGTATGAAGCAATATGTATTCTTGCATTAATTTTTTATATGCTTGCATTATTTTTTTACTAGAATAATTCTAAAATCATCAACCAAACCATTTAATAGGTTACTACTGCTCATTGGAACTCTTGCAACTCCATTGAAAGGAAATTTCATATTATGCTCAACAAGCCATAGAGGATAGCGAACATTTTTTGAAATTTGTTTAGCATTTCTTACTGCAAATTGAAATGAAATATATAGGAATAACCGCTTAATGGCCTTGAAAGAATTATGGAATAGAAATATTGCTTGTAAATATGGAACATTGTAATTGAAGCTTAAAGTTTGAACAAATTTAAAGATAAACCAGAAGAAAATAATTTTCTCTATGGAAAAAGAAATGTTGTTGGATTTTTTCTGAAGAATTAACTTGAAATTAACCATAATAATATCAAAAAATGGAGCATTATTCCACTTCGAGTCGTGAGAAACAAATAAACCAATAATTCCACAAAGAAAATTATAAAGTTGGGCATAATGAAAAATTAAGGAACAACCGTTACAGAGGCTAGGTCACAGTTTTGAGTGACAAGAGCAACGAAAACCAAGAAAACAAGAAGGATTTGAGGCCAAAGATGTTCAGAGCCACAAGGTTTTTGCTTCATTGATGTGGGATTTCCACCGAAGAACACGTCAAGAAAGACCTGGTCACCGCTTAACAGTCTATGCAATGTAAACCAAGAAAAAAATAAGAATTTGTGGCCAAAGATATTCAGAGCCATGAGGCTCCCGCTTCATTGATGTGGGAGACCATTAAGCAGTCCATTCCTCCCAAGAAATTTCCACCGAAGAACACGGCATGGAAAACCTGGCCACTGCCTACCATTCTATGCAAAGTATTTTCCAGTTCGAGCGTGCCATTTGATGTGGAAAGCCATTACGCAGTCCATTCCTCCCAATAAATTTTCACCGAAGAACACAGAAGGGATGACCTGGCCTTCCATTTCTTTACCATGATCAAGAATCTCAACTTTTTGGCATTCCCCATATCCGTAGGGCGAAGCCTATCAAGTGCACCTCGGACTTCTTCAATCTTGGAGAAAAACACTATTGATATAAATTAAAACTACCAATGACAGAAGCGGTCAGTTAAGTAATGTAAATCAAGGGATCGGTTTACAGTTTAAGCTATGGATCCAACAAACAAAAAGTTTTCAATCGTCTAACACTAAATTCGAGGGTGCACTCTAGTGCAAAGTGGCAATTAGGAGAGTTGTTTTCAAATAGGGATGCCTTACTGCATAAATATTTATTAGGCAGATGGTAGAGTTATCACCTGCATGGAATATGTTGGAATATTTATAGTGGTATTCGAACATTAAGAGTTAATATTTATCTTGAAGTTATTTATGTTTTTTTAATCAACTTATCTCAAATTAATTAATTATAGAAAATGACATATGAACACATTGATGATAAATGAGGATGCTTGTAGATTAAGGCGATTTCTCATACTTGATAATTACTTGTGAATGTTTGTTGGCTTATTATTTAGTTTATTATGTTCTTCTCCATCAATCAATTACAAAAAATACGAAATATGAAGATCATAAAAGACAAAGAACACGGGAATTAGGTCCAAGGTAGGGAAAAACCTCACAAGGGGGAAACCCCAAGAAAATCCTCGCCAGGGAAAAACCCCACAAGGGGGAAAACCCAAGAAAATCCTCTTCTTATAAAATCATATTAAAGTCAGATATCCAAGACCAAGAATCTCACAATGAACCCAAGTCATCCCTCCTCCAAGTCTTCTTCACTAATTCAAAATAAACAATGTCAACACTGGTAAAATACTTAGATTCTTGTCATCTATTGAAAATTCAGCCCCTGAAATCTCGGACTTGTAACAACACCTAAAAAATTGTAGGAACTTTGACTATGTGGATAAGCTTAGGGAAAAAATAGTTCACTTTATCTTTCCATTGTCCTCCTTCTCCTTCCCTTGACTTCGTTGGTCTCTTCTTCTTCTTCTTCTTGGCACATAATTTAATGTTACAAATCTGAACTTCTTCTTCCACATAGAACTTGAATTAAATGTCAAAATGTGGATAATAGGTGTCAATATATAGTTGTTCGAACATATGAAGAGACACGACTTATGGGATGGTCGACTTGTCCATTGGAGGGTTCACTTGGTTTTGTGAAGAAATTTTGACTCAAAAATAAATTTCTTTTCTTCTCATTCAAAAAATAAAAATGAAACTTTGACTTAATGACTCATAATAAATTTTATTTGAACTCAAATAACCCTACAAGCATGAAGAACATGATTTGACTAATGATAATAATAATATAAATAAATAAATATTTTTCTTCTTTTTTCTTTTGCATGAAATACACATTGATACAAGTACAATGATAATTATGAAGACCGAATCTAGTTACATTTTCAACATTCCCTCTTATCTGGGGAGGTATTCATAATGACACGACAAGATACTCAGATACTCTCAAATTGAAATATTCTCGTAAGAAGAGTTAATATTGATAAGCATCATCATCATCATCATAACCAACATTTTCAAACATAGCAATACCTTGAATGACAAGCTCCATCTCTCCACTAGATAAAAGCATAATGTTGGGAGGCATAAATTTGTACACCATCACTTCCTCTCTCTAGGCACATACTCCATCTAGATGCTCACCAGGTATGTCCTCACAGGACTATTCTTATCTTATATACGATATCCTCAATGAATATCAGTCCTCAAGACTACTCTTATCTTGTATACCCTATCCTAAAAGAGTGTCCATCCTCGGGACTACTCCTATCTTGGATTCCATTCCTCAAGGTGTATTTGTCCTAAATGCTTATCCAATGCTCTGTTCTCCCTACTATCACATTCACTAGTCTTACAAATATTAGTCCTGGCCATAGTGCATGACACATGGAGAATACGGTGTCCACCATCACTCCCTCTCACATAGGGAGAAACGACTACAAGCCTAATCTTGTCTAAAAAAAAAGCATAAAAAAACTGACTACATTTTCTTTTGTGGAGATCTTGTTATAGCTGTTAAGATCCTATCTGCATCACATCATAATGAGCTTCGACCTTCCTGGATTTTTGTTAACCTCCACGTAGCTTCAACGTATCATCAAGTAGTTCATCACCTTATGGAGCCAAAATTCTTCACATTTGATTCCACAAGTCTTCATATATTCTTCCTTCATAAAAATATTATGCTTTCACTCTTTCTAAGAAATTATATTAGATTCAAATTATTAGTAGCATATTTATTGACATCAGTATTGTTAATCCTAGATCAAACCACTTAGTTGATGGTACAATGATATTATAACTCTTCAACTTCTTACTAACGGGTATTTCCCTAAAACTGTCATCGTATGTTGCTCACATGCTTACCTATATTTTCTTGCCAAACTTTAAGTAACATTATATCCATTCAATATATAACTTCTCCTTATTTCTACCTAAGGTAAGTAAAATTATTCTTTTTGTGTTTCTATTTAATCACCTTGTCGTTCCTCCTTCTCAGTCTTCATGCTATGTCATGTCCTTCTCATTCTTATAATTGTTATTCGAACTTAGTTAATTCTTATTTTGACTTTCCACTTATGTTTGGGACTGTGTTGACTACTGTAGACTTGTTTTCTCAGTTGTTTGTCCATTTTCCTTTCAGTGTCATTTAAGGCCTTAGGGTTTCTAAGTGTTCTTGCACACTGAGCCTTATGTCTGAAAAGTGAGTCTCTTTGATTGTTGTCAATCTCATTTTGGGTCACTGCACTCAGTTTTTCTTGATCCTTTGAGTATTTTCTTGGTTTAATGATCATTTCATTTTTTATTGGTCTTTCCCCTTCTTGCTCTGAGCATCGATTACATTGCTCATTTTGGGTCATTTTTGGAAACTCTCTCTTTGATTGAAAGTTTGCTACATTAGCTTGAATGATTTTGTGTTTTTTTTGCCCTGATTGAGTCATTCAATTTTAAATCCTACATTCGCAAAACTCAAACTAGTGTTTCTTTTGTTTTCTATTGAATTAGTACTTTGTGTGCTTCATTTCATTGAAAATTCAAAAAAAAAAAAAAAAATTGCATTCTTTCGTTGCATCGAAATTGAAACGTTCCTTTACATAACTAGCATTTGTCAATCTAGGAAGGAGTTTCATTTTCGAATGATTTCATTAGAGGCATTAAAGGTTTTCTTCGCATAATTTCCTTGTTTGTTATTGTTTGAAATATTTCTATCCTTCTCATAACTAGCATTCATTGAATTGAAAATGATGTTCATTTGCATATAGTTTGCATTTAGGAAGTTGAGCTCCAAATTCAATAGGGCCTTGAAATTGCAACATAATTCAAGATCAAATTTAAAATTTACTCAATGAACCTAAGGCAACATTGAAACCTAAAACAACATTTCTAGTGGTCTAGGCTAGAGACGTGTTCTGGCGTCTTAAAACCTAGTAGCTGTTGTTCGTATTTTGACTTTAGACAGTGATAATACAGACTTGTGCTCCCCATATCGTCGTGTATATAAAGGGAGACCCTCATAGGTTGCAATCATTTTATCCATAGGAAGCCGAGTCTGCCGCCTTGTAACCATGATACACCGAACACAACATTCGAGGAGACTACCTGCACGTACGTTAAGTCCTTGTTCATTTCTCTTTCATTTGATCACTAAGGTGTATATGGTAGTTCACTGAAACTTGGTACACCCTCTTGCTTAGAGTACCTGAGTAGTCATTTTAATCTTTTCATGACTCTTTGAAAAGAGAAGAGATCATCGAGCGCTTGTCCTTTCATGCTCTTTTCAATCTGAAAGTGATAGATTAACCTTTGTATGTTTCTCGACTCTTAAAATATGAAACGAAAGAGTTTTGTTTCACTGTCTTAAAAAATTAATAGCCCACGAAATATTCCTGGTTAAAGTTATCTTCCTTAGTATTTTGTTTTAAGGTTGTTTCCAATGGCAACGTTTCCGAAGTTCACTAACCAAGGAATCCCCTCCGAAGGGAATCCTGGTCCTTTTCCTTCTTTTGGGAATGTTGGTGCTCCTTACATGGCAACATTGTCCCTTCCTGGGTTAACCGTTGATTTTCCTGTTTAGTTATTCTCGACCTCTGTGGTCTCGAGTGTTCCGCCTATTGTACAACCATCTATTTCACCTAAACAACATCGTGTTGATCCTAAGTTGGACCTCTCCCCTTCTTTTCCTGTTCCTTGGTCCTCCTCTTCTACTTCGTCTGGTGAAAGTTTGGATTCTAGTAACCAAGTGGCTAAGAAGAAGAAGAAGAAGTCAGATAAGAAAGAGGCTAATGTTGCAACTGTTGCGCCTAAGAAACCTTCCATTGATAAACCATCCAACCTTCCACGGAAAGTCAAATTCCCTTGCATGTTGTGCAAAGGTGACCACCTTCTTTGAGATTGTCCTGGCATTTCCAAAGTACTTGAAGTATGGTCTGACAGTCGTCCGTTGTTGCCTTTGGCTTTTGGAAGTCATATTGGTGGCACATCTTCGATTGGTACTGATAATACTCGTAAGAAACAGGGTAAGATTACAAATCCCTGTAAGTTGTGTGAAGGGCTTCATCCCATTCACCTTTGTTCGTACATGGATGATGCCACAAGAGTGTTGGAAAACCCTATTGTTTCTGCACCCTGCCTTCTAACTGGTTACCAGAAGCTTTCTTCGAGTCCTTCGCTAGTTGATCGACTGATCGATCAAGATTCATTCTTGGTCGATCCCGCTCCCCCGGAAATTCAAAATCACGAATCCATTCCTGACCAACCATTGGTTGTGGAATCGGTCGATCTGATCTCACCTATGGTTGATCAGGTCTTTTCCATTGAGAGTGGATCTCATCCCCCTCACGTTCTTCTTGTTCCTTTAGATTCCTCGGACTTGGAGAAAGATCCTCCCGTCCCTGTGACTCAAGAATTTGGATGACCATCTCAGTTCAATGGTACCCCCTCCAAGTAGTTTGGTTGCTTCCTTTGATTGGAGTTAATTTGTTATGAAGGTAAATCCTCTCTACAGACAGAGACGATCCTTATAGCCCTAGGGTGGGTCTAGAAACAAAGGGACATGCTAAAGTGTTGCTTCCTAGTTAATGAATGAACAAAATACACGGTAGATTGACCTACCTGGAATCCAATGCTGTCATTTTTGCAGAAAGAGTCGTAGCCTCTCGCTCCTGCCTTTGCAAATCACAATCCATTCATTGTTATGCTTGGATACCTGCACATAGAACAAGAAACAAGAACAAAATGCAACATAATGGTTTCACTCATAACTATTAGCCAGTCAAAGAGGGCTAAACATATCGCATTAAATAAACATCATAACACAATAGTGGAACCAAACAGTAGTCATGTATATAAATTAATAGAAGGAAGAGTACAACCAATGCTTTGATGCCGTGGTCTCCTCTAGCAGGGTTCAGGCGAAGTGCGTCTCAAATGCACGTCAGGGAATTCGATCGGGATGAAGACATGGACTCAAGCTCTCTTAGAAGTCATGGACTCAAGCTTCTTCAACATAATTCCTTATTATTCTATCTTCTCTAGTAATTCAGCTATAATATGTCTGATTCTCCAAGTTTCGCTAGCTTTTACTAAGAGAGATAGTCTCTTTTATAGAGGAAAATGAGGAGGTTTAGGATCCCTACAATGGTGGGAGGGAGGCCTATCCTTTAGGGAGTTCCCATAAGAGGTGGAAACCATAAACCTAAAGGAGGGAGTCTGTGGTTTATCAATTCAACCACTCCCAATGACTCATCCTCGAGGTGGTTGAAGTGGAACCTTCGAAACAGCTTGGCGCGGGTGCTTAACTGGCACAGAGCACCAACTAGCATGGGCCCAGTGTTAATTTTCCAGCTCGACGCGGGGGTGTAACTGGCTACTTGCGTCAAGGCAAAAACAAGGGTTTTTACTACTCTGTTCAAGGAATTGTCAATAGAAGGAATAATGTTCTCAGGTAAAGGGATGCAATGATGGTCTTTGCAAGGCATGGAACTGCTTATTGGTCACAGAAACAACCCTCCAATGTGCAAGTTGGGGATTGCGGGGACAGTGACAAAATATTGTGTAACACTTGTCCATCTAGAGGATCGACTTGGTCTTGTGAAGACACTTTAACTCACAAATAAATTTCTTTTCTTTTCTTTCAAAACTTCCAAATGGGACTTTGACTTAATGAGTCATAATATTTTTTTTTTACTCAAATAACCCTACAAGCATGAAAAAGATTCTTAGGCTAATGAAAATAGTAATATTTTTTCTTTTCTTTTTGCTTTTACATGAAATACATATTGATACAAGTACAATGATAATTATGAAGACCAAACCTAGTTACGTTTTCAACACAACTGTCATATTGGGCATGGGATATTGATAAGCCATGGCATTGTAAGAAATATATCTACAACTCAATAATTTCCAAGGTAAAGTGAGGATAAATCTCGGTGGTTAAGAATATT
This sequence comes from Pinus albicaulis, assembly GCA_034641835.2. Lineage (NCBI taxonomy): Eukaryota > Viridiplantae > Streptophyta > Pinopsida > Pinales > Pinaceae > Pinus > Pinus albicaulis. The sequence continues at coordinate 61,641 of JAXQQM020092013.1, read as the reverse complement.
GTTACATGTAAAGTGAGGGTAAATCTCCATGGTTAGGAATATTGTTACATGTAAAGTGAGAGTAAATCTCCATGGTTAATAATATTGTTACATGTTTTTAAAAATGTATATATATTCAATTCATAAGTTAATTATTTTTATAAATAATAATAATAATAATTTAAAATAAATTTATAATTTACTTAACTTTCATGATATTTTTTTATTTGGGAAATGAAAGATGTATAATGAGGTAAGTGTTTTGATGCTTATCATGGATTGATGCCTATGGTTGACAAGCCATTTAATTTATATGGTTGCACTAGTAATAATCTTAAATAAAGTTCTAATCTACTTAGTTTTTATAATTAAAAAAAAAAAAATCAATGTGAGATGTACAATATAGTAAGTGTTTTGATATTTGTTATGGATATGAGCTTTTATTGGCCATTAATTTAATTTATATGGCTACACTAGTAATATATTAATCCCTTTTTCCCTCTCAAACATTTTCACACCACAAATTTTCCTTAAGCTTTAACATAATCATATTTCTAATATTATTCTTATTTTGTAAAATAATCTCTTTTCTAACTCCTAATAATACAATTAAGATGTGAGCATTCTTATATCTTAATCCATTTTTTCCTTTCAAACATTATCATACCACAATTTTTCTTTAAACTTTATATATATATATATATATATATATATATATATATATATATATAATAATCTCTTTTCTATCTTTTTAATGATGTGATTAAGATGAAATATTATTATTTCATTCTAATTAATTTATAATAATTTTGAAAATTTTATAATCTTTCATTTTATTTAGTACATTGTTTTACCTAAAAATCCAATAACATTATATATAATAATAAAAATATATATTTTTATTCACTTTAATGTTACCTGTTATATTAATTATTTATTCATTACATTACTTCATTTATGTCAAAACTTTCTATATCACTACTTAATCCAATCAACTTTCTAAATCACTACTTAATCCAATCTAAAAGTTGTTTTCATTACATTTAAAGAAGCCATAATGCTGTCTTCATACCTGTATAACTTTTATAATTTTTATATACTTTGTATCTTATTTTATCTTAAAAGAAAAAGTGTTTCTGTTGCACTCTTTGCAAACGTATGAGCTTATTCATTCGCACATTCATGTATATGTAAAAATTTAGCATTTCCTTTATTTCTCAAAGCCATAGCTACACGTGGAATCTAACCAACGAAGGATTGATTTTTATTGTCGGGCCCCAAGTTGCGTTAGGTGCATGATGTTGGATATAAGAATAGAATAGCCGTAGGCTAAAAAACTTACAGATTCAGATATTTAGGTAAGATTATGAAAAATTTTGATAAATTTTTTGAAAATCTGAGATATAGTAGTTAAATTTTGGTATTTTGAATATTTTAAGAGTTTTTGATGTTGTTAAATTTATTTTTACAATAAAAAATATAATTCAAATATTACAACTATCTCATTTTTTGAAAAAAATTACCATCCAAACTATTTTGTTGCTTAGATAAAGCACTCCCTACCAATATATTTTTAGGTTTTACAAAATAAACTTTATTATAATTAACTTTTTCGTTTTTAAAACAGTGAAACATTTAGATAGGGATAGGGATTAAAATTAATAATCACATATCAATAAACCTGTCCTACATGCGTGTCGCTGTTTTTCTGGGTAACCATAGTTGTAGTTTTGTGAAGCAAACCACTTGCAGGTTCTGAGATAAAATATTTATATCCTATATTGTATTGTAGTGGAACATGAACATTGTATATTTTACAGGGAGAGTTGTCATCTGTCATACAGAGTGACTTAATGATATGGTAAAATTAACTTTTTCTGAAAATTGACTTTCATATTTTATAAAAAGGAATTATTTTTGTTTAGGCAAGGAATTTTTTCTGTTTTGGCTTTAAAATTGAAGTATTACACCCTCATTAGCATCAATGGTTTAAAAGGTTTGCGAATTTTTTGGGATATTGTATAAATGAATGGTTTTTTATAATGTGTTTTATGATATGGATTAATTGTTTTTGTTGTAAATTAATACTTGTGAGTTTTGGTTTGATGACAATTATAATTTATAATAAATGATTTCAAAGTTTGTCACAAGTGTGATATACATCTAGTAATTATTTATTCAATACAAATCTAATTGGTAATGGATGGTTATCTATTCAATATCAATCTAATTGGTAGTGGATGGTTATCCATCCAAGTATCTAAATTAAGCAGATTAAAATCCAGAAGGTTTCCATGTTTTTGTATAAAAATAAGGAATTGGTGTTAAAATGGAATGAAGGAGTGGAAGAAATACTGATGTAACAGAATAGTCGGCAGTTTTTTCTCGAATCTGGTAAAAAAATTCAAAAAATCAGATAGTTAGAGTATTTGAATTACGTTTTTGATGGTGGAAATGGATTCCACACCATTAAAAACCTTGTAGGCACCCAAAATACTGAAATTTAACAACTATAGCTAAAATTTTCAAAAATCTTTACCAAAATTTTTCATACTCTTACCCAAATTTCTAAATTTTTGTGTAAGTTTTTTTTAAGACTGCTATCAAATCTCCCGTATATTCAAACATTTTCAACCCAAAACAAAACTTTAATTACGATATGATCTTGACAGTCCGGAGAAAATAATGCGACGCTGACTTGGCGTTGAGAAGGAACTCCTAGTCACAAAGCTGACTAATTAGCCAACCGGATTATTCAAAAGGCTTCAAACGAATTTGGTGAAACAAAATGTTGGAAGTTTCACTTTATTTTCGATGATTTTTTCAAAGATTCTGTGAGAATCCTTGAAACGTGCAGTAACTATACTCCATAACCTAATCATTTGAAAATTATGACTATCGTTCGCATTTCATAACATAATTTAAATTAGCGTAAAAAGGAGTATTTCTAGAGATTCTTATGCCACGCACATTAAAAGCAGGTCTCGTAATGTGTTCTTCGTCCAGAGTTTAGGGCGGTAGATGCAATGGACAATTACAGTGATGTCATTGTGCCAGGTCATTATGACGTCATCCGGGCTTCCAAGATGCCAGGGTGTCTCGGGCAGAGCATTTGGAGGTGCCACGGGACACGGACCGAGGTTTATTACTGACGCGGGGTTTGGTTTATCGGGAGTAAGTTAATCTTTTTATAAATGGGTTTTTTTGAAGTTATAAATTTGTTTTCCTGACATTATAAATTTTGTTGAGCTTGATCTTGCAGTTTGAAGTTTGTTTACGGTAAAATGATATTTTTGGCAATTTTGTGTAATTCGATAAAAGGTCGATTTTCTGTATGTAGAAAATTATTTGAGAGATGAGGAGTCAGGACTCCGGCGGCTTAGAGCGATACAAAAAAGTCAAGGTAGGGGTCATCGATATGTGTAAATTGGCGAGTAGAAAATGTAAGAGTGGGGCAGCTGCGTGCCTGCCAGAGTTGACCCACTAAAACACTACATGCCAACAAATATGAACACATCATGCGCACCATTTGCTACCCAAGTGGCTGTTTACGTTGGACCATTGCTTCAAACACACTCCTCCTTTCTGGTTTCCTCTTGTATAGCTTTTCAGCCGATATCTTTACTTACCGGTCTACTCATCCAGAGCTGCTTTGGATATATACATACATATATATATATATATGTATATATGTCAATTGACAATACGTTGTTCCGACAGGACCTTCCCTGATTCATCATTCCTCCTGGATTTTGTTATTGCATCCCAGTTGCAGGGGTTTTTCTCAAGGCCGAAGAATATGTCCGGTAGTGGTGTGGCCGTGCCCGTGCAGGCGGCTCTTTGTAATTTGTTCAAGGTTAGTCAATGTGATATACTCATTGTGTATGTATTTGGCTGGAGCGACATGCAGTGGTTGGGATTGATGGGTTACTGTGTATATATTTTTAAGTCGACTGTGTTTGGGCGCGAGGCTCTGGGATTGAAGGGTGATTATGATTGGATTGAATTTGGAGCTAGCAAGTTCAATATTGGGCATAATAGGTTATTGTTTGCTTGTTTAATGGGTTTTTGAGATCGACTTGGTCTTTTTCTTCCAACAGATCCGAATTTCATCAATTTTGTTTTTTGATTGGAATCTAAACATCTTTATTGAGAATTAGAACTGTAAATATTTGTGTATGGTTTGAGCTGCCAGTTGTGATAACATTGAAGTTGGGTATATATTGCAGGCAGTCGGCAATGACAGTTGCGATATGCGTTTAAGATTGGGCAGATGCTACAGTCCCATGAAGGATGAGAGCTCCAGTAATTCAGACGAGCCGGAATCTACGTGGACGGCGGTCTGCAGAAAGAAGGCGATGGGAGGTGATTCGACAAAATCAGACAACGAGGAGGGTGGGAGTGTGATCGAGGACGACTCGAACTCGTTACCTGCGTCTGCTGCTGCCAAGTCAGTTTGCTCTAATTCTTCTTCATTTGTGGGTCAGACAGAACTGGAACGAATGGGGAGCGGAATCAGCGCCGTCTCGTCCGAGAACACCAATATTCCATGGGTGCAGAGTCAGGAGAATTCGTGCAAGAAGCTGCCTTCGTCACAGTACAAGGGCGTAGTGCCGCAGCCCAACGGGCGGTGGGGCGCGCAGATATATGAGAAGCACCAGCGCGTCTGGCTAGGGACCTTCAATCGCGAAGAAGACGCCGCCAGGGCCTACGACAGGGCTGCCATAAAGTTTCGAGGTCCCGACGCCATCACCAATTTCAACTTCGCCGATAGCCACCCAGAGGCCCTCTTTCTGCGGGGGCACTCCAAGTACGAGATCGTTGACATGCTCAGAAAGCACACCTACGATGAAGAATTGGACCAAAATAAAAGCCCTTCCCACATAAATCCTGAGGTTGCGCGTTCGAATCCCTTGGAGCCCCACGAACACCTGTTCGACAAAACCGTGACGCCCAGCGACGTCGGTAAGCTGAACCGCCTTGTCATCCCGAAGCAGCACGCCGAGAAATATTTCCCACTCGACGTGGCGTGTGGCGGGAGCAAGGCTAGAGGGGTGCTGCTAAGTTTCGAGGACGGCACCGACAAAACGTGGCGGTTCCGCTATTCTTACTGGAATAGCAGCCAGAGTTACGTGCTCACCAAGGGCTGGAGCCGCTATGTCAAAGAAAAACGCCTCCAAGCCGGCGACATCGTAATTTTCGAGCGGAGCTCCAGTTCGCGCCACCTCTTTATTACCTTTCGCCGCCGCCCGTGCAGTTTCCTTCCCCCGGCCGCCCCGCCGCCGGCGCCCAAACGCTGCCCGCAGTCCTTTGACCCCTTCGGCGTGGCCGGGTACCCGCACTGGGCGCAGCTTTTCTACGCGGCGCCGCCGCTAATTAACGCCGTTGCCCAACGTTCGATTCCGGGCCGCGACAGCCACGATTTTCTCTACTTCCATGATTCGAAGGCACTCAAGCCGACTGCGTCAGATGACGGGAATCCATCGTCGCCGGTCTTCGTGAATCTCGACAGGGCATCTCCGTCCACCGACGGCGATTCTCTTTCTTCTTCTTCCGTCCGGCTGTTTGGAGTAAACCTCCAGCGGTCGCCGTTAAATCTTTTCCCGGGCAGTGGAGTCAAGGAAGACGGCAGTGGAAATACAAAGAAGCGGAAGGCGGCGGTGGCAGCATTGCCGGAGTAATTTCTCGGCCGGAAATACCGTGCGACGGCCAGGGTTTGTTGTATTAATTAAAAATTGTAAAATTACAAGTGTGGGAATGTATTCACCTGGGATGAAATTCTCAGGAAGTGTTCAAATCGACAATTTAGTTTTTTGGTGATTAAATGAATTTCCTTTTTTATTTGTGAGAATGATTTATTAAAATCCAAAATTTATAAGTTAAAAATGTAGCCGCATTTTTTACTCTTGGTGTGACAAACTTCAATAAATACGCAACTCTCTGTTCTCTATCGCGCTCTTATCTCGCTGTCGGGCTCTCACTTCACCATACGTTATTTATTATTTCCGCCCTCTTTGCAATGAGTAAGTTTCTGGAAAAAGTTTTAAATATAATTTTAAATTTTACAAATATATTTTAAATCTATTTAAATTGCAATTTTAAACATATATCCCATATTTCGCAGTTCAATGTATCATCAAAGTTCCACAAAACGAAAATGATTTCGTTGCTTCATAATCTTCTTCAACGAGACTAACAAATTTCTATGAAAGATGCTATTGAATTCACGAAGTTCTATGAAAGATACTATTGAATTTGGCCATTTCGAAGGAGGGAAAAGGACATGAACAAAGTTTTAGGAAAGATCTTGTTGAAATTCACGTGTATCCATGGGACATGATACTATTGAATTTGGCCATTTCGAAGGAGGGAAAAGGACATGAACAAAGTTTTAGGAAAGATCTTGTTGAAATTCACGTGTATCCATGGGACATTTGGATATCATGAGATTATAAGGAGATCCATCTTCACTACTCTATTTTAATTATAAATTTAAATTTAGTTTATTTGCTTGAGTTAATAATATTAACTAAAACACAAATCTAGCATCACATTGTTGGCATAACATTTAAATTTATTATACAAATTTAAGATATTATTATAAAATTTCTCTTAATTTAAGAGATTATTTCAAGTATTAATTGAATGTATTTTTGTTTGCTAGGTTAAGTTAGGTGAGTCTTGAGATGCCTAATATATCTAACTTGTGGTTTGAGTAGCTTTAGCACATAAACATCTAAGTTATTATTGATCAAAATCACCTAGGGATCGCACAAAGCCTAAGCCATATTATCCCTTAGCATGGCTGAATTTTTTCCCACATAATTTCATATATAAACACACAATTCTTATTAATAGTACATTAGTAATAAGGGATTTATTTCTAACTAATTAATCCAAGAGAGATCTTTGTATTAGAATATAAGGGGTTGGACAAATAAACTAAGTAACCATTCTAAGAATGCTTCAACCTTCATGTACATTAGCATACAAATTTTTACATTGAAATGCTATTGAACTAAGCAAATAAAGGTGTAGTTATAAGTAATCAACCATTGATATGGAGGTTGTGTTAGTTTGATTTACAAAATAATCTTAACTATTGAACTAAATAATATTTTACATAGGAGTTCATAATACATAAGCCAACCATTTACTGACGTGATTTATGAGAGAGATTATTCAACAATCCATGAATAAAATAAATCAAAATTAATAAATGATCAAGACAATTAATAACAATATACATAATTCATTTTAAACATTAAAAAATAAAAATATCACTCAAAATTGTAAACCAGATTTTGGCAAAAGACAAAAACATCTAATACTTAAAATCTACTATAACAATGTTGTAAGTGAATGTATAAAACTCAAACAACACCAAATAATGTTGAAATAGAGGATTGCTCTATTGTAGCATGTCATTGCACATTGTTTAACCAATGAAGCCATAGTTAATGACTAGATGTGTAGCTAATACCATCAACACATGCACTAATTTGATTTCATTATAACAATCTATTTAACATAACTAGAACAATAAGAGGAGAAGAAAACATCCTACAATGCAAGGTGTTCAATCGCATGTATAATGACCCAAACAAAAAATCCATATATATATTGGGGATTTTATTATGTCTGTGAAATTTATTATAAAGCATGAATTATGAATTTAAGCAAATTGTACTCTTCAAACTCTCATCTTTATTATTGGGGATTTTATTAAGTTTCGGAAATTTATTACAAAACATTAGTTTTGAATTTAAGCAAGTTGCACTCTTTAAACTCTCATCTTTATTATTGGGGATTTTATTAAGTTTGAGAAATTTATTACAAAACTTTAGCTATAAATTTAAGCTTCAAATTCTCATCTTTATTATTATCCTTCGAACTTCTCAAATTCTTTTTAATTATCATATTAATAATTTTTCATTATAATATTTATTTTCAACAAATTCTCTTATAAACTTAAGTTATCAACTATAACAAAAATATTTTTAATTTAATTTTAGATTTTAGAATTTAACGAAGGCAAACAATTAACCTCATTTTTTTTCATCAAATTTTAAAATATTCCCAAAATCCAATTAAATTCAACACCATCACAATAATTTCACCTTCTAACTTTACCTAAATGAAAATTAAATGAATATTCAATCGCTTTCTATGCGTTACGGCGTGTACAATGTAAACATGTTATCTTAATATGCACAATCCACAATAATGAAGCATGAGTCGGACCCACACGTCACATCTAAGAGACTTGACTTCACCCGGAGTAAGCTATATATTCACTCTCAGTCTTTATGCGAAATAGATCATTTTTATAATGATTTCAAGGGTTTTATCGTTTCACTTTGTAATGAATAACTATAAATGTATTCAAATTATTTTTTGCAAAGTTTTTTCAAACTTTGTCAATAATCAATTAGCAAAGTTTTTTCAAACACCTCGTACTGGTTCATGTAAGTTAATTTGATTGGTAAACCTAATTATTAATCCATGCGCATTGGACTAGGTTCCGTGTGCACGTGTCTTATTTTTTCTGCCATAAGTCCATAAATGTGCCCAGGCAGGAAAGGTCCATAAATGTGCCCAGGCAGGAAATACTCGCCGTCAGATGATCTACAACTTTAATCTGACCGTAGGCATTTCTTCCCTGGACACATTTATGAGCCTATGGCAGAAGAAATAAGGCTTCCGTGTGTATAATGAATGACTGGATGGAAAAACGAGACCCTTTTTAAATTATGACCTAGTTAACTTCTTTTTGTCGTGTTAGTGTTATAAAATGAAATTTATTTATTCTCCCAAGCTTTTAGCTGTGAATGATCGAAGCTTCACAACAATTAATTAAAAAACTGTTGTACTTTAATATTCCAATTTGACCACATGCTTTATAGCTGGAACATGGTATTCCGCCGTGGTTTTGTCTATATCAACCTTCATAATGTTTGTTATAATTAATTAAAAAACTAAGTGTCAAGTGGATAATATTTATGATGTTATATGTTGACTTAAATAAATATAATATCCTAAATTATTTAAATATAAGTATAAATAAAATTAAATATTAAAAAAATTAATAATAAAAGATAAAATATTTGTACATATATAAAAGAATAAGAAATGCCATATGTATTATAAATATAACATAACCGTATATTCTTAAAATGTAAATATAAATGTTTTAAATATATTTATATCTGTGCGATTAATAAATTATAAGAAATTAATGATATCTTTATTTTAAAAAAATGATATTTATAATTTATAAATTTGAAATTAATATATATTTAAAATGTTGTAATCAAAAAATGATCCATAATGATAAATTAAAATGTATTACAATTTCTGTGACCGGGTGCGATATAACTAATATTTTTCTTGAGATTTGCATTATGGTTGACTTGAGAGATGGCAAGGCCAATGGGAAACCACACTTCAATCCTCAGATGTATGAAAGGATGTTATGAACATAATTCATAACAAATAGTATAAATACTAATAAATATAATTATTAATAGTCAAATAAGGATTATGTAAGTAGTCATTAAGTTAGTGAAAGGGCATGTCTAAAAGACATGCCCATTCATGAAAGGTCATCTGCCTAGGTATATAAGTAGGGCCTCATTGTAACATTTATCATCACTTATACATTTTATATATAATAAATTATTATTACGAATACCTCTTGTGTATTTTACAACTAAGTTAACAAGCCTACAACTTTGTTGCTCCATTTGGTATCAGAGCGATGATCTTCTCGCCTGGAAGAAAGCACCTACGCCACTGCTGTTGGTTGCCTTCAGCTGTTACATGCGGTGCCTCGAAATTGCTGCCTCTCGATGTCTTCATCAATGTCGATGGTCGATTTCAACAAAAAGTTGATCGAGCTTGAGAGTAAGATCAATAATTCCGATAAATTCACTAGAAGATTAATCGATCTTGAGGATAAGTTTACAGGACATTCTGATGACATCAAAAAACTTCAAGACACGACAAATCAGATAGAAAGACAAATTTGGCAAAACCATAGCGAGTCCACAGACAATCATAACAAAGTAATGCAGAAGATAAACGTCATTTGGGACAAGATAAATCTAACACAAGAACCAATATTCCCGAATATTGGACATAGTCAATATAACAATTCAGCCGATTCAGAATATTTGGAAGATAATCATGAAGAATCACTACATTCTGCAAAAGATCAAGTTATGAAAATTTCAGATTATGATGAAGATGATCTTAAAGATAAAGATGAACCTACTAGCCAAGAATCAGTTGAAGTAGCTAAAGTAATAGTGATGGCCTCGAAGGATGATTATGGTGATGAAGATGGCATCTGTTTACTGGCTCAATTGGAGGTAATTCAAGACCAAGATCCTCTCATCGATGAAGTGGGCTTTGTACATCCTTCTCAACTAGCATCATTCCATGTTTTACAAGGCCAAGATACAACTGAATATCTTGTTGAAGATGTACAGACATTTATTGTTGGAGAGAGGAATTTGGCTATAACATTTGAAGGTTTACCCTTTGAAAGTGTTGGTGTAAAGTCAAATCTCTTGCTTGTTGATGAGGGGAATACAGAGAGCAAGAGAGGGCCAACCTATGATAGATCTGTTTTCTGGTGCGAAGATCATAAACTTGCTATTTGCATCCAAACTTTGTGTCCTCTATTTAAGGCTGCAAAATCAGCTTACTTGTTTTCGTACAGGCGATATAGAATCCTTGGTGACTTATCACAAAATGAAGATTGTTTGCCATATTTATGTGAATCAGGAAGTTCCTCAAAAACTCTCAGAGAACATAGAAGTAAAATGGATTTACAATCTGTAGAAGCCGCGCTTTTGAAGCACAACAAAGTTGTTGTGATATTAAGTTGTGACTATGCTAGTGCTTGGAATTCCAAGAAATAGGTTATATCACAAAAAGAAATCAAGGAATTTTATGGGGCAGAGCTTTAGTTGTCAGCGCTTGTTCTTTCCTATGCTCCAAAGAGTGAGAAAGCTTGGTCTTATCGGCATTGGTTGATAAGCTTGATAATCAATGTTAGTGCAAAATCTAAGGAACCTCTCATGATTTTAGAAAGAGAATAAGATTTTTTAGAGCGTATTGCTAAGAAATCACGGATGAATTACCAGGCTTGGCAACATCTACAACAATTATATCGCATTCTTCAGGAGTTAGAAGCCACCAACAACATTCCTCGTTGTGAGCCACAGACCCTACGTTGGAAATTGTCAGAGGGCCAAATTGTTCCAGTCATGATCGTGGCAAATATGTGCATGATGATGGGAGCACAGGTTGCAAGCCAAGCGAGAGCACCGCCACTCTTTGAGTACCGGGCGAAGCCCTCTGTCTTGGCAAAATACCAGCGATCAAACCTCGGGGCCTCCCCGCGGAAGAAATTCTTGAACAGGGTTGAATTTCCTGGAGCTGTCAGCCATGTCTCGTAGAGTTAGCAACCTTCGTTTTCCGTTGGTGGCCCAAAACGCATTGGGCTATCTAGAAATGTGACTGATGAGTCCACCATTGCTAGAGTTTTCGGCCTTGTCTCGCAGGTCATCGATGTTGTCGTTGATGTCCACTTTCTGGCTTTATGGGCGCCAACACATAACAGGGATGCTACAACGTTTCTGGAGGAACACGGTTCTTCATCCGACTACAACGTCCACAAACTTCAACGTTGTCTGCAAATCCCGATGTCAACATTGTCCGAAAACCCCGAAAATTTCCACTGCAACTCCGTTGTGTTCATTCAGCTGTTAAACACCACACAAACACTATCCATTCCGGTGTATACAACCACGCCCTCGCTCACCATGTCCATCCGGCTAGTCAACGTTGTGATGGTCACGAACCATTACGACTTAAAAAAAAAAAATCTTAGTTGAACAACTGTGTCATTTCATTAAGCGTGAGGTGTACAGTGTAACGTTTTGCAGTGATTTATTTTTTAACTAAGTTGATATGGGTAATACGCTTAGTTGATATTGGTAATATGAAATCGGATACGCTGTAACGTTACTCTGGACGAATTAATATACGGTGGATATATATATATATATATATATATATATATATATAATTATAATCACAATTATATAATAAGGTTACATAATCACGATTAAGTCATAAATTATATAGTCGCAATTAATTCTCTCTCTCTCTCTCTCTCTCTCTCTCTCTCTATATATATATATATATATATAATTATTATTATTATTTAAGCAGATAAAAAAAAAAAAAAAAAAACATGGGTTCACACACAAGTTACATATGCCAAGAGTTACTAGTAACAGACGATGAGATGACAAATGCAAAAATGAAGAAATTGTCGCAAATATAGCTTTGAGGACAAAGCTTTTGAAGGAATGGGCAATGTTATGAATATAATTCATAACAAATAGTATAAATACTAATAAATATAATTATTAATAGTCAAATAAGGATTACGTAAGTAGTCATTAAGTTAGTGAAAGGGCATGTCTAAAAGACATGCCCATTTATGAAAGGCTACCTGCCTAGGTATATAAGAAGGGCCTCATTGTAACATTTATCATCACTTATACATTTTATATATAATAAATTATTATTACGAATACCTCTTGTGTATTTTACAATTAAGTCAACAAGCCTACAACTTTGTTGCTCCAAAGGGTTAGTGGGACGACGGAGGGCATGCGAATGATTAATGGTGGAGGGATGAGCTGTAAAGCTCGTAATCACCAGGTGGGTAGGGTGGTTAACTTCCTGCTTGCTATTATCCAGTTGTTGCATTTGGAGATATGGAGAAATCACAGAAGTTTTGTCCTTTTAGCTAGGCCTACTCGAATGGGTTGGAGGAGCTGTTCTCAGGCCGTGACCAAGCCTTTCTGGTTTACGGAGTTTGTAGTTGGGTATGTCTCCTTTTTCTTTACCTCTCCTCCTTGTTCATGACATGCGCGATATAATAATACTGCAATTGCATTGTATGTAATTTGCATGATGTAAGGAATGGAAATGGGTGTTCAAAAGGAAGGAAATTTTCTGTAGTTTCAATGGTTTCATACTATGTGGTGTGTGATGTTTCATACCGGTGTCTATTGTTTATGGCATTGTATTGTCCTGAATGGGAATGTGTGGTCAATTCTAGTTTAATTTTTGTACGGTGAGGGTTTGTATACTTGAAAAGAAAGTTATATTTATATGTTGTTAGTCCTGAGCGATGCAATGAATATAAAGTCTTTGTTTCTGATTTATTATGTCTTTGGTGTGCTATGTATGGGGTTTTGAATCAAGGAGCCCGTTTTCGGTGTATACTATATGAATGGTCATAACACTTTCCGAAGTTCTCTGTATCTTGGCCCTTCTGAGCTCGGGGTGTTGAACAGTGGATGTCAATGGCGGTGCTGGCCTCTCGTTTCAAATTTTAGTTTATTTAAAAGGCTCTCCTAACATAGTTTGTTTCTTGTTCCTTTTAATTGTATATGTAGAAGGTTCTTATAACTTGTGTTTATATTGTGACTGCCAGAACAAAATCGGGTATTGGTCTATCGACCACATTATTAGTTGGAAATTATGTACTTTGTTGACTTTAAGATAATCACAATGACCCTTCCTTCCCTTGGAGCTAGCTCACTTGGAAATGGGGATCGAGGCAAAGGCCATAAGACTAGGCAACATGGCCACAGAGGGTCCTCCTTCACTCTACCACCGAAGAGAAGTGGACGCAGATCAGATGCTCAGATTCTCTAGGAGGTGGTTTGGGCTTATAACACTTGAACTCGATCAACGAGCATAAGTAGAAGTGCAGGTGGAAGAATGGCGAGTTCTTTCTCTAGATCCTAGACATACTCGCAGATGCACCACCCAGTACAAACAAACAATACATCTTTATTGGCTAATGAAAATACTGGTGGCCAAAGCTATCATGACCTCATCGGTTAATTCGGGTAAACCAAATCCATGCTTCCAAGAAATTCAAAAATAATTTCAATTGATTCAATTCCAGCTACAACAACATAATGTTTGCCTTGGTCGCATCAAAAACACATTTTGTGTCTCCCCCAATCATAATTACCATGTTCCAGTGCAAAGGACCTAGCTCCTGTGGATTACTTTGATGATTAGATGTCAATTCAATATAGTTATGGTTGTATTTTTGGTGTAATTTCTTGTTTTGTATGTCAGTTAGTACTAAATACTATAGCTTCTTAGGTGAAAATTGGTTGCTATACATTTAGGCCTATAAGGCCTTGTTTGACAGACTTAAGATATTCAGATTTTGAATAGCTTATAATGTGTTTCAGTGGCCAACATACTTGATTTCCCAAGGGGCAAGTTGATGCCACTGGATGTCTTTCATAGATATAACCTGCTCTTGAAAATGAATGAATGAAAAAAACCTACCAAACTTACAAAAAAAAATGCATCATAATATTTTTAACCAAAAATAAACATTTTATTTCTTTAAAACACAAACTATGATAATCATTTTGTTAAAATAATCTAGTACTATTACAAGGGAGTGATTTTATTTGTTAAGTGTTATTATTTTAAGAAGAAAATTATCAAAAACCACTCTAGGGTGTTGAGTTATATTTGTACTAAAGGTACCTGTGTCGTGGTAAGCAAGCCCATTCACAAGATAGTTAGGAGGAATAACTTGATACGATTTCAGAGAGTGAGGAATATAAGGGAAGGAAGTAAAGTAGTGTGGAAGATAAGAGAAGGAAGTATAACAACGTGGAAGGGAGTGATTGACTTGACGTACAATTGTATTTTCTGATTGTATATTCGACATTCAAGAAGAGCATGCAGTATTATTATGCCAATATACTTATTAATTGTAGATGTGAGATTTACCTATAATGGCCATACAAATAATTCTCGCCCCTCATCCTCGGGTCCCCTCACAATAGTATTAGTTATCTAGGTGCATATTGTGTGATGGTTGTGCATATCATTTAATACCTTGCACAAGAGAAAGTAAATACAATGCAAATTCATGATGAAGTTTCCTAAAGTGGGGTGTGTAATGCCTCATCCCTAGTCACATACATTTTAATTAATGCACATTAAAATAATTAAAGCTACTATAAAATAAGAAAAATGATTAAAATCAGGTTAGCTAATTAAGGTTTAATTAAAGAAAGGGAATTGGTGCATACAACATTCTTTGCATGGATGCCAAGTGGAGCCATCCATGCAATTTTGATGGGAATGTTTGAAAGAGATTAAGGGAGCTGGTAAGGAGATCGTATTTTGTTTCTTACTAGGGAATACGCTATGAGAGGTGAGTAAGACTTTTACTAATCATAAATATATCCCTTTTGGTTGTTCAGATTTTGACCTATTTTAGGGAAGACTAAGAGAGGAAGGAAGAGTGGCATAGTATTTTTAATTGAGGGCTTGAAGTCTTTCAATTTCACACTAAAGGTTAAGTTGGAGGAGAGTTGGCCTCCAATTCTTAGTTTCCCATTATTATAGTGTTGTTGTCTCTAACTATGCGACAAGTGGATGCTTATCAATACCGATTCTTCATCTTCTATGTAACTCCAATTTCAAATTGCTTAATTCCATAGAATTCTCACATTCCTTCTAATTCCTTGACTACTCATTTATGTAAGTTACTTGACTGGATTGATGATTATTATTAGATTTGTCGTTGGAAATGCTATTATTGAATTAACATTTACTAAATTAAACTTTAAATAATACATATTATTAGGTGTATTAATTTACATTTACGTTTATAATATTTTTCTTATTCAAATTTTATTTTAATTTTTTATTTATAAAAATAATCTAATATTTATATTGAAAATTAGCTTAACTAACTGTTATGGATGGAACCACTTAAATTATTATTAAAACTCAACACTCGACATAAATTTTAGTGTATGTTAGAAAATAAATAAATGTATTTAGATTTTTAATCTTCACATTTACATTCTAAATAGAATAAATAATTAAAAATCTTAAATATAATTGAAATTAACATTATGTTAAAATTATGCAACTGTGGTCAAATTCCATTTTGGACTACTCAATAGATGGATATGATGATGTCATTGAGTTCTTTTTTCTGAGAGGACTAAAATTGACCTAAATATCACCTCATTCGGATAAGCATAAGTTGATTTTTGATTTTGCACCCACTCATGGATATTGGATCAGGTAGGCTTCACTCATATGGATATGTCTGCCTCAACATCAAATGGAAATCATTGGTACCCCTTTGAAGCATATAAATACAAGTGACCTAGAAGCTCATTTTGACGTCATAACATAAAGCATCTTCTTCTCTTCTATCTGATTCGGTTCGATACATCGATGAAGAAACCGATCGTATGGAGATTTGAAATCACAGGTTCAAAGGTCGTTATGAAATTAGCGTTTTTGGTTGAGCTGCTGGCTTAACGCTAGCGAACCTGGGCTACCTGCGAGCTAGTTATAGACAAGGTAATGACTTAGATCCTAAAGTCGCAGTCATGCAGTCTTATGGTAGCGGCTCTAGGTTTGATTATTGTTGTTTGTCATCTGAAGGTTCCTGAAGTTTCCTAAAAGATGAATCAAGTTGTCTCTAATATATTTTACCTCTGTGCATAGGTTCATGAAGTTGTTGGGTTATATTATTGTACATATTGTACTGGGCTCATTATATTCTCTGCTGAACATTTTATGACAATATAATAGAAGAATATTTTCAAAAGGTTTTCCTCGTAGTGAGTTTTTCCCTAATTTTTCACCAAATTTTTTGTCTCTTGTTGATGTGTTGATTGTATCCTTTGTAATTACTTTTATTGTTCTATCTTCAATTACTGTTGATGAATGGAAAGACTAATTGTAATTAGAAATATTGTGAATTGGGCTAAAGTAATTGATGCAAAATAGAACAATATAAATTAACATGGTATCAGAGCTAAGGTGAAGTAAAATCCCAACAGGAGATAAGGATTGAAGATATAATCTTTGGAAAGGTTGAAAGAGCCAATTTAGTCAAATTAAGATGACAATGACCACCTTCAAGGAGAATGAGAAATTGGGTGATTCATCCAATTTTGCTGCATGGAAAACTAGGTTGGAAATCATAGCTAACAACAATGATGTTTTGGAATTATTTTAAGGAAAGGTACCCGAGCCTCCTCAAAATGCATCCGCTGCCATAAAAAGTAAGCACAAGAAAGGTGAGAAAGCAAATTATAACTGATGGTTTACAAGACAACTTTATTGCATGTGTTGGACACTTGAAAAGGTCCAAGGACATGTATGATAAGATAGCAGGTATGTATGAGGTCAAAAATTTGAATGAAATCATCATTTTGAAAGATCAACTCAAAGACACCAAGACTAATAAAGGAGAGTCCATACAATGTTACATAACGAGGATATCTCGTGTTAGAGATCAATTGATAAGAGTTGGAGAAGTTGTATCTGACAAGGAACTGGTGGTTGTGAATTTAAGAGCTCTCCCTCATATTAGGGAAACATTCATCACTAATATTAGCAACAAAAATGTCCTTCCTTCATTTGATGAGATTGTTGGAAAGCTCACTCAAGAAGAGTCTAGGAGGATAGGAAGAGGAAGGATTCAAAATCATGAAGAAGGAGAAACCGTTGCATTCATTGCTCATGGTAGGAAGAAGAAGAAAGGGAAAGGAGGTCCATCAAATTCAAGAAAGCCTCCTCCTTGAAATAAAAATAAAAGGAAATAATACTCGCATATTGAATGCTACAATTTTCACAAGAAGGTCATTATGCTCTAGATTTCCCCGAGAAGAATAATGGACCAAATTATAATACTAGAAGCAACAACAACATATTCAATGATCAAATATGGTGAGATGATCGAAGGAATGACCGTGATGGAAGAAATTATAGAAGAAGGAGAGATGCTCCAAGTGATCATGAAGAAGATCGTCATCCAAAAAAGAAGTAAAAATTCTCTAGGTATGAAAGTAATGTTTCAAATCAATATGAATATATCCTTATTTCCGCTCTTACTAGTTCATCTCCTTTGGATTCCTGAGATAGTTGGTTGGTTGATAGTGGGGCCACTCATCACTTCTCTATTTACAAGGAAGTTCTCTCTAAAATTGTATAAAGGGATTCAAATTTAAAAATTATTCTTGGAGACAACTCCACTCATTCTGTCAAAGGCTTTGGATCCATTAAATTTCAGTTGAATTCTAGGGAATCTATTATATTGCATGATGTAATGTATGTGCCTGGGTTAAAGAAAAGTTTGGTATCAATTTATGCTCTGGAAGACAAAGGGATGAGGGCTTCCTTCATCAAGGGAAAATGTCTTACTTGGCCCGTTGGATCATATATGAAATATGCATTCACTTTGGGAACAAGGTACGAAGGACTCTACAGGGTCACTGGAAGGCCACTATTGGAATTGGTTCATAATACAAATAATATAAGCGAATTATGGCACCGAAGGTTAGATCATCTTAATTATGATGCACTTCCGAAACTGGAGAACTTGGTTTTTGGGATTCCAAAGATTCAAGCTCAAGATGATGGAGTATGTCTAGGATGTGCCAGCAGAAAGATGACAAGGGGGCCATTCCCCTCTAGTGAAAGCAAGCCAAATGACATCCTCCATCTCATTCACTCGGACTTGAGTGGTCTGATGCTTGTAAACTCTCTTGGTAACCATCTCTATTATATCACCTTCATTGATGAATTTTATAGAAAGATATGGATATACTATCTAAAGCATAAGGATGAAGCATTTGAAAAGTTCAAGGAATTCAAAGCCTTGATCGAAAATGAAACAAGGAAGAAAATTAAAATATTCAGGTCTGACAATGGTGGAGAGTAAACTTCAAATTAATTCATTGATTTTTGCAACAATGAAGGCATCAAGAAAGAAACAAATACACATTATACTCCTAAAAAAAATAGAGTAGCTGAAAAGAAGAACATGTACATTGTAGAAGCCACTCGTGCCATGCGCCATGATCAAAAGGTACCAAAGTTTCTTTGGGGAGAAGCAAAAAATGTTGTTGTATATGTTCAAAACACGGTGCCTCATCAAACATTAGACAAAAAAACACCTGAAGAAGTATTCACAGGTGTCAAGCCTGATGTGAGTCATCTTTGTATCTTTGGTTGCCTCGTATACTTTCATGTGTCAAAAGAGAAGAGGAACAAGATGGAAGATACTGGAAGAAAAGGTATGTTTTTTTGGGTATTGTGAAAATTATAAAGCATTTAGAATATATATTCCTCGTCAAAGGAAGGTTGACATTAGTAGGGATGTCACATTCGATGAATATTCTACACTTGGAAAAGCTTGAGACCTTCCTTCACTTCCTCCTCCCAAGAAGAATGATCAAATGGATATCTTGGATGGCCCGTCCATGCCTGAATCTGAGACCAATATTGTTGATGATCCCATGAATCCCATGGATCCCTTATATTCTCCTTTGAGTAATCCTCCTACTAGGAAGAGAACACTTTGGTTCCAAGACATGATTCAGGATGCTGAAAGAAATGTGACCGCTTGAAGATCATTTTGAGAAAGGAATAATCCATGCAGGTACCAGGGATATATTGTAGCCATGAGCACCATGATTCAAGCCGAACCTTCCACATTCGGAGAATCTATAAAAGAACAAGTCTCGAAAGATTCTATGGCCAAATAATATGAATGTATCATGAAGAATGATGTATGGGATGTTGTGCTGAGACCGGAGGGGAAATCCGTGGTAACTTCGAAGTGGATTTACAATATTAAGCATGAAATTGATGGAAGTATTGAAAAATACAAGGCCAGGTTCATGGATCGAGGATTATCACAAAAAGAGGGATATGATTATGATGATATATTTTCACCTCTGGCTCGATATGAAACCATTCTCTCTATATTTGCGGTTGTCGTAAGTCAAGGATGAAACCTTCATCAAATGCATGTAAATACTACATTTCTCCGTGGAATGCTACAAGAAGAAGTATATGTTGAACAACCATAGGGATTTGAAATAAAGGATCGTAGGACACATGTTTGTAGATTGAAGAAGGCATTGTATGGCTTGAAGCAATCCCCAAGAGCATGGTACACCCACATAGACAATTATTTGGTGAAGTTGTGATTCACGAGAAGCAATGTCGATCCCAACCTCTACTTCAAGGTAGTTCAAGGTATGTCGCTAATATTGGTTTTATATGTTGCTGATCTATTCCCGACAAGTAGTGAGCCTCTTGTGATGGAATGTAAGATGGAGCTAGCCTTTGAATTCGAAATGAAAGACCTTGGACTCATGCACTACTAACTAGGCATTGAGGTATGGCAAAGGCCTGGTGAGATTTTCCTTTCACAATGAAAATATGTTGTGAAGTTGCTGGAAATATTTGGGATTAATGAATGCAAGTCTCTACCCACACCGATGGAAATACACTTCAAGAAATTATGTGGATAAGTTGCAGGCCCTGATTTGGCAAATCTATTCGAGTATAGAAAATTGATTGGGGTTGTGATGTTCCTTGTGAACACTCATCCAAACATATGCTATGCAGTGAACATGCTGAGTCAATTCATGAATGAGCCTCTCCATGCACATTGGAAAATTTCCAAAAACATATGGACATATTTGCAGGGGACGATTACACTTGGTTTGAGATACTCTGCCAGAGATGTCCAACTTCATGGATACACTGATGCTGACTAGGCCAGAAATGTTATCGATAGTAAGAGTACCTTCGAATGTTATTTTAGTATTGGTTATTCCATGATATCTTGGATGAGACAGAAGCAGAAGTCTATAACATTAAGCACTACCAACGCATAGTATATTTCCACTAGCATGGCTAGCTGCGAAGAATTTTGGTTGAGGAAGCTCTTTGGAGAGCTATTTGAGAAGGTTATAGACACTACAATGATATATTGTGACAAAAATAGGGGGTTTCGTCTGGCAGAAAATCTTGTATTTCATGACAAGTCCCAACACATAGAGATTTGATATCAATTCATTCGTGATATAGTACAGAGAGGAGCTGTTCGTCTCCATCACATATCAACGGATGAGAAGATTGCAGATATTATCACTAAGGCTTTGCTGAAAGGGAAGGTCTTGGTCTTCAGAGAGCAGCTTGGAATGATGGATGTGACCCCTCCTGATAAGGGGCACCATTGATAAAAAAAACTAAGCCATACTCTTCCCCCTTGTTTGAGCTCCCAGGGTGAGGAATTGAGATAAAGGGCTCATGGGGTTTAGTGAAGTCTAGACAATAAGGGAATTCCCTGATATGTTACCTACATGGTTGGAGTAGTAGCTCACCCTATCATGGTATTTGCAGAGCATATCCCAGTTTGCATCATACCCACAAGATTGGGCTTGTTGGGATTATCCCTCTCTGTTTTGCTAGCAGTTGAGGAGGCTTGGAGGTGCGTGATTCTTACCTCTTGGTAAGTCGAGTATCTCATCCAAGCTAGATTATGATGCCATTTTTCTACCACATGACTCTTATGGGTTATTTTTGGGAAGATCAACAAGCGATATGATGGGTTAAGTAGTAGCTCCCCTACATCACCTATTGCCCGATAGGGGTTGAGTTGTAGCTCCACCATGTGACATTTCCAGGTATTAGCTTGATGACATTTCCAGGTAGTAGCCCAATGAAATTTACAGGTAGTAGCCTCATGACATTTCTGGGTAGTAGCCCACTGAAATTTTCAGGTAGTATCCTGATGATATCTTTGGGTAGTAGCCCACTGACAGATTTTCCGGGTTCTAGCCCATTGGTTGGAGGGTGGTAACTTTTTCTCCCCATGATTATTCTTCTTTATATTTGAGAATGTTTCAGAAAATATATTTGAGCATATTGGTACACATGATGACATGATGACACATTGATCGATGGATAGGTTTACAGGTGGAACTATCCCTAGTTGAGAGGGAGTGTTAAAATTACGAAAATTTAGTCAAATTCCACATTTTACAGCTCAATTGATGGAGATGATGATGGAATTGAGCTCCTATTTCCGAGAGGACCAAAATAAACCTAAATATCACCTCATTCGGATAAGTAAAAGTTGATTTTTTATTTTCCACCCACTCATGGATTTTGGATCAGGTCGGCTTCACTCACATCGACAAGTTGCCTCAACATAAAATGGAAATCATCGGCACCCATTTGAAGCATATAAATACAAGTGACTTAGAAGCTCAATTGGACATCACAACATAAAGCATCTTCTTCTCTTCTAACTGTTTCGGTTCGATACATCGACGAAGAAAGAGATCGTACAGAGGTTTGAAATCATAGGTCTGAAGGTCGTTCTGAAATTAGGGTTTATGGCTGAGAAACAGGCTTAACAGTAGTGGATATGGGCTAGCCATTGGCTAACTATAGACAAGGTAGCGATTACGATCCTAAAGCCGTGGGCATGCAGCCTTATGGTAGCAGCTTTGGGTTTTATTGATGTTGACTGTCATCTGAAGGTTCCTGAAGTTGCCTGAAAGCCGAATCAAGTTGTGTATGATATATTTGACCTATTTTCACAAGTTCATGAAGCTGTTGGGTTATATTATTGTACATATTGTATTGGGATCATTGTACTCTCTGTTGAACATTTTATGACAATATAATAGAAGAATATTTTCAAAGGGTTTTCCTCGTAGTGGGTTTTTCCTTGGTCTTTGACCAAATCTGGTGTCTCTTGTTGATGTGTTGATTGTCTCCTTTGTCATTAATTTTATTGTTATATCTTCAACTACTATTGATGAATGGAAATACTAATTGTAATTGGAAATATTGCTAAGTGAATTTTTGAATTGTGATAAACTAATTGATGCAACATAGAACAATCTAAAAGTAATACACTAAAGGATGCTTCCACCTTTAGTATTATGTTGACGTAACTTAGCTATCGGATCTCAGAGTTTGGTGTTGCTTTTATAAAGTGTGACATTAATAAAGTGTAATGCATTAAAATGTAAAAAATTTTGACTATATAATTCCCATACATTCAAAGAGGGAACAAGGTGTAAGATCAAATGGCAAACTGGGGAAGCCAACAAAACCACGCATATATTGATGAGTCTTGGACGGATTTGGAGAAGAGAAGTGATTTCCAAGGGTTCAAGAAAATAGTGGAGAGAAATAAGTTAAATGCCAAAGCTTATATCCTCAATGGGGGTGTTTTGCCGAAATTCCCTTTCCAGTGAGGAGCATAACCGATTCTAGCTATACATCACACAATTTGACGACTCAAACATCAAACAACTACATTACACGTGTGTTAGGGGAACGAGCATATTTTTGGTGGTCCTCAAGGTTGGAAACTGGTCTCACAATGCCTCTGGAATGTCTTTCACATGGCACAACCATGGTCTCATATGCAGGTTCATCCGTCATGTTAATGGGAGATTAAATGCCCTCAACCTTAGTTTAGGGATTTCTTATTGTTAGGTGTAGTCCAAATTGGCCTAGATTTTGGCCAAGACTCCGCATTAGGCGGGTGGAGTGCGAAGTGGACCACACAGTGAAGAATTTTAAATATACCACATGGTGTCATAGGGGCTTCGGGGTAGGCTGAAGCCCCTCCTTTTTGTAAAGCACACAAATTATAAAGGTTTTTGCATCATAGTTGCTTGTTTTAGGGAGTCCATGGTATTTTGACGATGTAATTGTATATATAAAGGATTGAAATTCTATTTTTAGAGATAAAACATGATAGATGGTTATGGGAAAGTCTTTTTAATTTTGTTTTTAGTGAAGGGAAGGATTTTCAACTGAGCTCACAGATACCTAGGAAGAGTCTGTAGCTTAGTCAGAAAGGCTATAACTTAGTGCGCAAGTCGAGACCGGTGGTAGTCAAGGATTCATCATAATAAAGAAGTAGTTTTATGGATGATATTATGGTGCTCTTATGTGTTTTCTGTATATATTTTCTTGATATCTATTGTTGCGAAGTAGTTATTACAGTTGCATGTTATGTCAGGGAAGTAATGGCTTATGGATTTATGTGACATGTTTATGAGATCAATTGAATGTGGCGAAGTAATTTATGAGTTATAAGCATAAGATAATAAGAAAATACCACATCTCCCAGTCCCTCAAGGTTGCAGAAACCTGGTTCTACATCCACCCATAGTCACTTCAAGTGAGACTGCGATATGCTTGTAGGTTGTTTCCTAAAGGGCCAGTGATCAGGGGTTTTGTTGGTGTGCAGTAAGTTCAAACCTGGGTCAGCCCAAATCAAGCCAACAAATTGTTTTGTTTCCAGGATTGGGATCTGTTTGAGGGATATGTGGATGTGGCACCTTTCGAAGAAAGAGATTCAAGATTGGATAGACTTGAAAGAGTGAGAATTTGCAGATCAAGAAAAAAAAAATCCTCAGCTGACATCCAAAGTGTGGTTAGATAAGTATATCTTTATAGATCAATACGAAATTTTCTTCACTTATTTTCTGGAACTGTATAAGTGGATATTAAGGTTCACTATACGAAAGGATTATTTTAAGGGTTACAAACCTATGGTGTGGACTCTTGAGTTGATATAATGACTCAAGAACAATAACAATAGGATTTCAAGGGCTGTTGATTTCTAAATTGATAGCATCTAGGGAGGATTAATTATTGAGTTCACAGTAGACTCGACTATGTCCTACAACAAAGAAGAACGACAATTCTTTAAAGGACTATGAGGTACGTATTTGAAATTTCTAAAACTTTGGATTAAGATTCTTCTGTGTGAAAAGGGAGTTTTACGGATGTAATCAGATTGCTAGTTTACTTATGTTTATAAGAAGAGAAAGTAAAGTGGACCAAGAGAGAGACACAACGTGAAGTGGAAAGAGATACATAGTAGATACCAGAAAGATATCTCATGGTCAAGATCCAAATACCTTTGTAGATATTGATTATAGTCCTCTTTTGAGTGAATCTGAAAGTGAAAGAGAAGAAAACCACCACTAGGTAACTTCACAGTATTCCCCCTTCTATCCTGAAAGTTCGCAGAAGCTAGAATCTAGTAATATCTAGGGTGTTTGTGGTTTCCCCTACCCCCTACCCCTGGTCGGGCCCTCCCCCTCCAAGAAGAGGTATGGCCAATGATTTTAAGCTACCTATTTTGAGAGGAACTGGATTGCAAGATCTGAAGCAGTTTTGGTTTTTTTGCGAAACTTTATGGACCGCAAAGCAGATCAACGATGAAAATATAAAGATGGCACAACTCGTTACGAAACTGTGCAATAGAGCATTGACATGGTATATGAAGTATTCAACTAACCAAAACATAACGTTTGCTGATATTAAAACAACACTCTTAGGAGACTTTAAGAAGCCGAAATCTTAGTCGTAGTGCATCACCGAGTTGAAAGAAATCAAACAGAATCCTACTGAGTCTGTTTGGGAGTTAGATTAGAGGTTTAAGCTACTATTGGATTAGGTAAGCTTCGACATAGCTCCGCAACAACATATCTGATTAGACAAATCTGTTCCACCAACTCGTCCTCCCAGATATAGTATCTCAAATAAATTCTTTTAAATTAGGATTTTATATTTCTTTTTAAACCAATAAAAGATGAGTAGATAGAATCAAACTATATTATTAATTAATAACTATTAATCATAACATTAATTAATTATTAAATAATAACTTTGATATAATTCTAATTAATTACTTTTATTTTTTCTCATAACCATAATATTACTTATAAGTGAATATTATTAAGAATAATTATTAATTTTACCCAATAATTATTTGGTTTATTAATATTTATTTATGAGTGTATGTTAGTTATTCTAATTTTTTAATAAATAATATATTAAAAATAATATTAATGAATTATTAATAATTATTGAATCACAATTTAGTAAATTAAAATTTTAATAGATATTATTATTTCTAAAAATTATTTATTAATCTAAAAATTATTTATTATTCTTAAAACATTTTTAGAATAGAGTTTATTTATTTAATTAAAATAAAATATAATAAAAAAATAATGCACATTAATAATCTAATTATAATATTGAATTAATTAAATTTTCTTTAATAATTAATTTTGATTTCTTATTAATTATTTAAGGCTCTTTTTGCATATTACTTATAAAGTGAGTATTAAATAAAAATAATTATTAATTTTATCTATTAAACATAGTTATTATTGGATAAAATAAATAATTATTTGGCTATTAATAATTATTTATAAGTTTATTAATTTAATATTATTAATATTTATTGGAATATTTAATAGTTATTTAAATTAATTTATTAATTCAATATATATATATATATTATATATATTTCTTTTAATTATTATTATTTATCAACATTATAACTATCCAATTTATATAAATAAATATTAAAAGGATTTAAAATTAAAATTGATTAATAATATTAAAATATTAATTACAAAGTAATTAAAATCTATGGTTAGCTCTTTTAGAATCATTAAACTTTTCTTCACTATTTATCCATGGTTGTGGCCTTTCTCTTCTTTCATTCATAATCTGTCCTAAAGATGAATCCCCATTGGGATTCAAAACATCGACCAATTTATGTTAACATAGTGGAAAATCTGATTCAGTCTCCTTCAATTAGCAACCACAGAAGCTTAAAAACCATCAACATCAAGAATGGTTCATAGTTGTGCTGCTACCGCATATCATATTTCCATTGATGCAACAAAATATAGGAACTCAAGCCGAAGCTCTCGATATTGCGATGAAAATTGAAGCTCGCCTATATGATATACTAATGCAGGCATGCAACAGATTCAGAATCAACTGGTGAAATTGACCCTAGAGATACAAGATATCAAGAAAAGAAAGGAAGTTAGAGAAGAAGTGTGGTGTAGTAAGTGCATATCAGAGGGCCATTCTAAAGAAAAGTGCCCTATCTTTAGGGATTACATGGCTGATGTTAGAATCATGATTTTCGCTATACCAAAACCCACAGGCATTAGTCTCCACTACAATCGCCAGAGTTAGGATCCACGAGAGGTGGTTAGTCCATGTCACGAAACGCACGGGGAGCATTGAACCCAATGTCCAACAATCTCCCCCCGAACGCGAGCTGAGTGAGTTCCGAACTCGAGATCTGTCACTATGATACCAATTGTTGGAATGATGATTGTCATTAGACCAAAACCTGCAGGCATTAGTCTCCGCTACAATCGCCAGAGTTAGGATCCACGAGAGGCGGTTAGTCCATGTCGCGAAACAAAAGGGGAGCATTGAACCCAATGTCCAACAGCAGGTGGAGCACCTAATCCCTTGAATGTAGGATCTAGCTTATGGTGCGAAATATGTAAGGCTAGAGGTCAACATCACTCAAAAGACTGCTATTTGTTGTAGAAATATGTGTATACTCTTAAGGAATATATATTGCAAGTTTTGTAAATCAGTAGGACATGATGAGAACAATTGTTGAGCTTATGATTTAATGATGGAACTCAATGTGACACTTATAGAATAAAATTAGAAGAGCATGGACATGAGGAAAATGGAAAACACGGTGGTCGAGGAGGTTACCAAGGAATAGGTCGAGGTGGTGGAGCTAGTTGAGGACATGGATAAATCATTTGTTATAACTGCGGCCAGCCAGGTCATTTTGCAAGAGACTGCTAGAACCCCACAACGACATGTAAGTACTATAAATCCTTTGACCATGTAATTGAATAATTTCATGTACTTATGGAGAAGATGTAAGAAAAGAGGAACCGACAGCTGAAAAATAACATTCAAATGATAACTGCTAAAAGGAGGACTAATGAACCTCAAGTTAATATTGGCACTAGAAGTGGCGGTGCGACTGGTATTGATAAGTGAGATGGAAAGAAGGAATCTGAAGGTGCATGGGTTAGAAAGAATACCGAGAAAGCTCCTATTTTTTATATTTAGAAAGAAAAAGAAACATTTATGGAAGCAAAGTGAAGCTTCATGGATGCTAGAGCTTCGACCTCTAGTGCACAACCAAACTCCGATCAAAGAAGTAATTGTGACATGTCATAATATTCGATGCAAAACCGAGCTCTGACACAGGATCGAGCTCCGAAAATTCCAGGAGACAGAAAATGAAGTAAGTATTTTAAGGTATTTTCTACAAACATGCATGAAATTATTAAGGGATCAAAAGGTTGTAGAAGGGTTGTAGGAGTTGATAGATTCCTATGCATCAAAAGCAACACCACGAAGTGAGATGCATGGAGTTAATAATTCGCATCGAAAAAAGAGAATTGGAAGAGAGATGAGGCCTAGTGCATAGATAAAATAATATGAGATGGATTGAGTTATTCTAGATATGGGATCTGATGCTAATGTCTCGAAGAAGAAAACATGGGAATTGATGGGCAAGCCAAAGCTATAGTGGTCACTTATTTAGTTAAGAATAGAAAATCAACAAAATATCTTCCCTATGGGAAGAATACCAGGTGTTACAATGGATATTGAAGGATTTCGCACTAATGCTGATTTTGAAGTAATAGAGGTCATTGATGACAATAACCCTTACCCTGCATTACTTGGAATTGAATGGGAATTTGGAAATATGGCCATAATTAATGTGAAGAAGAGATAGATGATATTTGAAGGAAATAGTTTGAGAGTGTTTGTTCCCTTAGATCCATCAGAAGGAGTAAGATGCATAGAACCACTCAGAGAAGGATATTATGCAGCTGACATAGACGAAATTTATCAAATGACAATGAAGGAACAAGATTGGGTTAACCCTACTGTAGAAGGCAAGATGAGTTGGGAGCATGATATTTCTTGTACCTCAGATTCAGAAGAAGTGTTGGAAAACTGGTAGAATAAGTTGTCTGAAGTATCAACAAGGCGTTGTTTAAGAGTTACCAATCAGTTCATTGTATGATGTCTGAGGTATGTAACCTACCTTCTTATGATGGAATAGGATATGTGAATACTTTTATTAAAGATTATGAAGAACATGTTCCAGAAAATCAAAGGTTGTTAGCCTTGGATATAACTCTGAAAGCTACTCCTACTAGATGGTGGAATGCACACAAGGAGAAGATAGGAGGTTGGTAGGAATGTCGAAGATTGATGTGGATAAGGCTTGGATAGATAGAAATAGAAATGGAGATAAAATATGATGGTCAAACTAATCCTAGTGAGAATATCCAGCTATGCACTTCAACATGGAAGGATATTCCACAACAAGAATGGGTACATGGATTCATTCATACATTGGAGAAAATCCTTAAGAACTGGTACCTAGAATCATAGCTTCGACATGGCACCAAGAATTGGGCAGACATGGTCAATGGATTCATACTAACATTCAAATTTGAAGATGATTTCCCATACATGGATTGGGCCCTTTAGGCAGTCAAGAAGAAGATCTTTGAGAATGTCACATTGCTGACATGGCAACAACCAGATTGGGCTGCGCAGATAGAACATGCACTGGAATTCTATAACATTATTGCAAATGGAGAAGAAAAAGATTCTTGCAACATCGACATAACAAATTCAAAAGGATACTGCAAAGTCACAGGACCTGAGATAGAGATACCAGACATAACGAAGCCACTAAATACCAAGAAGGTAAACATTAGAATAGAGAAGGAACCCAAGTTTGCAACAATAGGATATTACTAGTATGAAGAAACAGTTAGTAAAGTTACAGAGTTACTTCATGAATATCAAGAAGTGTTTCCTACTAATTTTTCAGAAATGAAGGGCATAATAGGATATCTAGGAGTCATGAAGATTCCTCTTAAGCCTGATGCGAAGCCATTCAAACAAATACCTTACAGACTAAACCTGAAATATAAGTAGAAAGTGAAAGTAGAACTTGATAAGATGATAGCAACAGGAAATATTGAACCTGTATAAGAATCAGAATGCGTGAGCCATATGGTGGTGCAAGAGAAGAAGATTCAAGGAAAAAATAGGATTTGTGTTCATCTAAGAAAGTTGAATGATTCATGACTACTTGATCCCTTCCCTACCCCTTTCACAGATGAAGTGCTGGAAGATGTAGGAGGACAAGAAGTTTACTCATTTGTAGAAATTTGAATAACTGATATGTTATCCATCGAGATTCTCCTGATCGCACACTATTTTAGCTTCATGCATAATACAAAATCTCTTCTACCATTGATCATCACATGCGGAAATAAAATAAATTGCATGCACACATTAAAACCATAATAAATTCACACATATGAACACAAGATGTAATGGGAAAGCTTAAAGTCGAAAACCCCCAACAATATGTATATTATATATGTCATAGAGATCATGTAACAATCATCATACAAAGCTCCTCACAAGCTCTCATTTTAATCTCCACTTGCTACACACTAATCAAGCTAGATCTAGAAAAACACATGCTCCAATCTATGCCACCCGATAGCCGGCCTCTATTGCGTAATCAATGTCGTAGGATGGCTCATTAAATAACTTGAACCACCTGGCTTGTACTCGCGCAATCCTCATGGGATTCTCCATCATCGGGTTGTTGCAAATATGCAACAAGATAGTCACAATTGATAGTTAACTTGCTCTTTCACCTATCTCTCATCTGGTCTCCATCGAAATCGTCCATGAACTGAAGTTAACCGATGTATTCTTTAGTTGATTAATGAGTTTATAATTAGTGAATTAATTAATAATTAATTCACACCACTCTCACTAGTGTATCAATTAGTTAGACTGGATACAACTAACTCAACTATGTTTAGATTAGTTAAACTCGAACACAACTCCATTAACTTCTCAATCAACTCCACCAAACTCTCTCACATGAGTTCTAATCGAAGTATCCATGCAATAGCTCCACTTAACCCTCGGGGAATAACGTAATTCTTCTTCGCTCACTCGTGCACATGATGCGTAAATTTCGCTAGAAAGCGTATCCCACATATAAGAACACAAATCCTTTAAGAACTCCGAAAATACTCAAAGGTTCCAAAATATAATCATGGAAAACATCTAACTTAATTAAACATGAAGGCGAAAAAAAGAGCCATACAAATCACTCCCTCGAACTATATTAAAATTCGTGGCCGTGATATTATATTGGACGCCTCTGCTCTTTGCCCTTTAAACCACTCTCACTCACTCCACTCTCAACTATCTCTAACTCTTCAAGTCTTCAAGTGTGTTCTCCTCACAAAAACCACTCATATTTATACATAAATAATGAATTTAATTCACTCCAAAAATCTCTCCACCTAATCCTCAACTAAATCTAATTTAAATTCATTTTAGGTGTGGACTCAACTAAGTCCCGTACATAGCATTCCTACTCCCTAATTTTGCTACCTAATTCTATTTTTCTCTCATATCCTTTTAATTAATAAAAGAATATTACAAAATCCTCACTTTTCTAATTTATCTCTATTTTATATAAAAAATAACAAATTAATTAATAAAACAATTAAAATATCACACCCCTCCCTTTATTACATATTTAAAAATGAAAATTGGCCTTGATGCTCCCCGCATCGTACTCCCTAAGGTTGAAATTAATCATGATCGCTCGATCATGTGTTCGGATATTTGTGTCCACTCGGATCCCATATCTTGTGCTTTACAACTTTCCATTTGTCGCTCTGTCATGTCTATTTTTTCTTCTCCCGTGTTTCCACACTTTATGCTACATTGCCCCACTCGGATATACTTTCACAATCTTCTGTTGTCTTTATTTTGTCGTTTTTTCTTTGTTTTATCTGCTATCGCCTCTTTCGGGATACTTTCATCATCATCCGCCTCATCAGCTCAATTTCTCTGTCTAATAGATTTTTCTCCAAAGATCCGTAATAAAACCTCGTACTCACAAAACAATTGTTAGAATAAAAAACATAAGGCTTCAAAGTTCCCTTCATATGCCGCTGCAACATTTCAGCATGTTGCTTTGAAATTCCCTTGTCCATCAAAGCACATCGATATGTTGATTTAAATTCTCTGTGAGACTATCTCATAGACCCTCCTCCACATCATCTGTTTGAAAAATGTTTCCATGTTCTGTGTCTTCCAATAACTTTCCCTCGAAAATAGATCCTCTGCTTTTCCAATTCTCTTCTCCCGAAGATCTAACTTCGATATAACCTGAACAATCTCAACCGGAGTAGAACTCGGAAATTTTACACAATTTTTCCATACCTTCACTTGCTATTGACCAATCATTAGATGGTCCTTCTTCCCCGCTTCAATATTCTCGTTGAATGTTTCCATAAGATTCCTCCTGTCTTCATTTCTTTTCTAAGATCTTGCTATCTCAAAGCATCATTCTCGAATAGATTCCGCATTCAACTCTTCTTCTTTAAAAAACTTCAAAGTTTGTTCAATACCCCGTGATATGCCCGTCATCACACACAAATCATTAGTCTTAAAAACATAAGACCTTGCTTCAATCGACATCTTCTTTGCTGCTCGAATCCTTCATTTGATTCAGTTCTTTCAGAGATTTCCTTTCTGTCTCATTACTACTTCCATTCTCCCTCCGGCAATCTTCCCTGAATTTTTCCTAGTTTCAACATTATTACATTGTAAAATTTTGTCGACAATCCCATTAAACAAATACACTTATTTACCTCCTTGGAATTTTTCCTTCGGCATTTCCACTTTGTTCCTACTCCATAATAGACTCCGACTTGTCGTCTTACCCTCAAACAAGAAGTCATTTGTGATTTATTCTCGTTGTAACCAATCAACACATTCCTCTTCGAAAGGAATTCTCTACTAGAATTTACCTCAAGAAATTCATTCTCCTTCGTGACAGTTCCATCGGACTCGCTCATCATCTTTTCAGCACATCCTACAAACATACATAAACTATGAGAAAAATTGCAAGGCTTCATAGCCTCATCTCGCTTTCTCTCGCCATCACCTCTTCGGATGCTTCTGAACTATCCCAATAGTTCATGAGATCCTCCTCAACGATCTCTTCACCTAGAATTTCACCATGTTCCAGCCACAAATGGAAACATCCATTTTTAACTCAGCCTTCTCCGAGTTCTTCACAACTCAACATCCGCTCGAGCTTCGTCGCTCCTCCATCAACCGTATGTTTACACGCTTTTCCCTTCTTGCGTGTAGCTTCGCCACTTCACCTTATTTCTCATGGTCCAACCATGTGTCCGGGTTTCTCACATTTTCCTGCAAAAACTCCATTAACAATTCAAGGTGAATTGTTATCTCGGCCTTCTCCCGCTCGTACTCTTCATCGTATTTCGAAAATTACTATCACTGCATCATCTTCCCCTCCTTTTTTCAACTACATCCTGTTCAGTGTGAACTTCACTTAATCCACTTCCCCACAATCCTTCGTACTTTTCATTCATCAAAATGCAATTTCTCCTCACTGCGCTTGGCTTCTCTTTATCCCTGGGACCAATCCCCGGCAACCTCTTGCTACAATTTCTTTCTGCAACAACACCTTAGCATGCATGTGTTATTTGGTAGTAACCCAAAGGGATGCAAAACTACATTCACACTCTCGTATGCATATAAAAATGCATTTCAAATTAATGCCTTCAATAAAATTGGGAAATCTGAAAACCCACCAAACTCACAACACACACTTTCTTCAATTTTCCAAATAAGAATGTACCTCAATTTTTCACAATCCGGGTAATCTCAATTTAACATGCGAAGCTATCTTTTAACCCAAAACAATCAGCCCAAAAATTTAAAATCTCATGTCTGAAGCTTCATTATAAACCCATTACATAAATAGAGAACTCTCTTTCAAATATGACCAACGCCCACATATGAATTCAAATCATCATAAAACCCACATGCCAATATAAAAACTTGTTTTGAAAGTCCAACCCTGGAAAATTAATACCAGTGCATATTAATTTTATGCATTCCAATATCAAATAAGTTTATATGAAACTTTCACGCATTCAATTTGGGATCCAATGCCAACATAAAGTATATCCGGCCATGCACCTAACATACCTCTTTTACATTCTCGTCGTCCACGACTTCACATCCCTCGCATTGCTCACTTCGAAATTAAATGAACGGTTTTGATATATATTTGATCGGTACAAAGGTGGCTTACCTTGCGTTCTCTAATGATAGACGTTCTTTGCCATACCGCTTACTATTTTGGGTAGTTCGAAACCGCCGGTTTCATTCCTCTATTACAATTCAATACAACAAAGACTCTTATGTTCTCTCTTCCGCTGCACAAACCCGCTTATCAAAACTCTTTGGTGTTCAATTTCTGAAATAGTTCTATTCATTACAGGAGTTCTTCGCCCCTCTTAGCACACCTCTCCTTCTGTGCTAAAGATTGGAATCGACTTCAATCTCATTGTTGATGATGGTTCCTCTCGCATAATTAACAAAACACTTAATAGAGCTACGTCTTACTACGCAAACAGAGATTTTTCTTAGCGCTCTTACGATCGCAACTAATCTCCCGTCGATAATCGCAGTTCCTTTTAACCTCAAAGTGATGTCTAAATACACATCGACTCTATTTCAAGTTTTCATACTGAATTTAAAACCCTTTAACACACCGCTCCCTCTTGAGGATGCGATTTCACCAGGATTCAAATTGAACGAAATTCCATTGCGGTTTGTTTTGTTTTCTCCATCTTATTCAAAAAACGGTTTCAACAAATGTTTCCACTTGTAAATTAAATCCATTCACATTACACAACGCCGTTGTTATGCTACGTGATATTTTTACAAAGTGCTTCTCCTTTGCGCCTCAATTTAATGCGGCTCCATTTCTTCGGCTTCCATACCTAAGATCGACCTCATATTTTTACAAGTTAACACTACACTTCAACATTCATATCAATCATCACACTAAAAGAAATCGATTTTTCCGACATTCAAATCGATTATCATAGTAAGACCCAAACTTCATATCGACCACTCCGACAAACAATCGATGACCACATATATTCATTTATCACAAGAAAGATCCAACAACAAGTCTACTCAGCGTATAATCAGCAACATCATTCACAAATTTCGAACCAAGTGTTACCTTCAAGCGCGCTATATCCGATTATCACACTTATCGAATGCTTTCAACGCGTTCGACTCCTTTCAACACGGTTTTTAAGAATGAAACACATAGATAGCTAAACTCACGCTTGACTCTACTCCCTGAGGCGTTCCAAGCCTATGCACTCGCCCTTGCTATTCAATTCAGCATCTCTATAAATTAACTTGTCGGCCTTCTCTTCGACTTGCACCATCGCTTTTAAAAAAATTCATCACTACGATTCTCATCGTGACTTATTTAATTATGCCTCCATTGTTCCATCGCACCATTCACCACTCTTCGAATCGCTCTTACGATACATCGAATCTGCTATGCGATACACCGCCTCGCAAAACAAACTTTCACTCCACATACGATCCATTGGTAAATATGACTAGGCGCTTTCCATTTAATTTGTAACGCAATTCCTTCAAACACCGCCTCTTCAATCGATCGTCATGTATACTTATGGGATGAAAATGTTGGTTTCTTCATCTGAAAGATCGAACTTTGTTAATGCCTTTGCTCCACGGCATCGTCTTCATTGAATTTGATTCGACTCGTGGTTTTCTTGAGTGCCTCCGTCTCTTATCGAAGTGTGGGTTAGCTCCCGTAACCAATGTCCGTGGATCAATCCGCGATTAACCTCCCTCACACATGATTTCCAACTTTGTCGCGTTCTATTTGCACCCTCCTTCTCCGTGAGCATAATCGATCTCTGTCGCATTTTTATTGCAAGGATTTCACATTATAACCGATTCAACAAAATCGAAACACTTGCGTGTAAACATGTTCTTGTCCATTCGGATGTACGTAAATTAGTATAACTTGGATACTAATTTCCACAAAGACCCAACACCCTTTACACCATCTTTTTCACGAATTAATCCACGTAGTTTATCACACAGCTCCCATACATTTACTTGTTGAAATTCAAAGCTCACCGCTCGAATTTAAAACAATTTATACTCATGTAAAACAAACATATTATTTCATTCATATAGTGAAACCACTTACAAACTTCTTTCTCGTATTGGCTGTATCTTCAATTGATGGCCCCTTCACCTTCTAGAGACTGAATTCACGCACTCGTAGCTTTCTATCCCGCTGCAAGAACCCAATAGGAATTTTCGTTGGCCTGATCTTCTCTTGCACCG
This sequence comes from Pinus albicaulis, assembly GCA_034641835.2. Taxonomy (NCBI): domain Eukaryota; kingdom Viridiplantae; phylum Streptophyta; class Pinopsida; order Pinales; family Pinaceae; genus Pinus; species Pinus albicaulis. Next base: position 25,563 of record JAXQQM020092013.1, on the reverse strand, counting down.
CTCTCGATACCAAAAATGATGCAGAATTTCGCTAGAAAGCGTGATCCCGCATATAAGAACACAACTCCTTTAAGAACTCGAAAATACTCAAAGGTTCCACAATATAATCATGGAAAACATCTAACTTAATTAAACATGAAGGCGAAAAAAGAGCCATACAAATCACTCCCCGAACTATATTAAAATTATGTGGCTAGATATTACATTGGGCGGCCTCTTGGCTCTTTGCCCTTTAAACCACTCCTCGACTACTCCACTCTCAACTATCTCAACTCTTCAAGTCTTCAAGTGTGTTCTCCTCACAAAAACCACTCATATTTATACATAAATAATGAATTTAATTCACTCCAAAAATCTCTCCACCTAATCCTCAACTAAATCTAATTTAAATTCATTTTAGGTGTGGACTCAACTAAGTCCCGTACATAGCATTCCTACTCCCTAATTTTGCTACCTAATTCTATTTTTCTCTCATATCCTTTTAATTAATAAAAGAATATTTACAAAATCCTCACTTTTTCTAATTTATCTCCTATTTTATTTAAAAATAACAAATTAATTACTAAAACAATTAAAATATCACACTCCCCTTTTTATTACATATTTAAAAATGAAAATTTGCCTTGATGCTCCCTGCATCACCACATCCGTGCACTTAACTCGAAGTGATCCAAGAGAATAAGATAATGTTTATAGTCCAAATATTATTAAGCGCTAATAATATTCGACATATCTATTTTTTAGACTCGCAGCCTAAAAATAGACTCGCCTAATATGTCTAAAAATAGAAATCCATCTATTTTTTTCAACTTGATCAACCATCCACAAATAGCATCATGCAACTCATAGAATATGATCGACATGTCTAAAAATATACATAGCCTAAAAAATAGACTTTGTGACAAAAAATCACCTCGTGTGGGCCCCACCTAGTTTAGGTGATCACTTTCCAACTAGGATCGTGAATGATGTTTCAGATGCATCCTTCACTATTTCTTGTTGCAATCTTCAACACTCCCTCTCAACAAGAAAGGACTATCTTTGCATGCGACATGCAACCCATGCATTCGCCCCGCAACCTTCACAAGCGCCATGCAACTCCATGCATCCCGCTCCGCAACCTCCCAAACCGAATAGGCTCCAAACAACTCAATCAATCTCGATGCATATATCATCAAAGTCTTTGACTTCGGGCTGGGGTACCAACTGCACATGTCATTAGGAACCACCGTGATGTTGAAATCTTGCATCCATGCACTCGCACTTGCTCGTCAACTCGATCCGCGCTCTAGTATCCGACATCGTCACTTTGATCCGCTCGCATCAATCCAATCGATCATGCTAACTGTCGTTGTGGACACCTCATAGCTAGTGTTCAATTCATGAGATCCACACCATCTCATGAATCCTAGCCGTAAATATCCTCTTGGGATTAATCATGCATGTTGCCCCACCTTTCACCCGGGTGGTATAGTCGCATGCACTCCCTCCGCTCATCCGGCACGACTTTCTCTCGCATGAGTGGTTGCTCCCACTCCATGATCCTCATCTTGTGGCTGCTCCACATCCCGAGGCTCACTCTTACTCGCATGAAAAACTTGCTCCTCTCAAGCATCAATTGCATGTCTTTCTTGCACTTCCCAACAATAGAAGCTCCGTAGACATCCCATCTACTTCAAGTCTCGTAGAGATTCTTTGCTCAAATACCAACCTTCTTGACTTGTCCTTCCTCATCCACACTAACTCCTACACTCCCAAGCTCATCCTCGTAGTGGAAAAACTTTTTCAAGTATACCGAAATAGTGTCATTCTTCTCCATTTTTATTTTCCCGAGTTTATCCTAAAACTCAATCGCTTCAATGCTTTGCAATTGCTCCAATGATCAATATCGCTCCTATACCATGTATAAATTTGAATAACTCGATATGTTATCCACCGAGATTCTCCCTGATCACACACTATTTTAGCTTCATGCATAATACATAATGTCTTCTACCATTTATCATCACATGCGGAAATAAAATCAATTGCACGCACACTATTAAAACCATAAAAAAATCACATATGAACATAGTATGTAATGGGAAAGCTTAAAGTGAAAACCCCCCAACTATCTATATATTATATATGTCATAGAGATCATGTAACTATAATCATACAAATCTCCTCACAAGCTCTCGTGATAATCTCCACTTGCTACACACTAATCAAGCTAGATCTAGCAAAACACATGCTCCAATCTCTCTGCCACTCGATAGCCGAACTCTATTGCGTAATCAATGTTGTAGGATTGCTCATTAAATAACTTGAACCACCCTCACTTGTACTCGTGCAATCCTCGTGGGCTTCTCCATCATCGGTTGTTGCAAATATGCAACAAGATAGTCACAACCGATAGTTAACTCGCTCTTTCACCTATTCCCTCGCATCGGTCTCCACTAAAATCGTCCATGAACCGAAGTTAATCGATGTATTCTTTAGTTGATTAATGAGTTTATAATTAGTGAATTAATTAATAATTAATTCACAACATCTGCTACTAGTGTATCAATCGCTAGACGAGATACAACTAGCTCAACTTTGTTTAGATTAGTTAAACCGAACACAACTCCATTAACTTCCTCAATCAACTCCACCAAACTCTCTCACATGAGTTCTAAATCTAAGTATCCATGCAATAGCTCCACTCTAACCCTCAGGAATAGCGTAATTCCTTCCACCCGTCTCGCTCTGCACAAATCAGTGCACTTAACTCGAAGTGCTCCAAGAGAATAAGATAATGTTTATAGTCCAAATATTATTAAGAGCTAATAATATTCAATATATCTATTTTTAGACTCGGTAGTCTAAAAATAGACTCGCCCTAATATGTCTAAAAAATAGAAAATCGCATCTATTTTTCCAACTTGATCAACCATCCACAAATAGCATCCCCGCAACTCATAGAATATGATCGACATGTCTAAAAATAGACATATTCTAAAAATAGACTTTGCGACATAAAATCACCATGTGGGCCCCACCTAGTTTAGGTGATCACTTTCTAACTAGGATCATAAATGATGTTTCAGATGCCTCCTTCACTATTTCTTGTTGCAATCTTCAACATCATTTACATATGGATTCTCAAGATACCTTCGATTAGGATTGCACCCGAATATTGGCATAAGGCCACATTTTCTATAGAATGGGGATCATATCAATACATAATAATGCCTTTTGGACTGGAAAATTCCCTGTTGGATTTTCTATGGTGGTGATCACAAGTTTTAAGTAGTACATCCACAAGGTTTTGGAGGTATAATTTGATGATTGGACAATATTTGGATTGTTGAGAAAACATGTTGGGAGTTTAAGACACATGCTCGACACATGTAGAAAATATCGATTTATTTGAAATTAAAGACGTGCATATTTTGTGCACCCTTTGACATATTATTGGGACATATTGTTTGCAAGGAAGGTCTAATGGTGGACACTCGCTAATATTTCTATCATTGTGAACTTGCCTCCACCTAAGACAATAAGACAACTTCACACTCGCATTGGGACACAATGGGTATTACAGAATTTCATCAAGGGGTATGCGAGATCACGATGCCTATGGATAAATTGTTGAAGAAGGATGCAAATTTTCGTGGAATGAAGAATGTCGAAGAGCCTCGACGCATTGAAAGAAAATATGGTAGTTTCACCTATACTAGTGCTCCCTAATTGGAATAAGGAACTTCATGTCCATGTGGATGCTTCTGTATAGCTTTGGGAGTGATATCTGCACAACTTGGTGAAGGAGAGATTGATCACCCTATAGATTTTACAAGTGGGAAGTTATCTAAAGAAAAAAATAATTATATCACTACGTAAAAGGGAAAGAATCGCCATGGTGTATGATTTGTAGAAGTTATACATTATTTTTTTGGGTCACACTTAAGATGTTTAAAAATCATTCCGCACTTAAGTATTTGGTTAATAAGCCTCGTCCCTAGGAGGAAAAAATTTTCATATGGTTCATGTTCTTCCAGAATATGACTTTGAGATCATTGTTAAAACCAGGGAGGCTAAATGCATGACCTAACCATCCGGAAAGACCGGGAAACGTGGGAAGAACCAACCAACATAGAAGATAATCTCCCTAATGTGCTTATTTGCAATTAGAGTGGCAGTATGACCATTTCGTATATTATTTAGTTTTTTATTACGTGAATGTCTCCTTCGCAGTATACTATGCAATAAAAGAAATAATTGGTAGTTAAGGTAGTTGAATTTTCACTGATAGCAGTGGAACTTATATAAGATGGGACCACATGAAATACCGCCGATATTTTTATGAACATGAAAGACAAGCACGATTCTAGTAGAAGCTCAAGGAGGCGCAAAATGGTGGAAATTATGCAGTAAAAGTTACCGCAGTAGAAGATTTTGAGAGCAGGATTATGGTGGCCTACATTACATAAATATGCAAAGGAATATTGTAGAGCATTTGATGTATGCCAAAGAACAGGAAAACCTTCTAGAAGAGATGAGATTCCATTGGTACTGTTATTATGAATTATGAATTACGTATAAGTCATTCTTCCTTAGACAAAGCTAATCTAGAACAATAGGTCAAAGAATTTACAACTATATTTGCTAACTGTAAATACAGACACACAAAATGAAATAATGAACCTACTTGGGATCCAGCGCTTCCAAAGTCTTTCTGTCGCTTTTGTTGTAGCTTCAAATTTCACCATTGCTGTGCAAAAATATTTATCGCAAGAATGAACACTAAACAACAAGAGATAACAATCACAAACAAATCGTCTGCTCAATTTTTTTAGCTAAATCAATAAAGCATAAACCATATACATCAACTAAGAAATCAGTAATATTGGAAATCAAAGCTTATACAAGATGCATATAGTAGAAAAATAAGCAAGAATATTTATTGATGATAGAAGGGAAGGTTACAACCCAATTATTGATTTAGTGCCACCATCTCTAGCAGCATCCTCAAATTTCATCACAATGCGGATATCTCCAGATTATGTCACTCAAATCAATCTCCTTAATGAAAATTCTAGTAAAGCATTTCTCTACACTAATTCTTCCTTATCAAACACTAAGATCCGTGCTCAATTTATAGAGGAGTTGAAGGTAGTTTTATAATCAATGACTTTCCAATAATATGCAAGACATGTTCCCAATCTTGTAGATGTCAAATGGACACATGGATTCGAAGTTTGACACATGTGAACTCTTCTAGAAGGCACTGGACAAGTGGAGATTCCGTAACAATGAGAATTTCGCTCCTAATGTGACCAACGCACCCATGGATGCTCGGGAAGTGCTTTGAAGAGAAGCCTTGCATAGGGCTACCCGCATATGCAATTCACTTAGTCCCTTTAGAGGCTACGTACATATGCAACGCACTTAGTCCCTTTAGAGGCAGCATGCTGGTGAGGTCTCATATGATATATTATAAACTTCAAACTTTGGAAATCTTTGTAGATGAAAGTCTTTGATTGATTTGTCTTGTTATTTGTCTTAGGGATTGTAGCAAACCGAAATGTTAGGGGATGATAAACCCTATACATTGGTCCTAGAGATGATGTCCAGCTAACTAGTGTCATTGGGAATGATGCCCAAATTGACCTTTTAACAATTGACCTCTAAAGCATGAAGTCGAATAATAACAAAAATATTTTGATTGATATGCTTTACACTATGATGGGATGGAGATGAAGCAAAGTATGCGACTCGCATCAATCTTACAATACATTAAATCATGATATTTCATCTTGATCAAAATTTCTAAGGGTAGGCATTCCCATGTTCATCACATAAACAATCTAATAATATGTACATAATTCAAAAAGTTGTCTACATTGGAATGTTGATCAATGCTGTACATGCCTACAGTATATAGCGCATGTTCGATGACCGTTCGTATGTAAGGTCACCGTACAAATGATGTGTACAAAATCCTCAAATCGTAGCTCGAATGGCTCGAAACTAAATACGAGGTCTTCTTATCTCATTCACTCGATCATTCAGTACAAGTATAGCCATGTGAATATATGATTTGTCGTCGAACATAGAAAGACATCATTTGATTACCAACCAATGATGTGAGCTGTTAACAAACATGAGAGAACCACCATTGATGTCAATGGCCCTCAAGGTACTCGTAGTACATTTCGTAAGGGGTGAATAGATGATTTGATGTTAAACGCCAAACAAAATATTTCGGCCAAAATTTGAAGTGAGGATCTTGTCGATGTCGTAACAAGCCTCATGGTATCGGAATCTAATGTTTCTAAGTGAACTTCCCGGATAATGATTTATTGTCAGCAGTGAAGTCACCTTATTGCAAAATGGGAGTTAGTGATTTCGTAGACAAGGGTATGACTTGATATAGCAATTTTTTAGGGATGAAGGTCATGAGAATGAAGGTTTATGAGTATTGCGTAAGGATGAATTATTCAATGGATGTATTCTCTGAACATATCGATGACACCGTGATAAGATGGCAGTATTGACCCAAAAACCCTAAGTGAAGGTATGATGAACCATAGGTATGAATGAATTGTCAAGATGATTACCTCAACCCAAATAGTCGCGTACATGGAGTGAAGGAAGTGTCATGTTCAAGAGCGTACTTGCTACCATAAAGAATTTTGCTCACTTTTCCCAAATTTTCCCTCGACCATTTGTCGATCAAGCACTTCTTTATTTTTTTAACAAGCTTGAGGAGGATAACATTTTCTTGATCTATAATTAAACTCTTCTGACGTAATAAAGTATCTCTATTTAATAATTTAACGAGTCTAGCAATGAATGAAACTCAATTCTTGCCATGATCAACAAGCCCGTCGCTATTTTATGTTTTAATGAGCTTAATGAAAATGATATCTCGTACTTTTTCATATTTAGAGAGTTTTTAAAAAGAGGATGAAAGAAAACTCCATAAGCACTTTTTTTCGTAAATTTTTCGCTCGTATCCGAAAAAGTGTAAAATAATATATGAGAGAACCTCTTTGGTTATGTTTAACCAAGGTATTCTTTTTCCGTAAATAATCTATCTCAAAGCACGTGAAAAGGGTTAAAATTATACCGAGTAGATATCAATTCATTTACTTTTACGAGCTTGAAAAAGACAAGTGCTCGATAATATTTTCACATTATCTGAGGTCTAAAAAGAGATGAAAGAAGACTCGTGAGGGTTCCTTTTTTCATTGTTATTGAAGCTCGAAAAAGAGATAAAAGTACGCTTCAAATCCTTTTTTCATTTTTAAAAAAGCTCGAAAAATAAGGAGAAAAAGTATGCTTTGTGGTCAAATCATTCTTGAAATAAATCACGTACGACTAATCCGTTCATCGCTTGTAAGACCCGTTCGTAACAACATCAAATGGATTAAAAATACTCGTTTCATGATAAAAAAACACAATAAAACTATAGTCATAGCAATACATTCAATTTGAAAATAATTAAATGACTATTAAAAGTAGTTTCACTATTCATTTTTACCATTCCATAGTTACCATTTGCATTTTGGAGCTCAACCCCGATTTTTTCCTCCGAACTTCAACTCGCTGATTGTGATCATTTTTGTGGACGGTTTTAGTTTTTGTTTGATCCACGTTAGTGATATAAACCCTCCTCTTTCCTTTAGTATTCATTTCATTTCCAATTTCTTCAAATTTTTTAGGGTTTTAAGGTCTCTGGGTTAAATTTTTTCCCAAAAAGAGCGCAACACACCCCGAATGTCGAAACTTCGTGTTACATAACAAGTACATGAAGGTTACTTGCATACACAACACACACTCCCTTGTTAGGGAGTGCGTTGGGTGCAATCTATATTTTTGTTTCTCACATTATGCCCAAATTTTGCCTAGTTTTTTTGCAATGAATGGAATCTAATGGATCTTATGGTTGTATTTTAGGCTTCCATCGTATTAAAATGACGATTACATGGAGGGAAAAGAGAACATGAAGAATAGGATATGATTTCCTTAAATGATCCAGCACAGTAAGAGCCCTAAGAGATTGTGGAATGCTTAAGTACTTCAAATTGTCTCGGGATGAGGCAACAAATAGAACTACTCGGAGTTCTTAGTTTGAGCATGGGATCTAGCTATTGAGGTATTTCATATTAAGAACCAAGTGATTCCTATAATAGCCGAGGATGTGTACTTTCACGATGTTTTTTGAGGAGAGGCTTTCCATTTCGCTCTCAAGGTCTATTGTTGGAGGAGAGACATAGGGAAAGATTATGTTTTGCACCATTGTATATCTAGGGGCAGTAGCTAGCAAAGATGGAAAGATAAACTTCAGAGATGTTAGAGATTTTCCTTGAGAACTATCCTTTTCACGATCGCAAAACTTTTTGGTACCATTCCACTACATGTAGCGAATAGATCGTATATGCAGATAGCGCTAGAGTGTATGGAGCCAACAAGCCTTCAATTGGTTTGAGGTCAGTTTCTATCCCGATAAAGGAACAACTCGAATAAAGCTAAGGGAGGAAGGAAGAAGAATTTCAGCTTATGGTTCGTTAGTTCCCAAATCCACCTTTTAGGCTCGAAATACAGTAAGAAGGACAACACCAAACCACGCTCAGCCTTCGTAGCTAGCTCCTACGAGGACGAGGAGAGGGCTCTCTCCGGGTCAATCTCAATGAAAATATTCAAAGGGGCTTGAGATGACTAAAACAAAAACTTATATTAGGCTAGATAAACAAATAGGAGGGTTTGATTTTGATTTTTAGGGGTTTTTGTTGGAAAAAGGGAAAAATAATTTTGGGCTTGGGGATGAGGTCAAATTCTTGTAGAGTTCAAGTTGGGGCGGGGTAGGCAGCGGATTTGATGTCTTAGATCGAATGAATGAATTGAAAATACTGCTGAGGAGCTGAAGAGGACAAGAGAGTGCAAGGATCCTCTTCAAACTCGATGTTTAAAAACATATAAAATTAAACAAAAGTCTAAAGCAAGAGCACCAAATCAATGAATTCTACCTCAATTACTCATTTGTTTAATTCGAAGCATAGAGAAGGGAAAATGGAAAACATATAAAATTTATGAAACTTAAAATAACATGAGAAGAACATCATCAAAACTCTGGTCACAAGGATCCTAACAAGTGTCAGAAACTCGGTCTTTCCTTTGCCAAAAATCAAATGAATGTACAATGAGGTGCCAAACTTTTCCCAAGTATCCAACCCCTGAAAATGTCTCGTAAAAATACAATATATAGACCATCCTAACCCCTTCCCATGCCTCTAGGGGTCTAGCTCATCCTTATAGGAGTTTTTTTCAACCAATTCTAAACATGGAGCTAAAATTCAGGCACCTAAACAACTTGCCTCTATATGCTAGGAAACTGATCCATTCACTTAATTTTCACTTTTTAGTGAATGAATCCTCTAGAACAAGTAAAAACCTTCCAAATTTACATCATGGTTACCAAATTACATCAAGAGAGATCAATCATCACATGAAAAATTAAAACTAGTCAAAATCAGGGCAATTTCCCGAGTGCACTAATGAAATTTGGGCAAAATTCTTCTATACCGCGCCCAAATTCTCTATGCGTCATGCCACTTCGGGAGGTGATTTTTGGGGGCACTTCCCGAAGTCCAAATTCGCTCATGATAGCTCGTTGGAAAGCCCCGGATGTCTTCTATCCAACCCAAGTGGAAGTTTTCAATTTGGATGTCATTTTTCCCTCCAAAATTTCAATCTCCCAAGACTGTTCTCGCTTGTACAAAAAGTGGCGTAAAAGGCTATTTTTGGAGTGTTTTCGCCATTTAGACGACCCAAAAATTTGATGAAATGCTTCGTCCCATTCCTGAAAAATACATAATATATCATGAAAAACCCAAAAATGAAAATTCTTCCTCCATAAGATGTCCCAATCATAAGTGCGCGTCGGTGCGCGACGCGTCAGTGAAAAACCTGCTTTTGCAACCAAAATTTTCAAGATGAAAAAATATTCTCCAAATTTGCTGAAATTTGGGAGTGAAGGTCTCCCATCATGTCTCATGCTCAGCCAAGGAAGCTTCAGCCAAGATTCGGAGTGGATCCGGGCCTTTTTCCGATGTTTCGTTGCTTTTCCACTCTCGCCTTCAGATCTTCATTTTGCCTCGCAAACGTGTAAGCAGGGCTCAATAGTGATTCTTCATGTGTCTCGAGCATGTATTTGTCCCTATTAGCTTTTGCCAAGAGCTTCCGTATGAATTTTTGCGTGCGTAAAGCAAGTCTCTGGGTTCAAATGGTGTCATGTCACTCGGTTCTTTCGGCCAATTTTCGATCTTCACGGATTTGCCGCAACTCTATGAGTGTCCGCTCGATCCTCCAGCTTGTTTATTCCGCTCACTCCAGTAATTTATAACCCACCGAGATCTCTCCGCAAATTCACGGTCAAAGTGTCAATCTCACCTTTTTGTTCCTAGATTATCTCTTTTCACCTTTTGAGCCGGGAGAACTGCATCAACATCGATCAAAAACAAAATCAGTATCTCGGCTCTCGAGGGGCCCTCATCGTGCATAGGCCTCTTGCCTCGTCCCGAACCTCATACCTGTGCTGATGTCAAAGGCAAGACCCTCTTCCACGCCATGTGGAGATAGTACTCGTGTCGTCGATGAAGATAACGAGACCCCTTCACCCTCGGTGGAGATAGTACTCGCCGTGCCGCCGCAAATAAGGCTCTATGGCCTCTTCCGATATGTCACACACACTCGGAGCACTCGATAGGCTCAGCCTCAGAACCTCAAACTGATGGAAGGCTCTCCCTCATCATGAAATACCTCGGGAGGCTATAGGCGCCCTGCAAAGAAATCACTGGGAAATGAACTCATCCCACGCGATGCCCTCGTAATGCAAGTCGATGCACTACAATGATTTTGATGAGCGCACAATGATAGATGTCGTTATGCCGTCGCTCCCAGAGTCTTCTTCTCCACAAGGGTAGTCATTCGCTCTATATTTTCGACACATGAATTATGGAATATTCATCGACGCACTCTCGTGAAATGCATCAAAAGTCTGATATGGTATGCATAAAGGCGTGAGAATCTACCCTCACAAACCTGAAATATCTGATGATGAGTTTCATCAATGGTGCATAAGACTCTCAAAGTAAATCGAATGGAAATACCGCTTCAATCGCTCAAATATCCGTGTCTCGATGTAAGGCTCATAATATGCTCTATCCAAATGTTGTCTCTTATTCCACTCGTCACCAATGTTCCGTATCCCGCCCACCTCGTAAATAGTCTTTGGTGTCAAAGTGAAGTTCACTCCAAAGAAGATTTACATGACCATTATGCAAATGTAGGACAAATAGAGCGAGCTAACTCATGATGATGCCGAGTTCGGCAATCATCTCACAATACCGGAAGCATGACCGACACTCAGAAAAATCCATTGCAAGTGGACAAGCCCTGCACTGGGTCAAAGAAGTGGGCTCCTCCCCGACATGCCTCGCCACTTTTATGAGATCTCCTCGGGACATTAAGTTCGGTAGATGAATCACTGTCTTTGCTCATATCCCTCGCTCATATGGTGAATCTATCTCCGACATGGTGCTGAAAACAAGGTGTTTGACAAGTCTATGATGATAAATATATGGTGAAAACAAGAGTTTGTTTTTTCAATGCCAAGTGTGCCACATATGAAATGAGAGGTCATAAGGAAGTGTCACAAAGAATACAATGGACTATCAAGTGATTTTGGAATGGACAGACAAATACTCGCTACTTGGAAAACTTTTGAGATTAGGCACCTTTACAAATGTTATGGGAATAGGTGATAATGATGGTAGTTTTAGGAACAAGATTTGATGAAATGACAATATATAAGTAAAATCAAAGCACATAAAGGCGACTCTTGAATGTTATGGAGATTAGGCTTTTTGTCAATAGAGTGAAGTGATGATAAGTAATAAGGTTTGAGGATTAACACATGGGCATAAAAGAGAATATGGGATATGGGACAAGAGGGAATAAAAGAGAAATACCGTGATAACGTAGTAATGGGGAATGGAAAGGGTGGCAAATGACCGGAGTTCAAGAAGAAAACTCACTTTCAAATTTCCCACATAAACCCTAGGAGCGCATTTTGATATAAATGTAGGGTTTGTTTTTTCACCAACTAAACTCTTGATCTTTGACCTCCAAACACACCAAGCATGTCTTCAAATCAATGAGCAAAGAGTTTCAACTTACTTGGGAGCGGAAATATTTGTTTGATTTTGAAAAAATTGAGACGCAATTTATGAATTTCGGCTTGGGGTCTCAATGCGCCGCACAAGACACTAGTGCGCCGCACTTTCGTGCGTGCGCCGCGCCCGTGGAAAAACACACCGTTAATTTTGGCTCTATGCACCGCGTCGATTCTATGTGCCGCGCCCTATGCCAACGCGCCGCGCTCAATCCTCCAAGACACAAATCACGCTTAAAACCCGCTCATCCTTCCGCCGTAAGTTCGACTTTTCTCTTGGATTTTCTCGCAACACTTGTTGCAAATGAATGAAGAGCTTTGAGAAATATCTCGATATAGACATGGTTTTGATTTTTTCTTCTCCAAAACCCATTTTGTAATGTTTTTTTTACCTTTGGCACTTTTTTCATTTAATACAACTTTTTGTTTTCTTGTTTCTCATGACTTTCTCGAGCTTCGAATGATGAAATTGGTTGATTTTTTATGGTGATGTTGGCGTCGAAACTTGGAAAAGGAATACCGTAGTCCGCAAGTGAAGAAATTCATGGTGAAAGATACATATTATTACAAAAACAAATTTGACAATTTCTTATTCAAAAGAGAGTTTTGAACAAGAAATGTCCTCAAACATTTTTGATAATAGAAATTTTAAACCGAGAACTTATTGAAACCTCCTCATGGCTCGTAGGGCATTGTTTGAAATTACTAAAGACCAAACCTCTAGACTTAGAAACTGAAAGACTTCTTTTTGACTAAAATAACCATTTATGACCGTAAATGACATAAATTGAACTTTGATAAATTTTGATGAAATTTTGACCAACCCAAAGACAGGTACACACATGAGGGAAACGAGAAAAACCAAACCCTTCCGTCACTAATGGCATGCCCCTAACAGTAATGCGATGAATGAGCGTAATGAGACACCTAAAAAATGAAATGCAATAAGAGAAATGATCTCTCGACGAGGGTCACAAAGACCGACTCTAACATTGGCTCCAATGGGGATGGTAGCTTTCTGGAGGTGCCAAGAACTGCAGATCTTTGGGAGAGCAGATCGTTGCCTTATCCATTGGGCTATGGAGTCCATTATTTGACAAAACAACTCAAGACTCATGACTCGAATTTATTTGATTTAAACTTTAACTTAAACCGACTCAACTCTTAAAACAGTAAATGACCCAAACAAACCGATCAAAACAGTACTCAAATCAAAACTCAAATCCTTCTTCGTAATTATAGCCTTCACTCGGGCCCCGCATCGAAGAAAATACTACAAGTGCACACTTACAATGAAATTGAAATACATGATATGTACAATGAAAATGTGATCACAGAAAACATCTTAAAAATGGTAGCGCTGTGAGCAATCGACCATTGATCGTCCTCTCGGACAGCTCTTCACCGTTCATCTCCTTCAAAAGAAAGGCGTTCGACCTCGATATGCTGCAATATTGAATGGACCTTTCCGGAGATTGTAAAACTTACCGTGTTTACCTTTGTCCTCATTCCTAGCATCCCACTTCACACACTACCTCTTCCAACTCGGAATTTATCCCGCCTTTGCTTTCCGTGCTATATATCTTTTTGATTCTTTCCTCGTAACTTGAATGTATTCTAAAAGACCTCTTTCTCGTTTTGCTACGTAAATGAATCATCCCGATTTATCCTTCTCGCATATGGCTTTTTTCACTACCACCTTTCCCGGGAGAAGCTTGACTACCGTAACAACAAGTGAAGTAGGAAAGATTGTATCTACTCCATAAACCAACTCGAAGGGGGACATACCGATGGACTTCTTTTTGACTTACCCGATCAGCCCCATAGCGCATTCACTAGCTTCTTATGCCAACTCTTCTTATTGATGTCCAACAACTTTTTAATGATATTAAATAGAGATTTATTGGAAGATTCCGCCAAACCATTACCTTGCGGATGATAGGCGGTTGAATGCCCCAAAATGATTTTGTACTTAGCACAAAACTCAATCATCTTTCCGGATTTAAAAGCCAGCCGCATTATCTGTGATCAATTTACTCTGAAACCAAAACGAGACAAAATGTTGTTCTCAAGGAAAGAAATAATTATCGTAATTGGTGGCTTGTCTTGTAGGAACTCGCTTCGATCCATTTCGTGAAGTAATCTATGGTCGTTAGAATCCATCTATGTTTGTCTGTGGGAAGGAGGATGGATTTCAATGAAATCCAAACCCCACCTGCTGGAAAGGGCGCTACACTCAATAGGCTTGAGTGGCAATGGCCATAATTTCGTCTTCCTTCGAAAATCTGCACTCATGGCAGCCTTTGACTATTTTATAGACATCAACAAACAATGCTCGCCAATAGTAACTCGCTTTCTCAAAATCTTATTGGCGCTTGTCTTCCAAAAATGATGACCGCCACAATCTCCTTTGTGGAAATCTTCCATTACCTTCTTCGCTTCTTCCTCCACCAAACAATTCAATAACACACCACCCGATCTTTCCAAAAAGTAGAAATTCAAAATGCAAAATTTTGCAGCTTTGAGTTTCAATGTTCTACCTTTTGTTTCTAGTCATGCGAGGTGGTGATGACAAATTTTGAAGAACATAGACGATATCTAAATACCATGGGGAATCAACAAACATTTCGATACCCGAGTGGCAAATTTCTTCCCCACCCTCATCGTACATAGTAGCAATCGATTTATGTCTAATGTGTGCAAATTAGATTCAGCCCATAAGCTTCGCCACTCCCCGTCCCTTGATAAGCTTAGTGGGCCTTATTTCCACATCATATTTCGAAAAAGCTGCGATCCACTTGCCACGTCTTCTTCCTGGATCGACTATACTAAAACATCTTTCACTAGCAACGTTAGGAACATAAGCTAAAATATGTGAATGAAAAATGTATACCTTGAAATTCTTCAATGCCTTCACTAGTGCCAGTAGATTGTTTCTCAATGATATTGTATTTCAAGGTTGCGTCTCTAATAATTCGACTAAAAAATGCTATAGGCTTCTCATGTCCATCTCTTTTTCCGCATTAACACGAAACCGCCATGGTATGTTCCAGCAAAGGAAAACAAAATAAAGTCTTGGGTGTAATCCGGCCGATTAACGATCGGAGTCGAAGATAGTGCCAACTTCACCAAATTAAAGGACTTTACCGCATCTTCGACCACTTCACTTGATCGTCCCTTTTTTCAAAGATATTTGTTATTTCTCTCAAATGCTCAACGAAGGTTAGGGACAAACGACTGCAAAAATTTCATCTTACCATTAAAAGACCGAATCTCTTTCTTGTTCCCCGGGAGGGTCAATTTTATCGGATTGCTTCAACACGTGCCGGATCAATATGAATGCCATCTTTGAATAATGTGACCAAGTAATTTACCTTCATCCATGGCGTAATAATCTCTTCTTAGGATTAAGCGAGACACCATATTTTCTCGCACTTCAAAGACAACCTTCAAGTGATACATATGCTCTTCATCTAAATTTGAGAAGACAACTAAATCATCAAGGTATATAAAAAAGGAAAACATCTTTTTCATTCGCAAAAGCCATGTCCATCGCCACCGGAAAGTTGCACCAAGTATTCTTCAAACCAAATGGCATCTTGGCATAGTGGAATGTTCTCACGGAGTTGTGAATGCTGTTTTGTCACTTGCCGCCTCATGAACCAAGATTTGGTTATATCCAGAATAACCGTCGTAGTAGTGACATCCCGAGATGCACCCACTACTGCGTAATATATGATCCATCTTAGGCAATGGATAATTGTCCTTCAATGACACCTTGTTCAAATTTCGAAATCAATACACAATCAAATCTCACTCATTTTTGGTCAGCACCGGCACTAAATTGGAAATCCAATCAAAAAATCTGATAGGGAACAATGATTCTCGCTTTATACAACCTCGCTTTACCTCCTTCTCAATTGATGGCAAAGAACTTTGATTGATTCTTCTTAGCTTTTGTTTGAAAGGCTTTTGATTAGGCTTAATAGATAGTATGCTAGATGATATTAGTGTCATACGTCTTAAATCTGAGTAATCCCAAGTGAAAGCATCAACGAATGAAGACAACAAACTCACATATTCAAACTTCTTATCTCCTGTGACAATGATTTGGATAACTTCACTATTTTTGGGGTGTTCGCCGTCTCTAATATTTACATCCTCAACTCCTTTTTTCAGATTGTCAGTTGGTTTCTTGGCACATCATCTTGATCTAAGAGTTATTCTAAAGGTATCAAACCTTTAGGAATAATGTTATCTTTCAAATCGTAACACCTCCATTTGATTTACTTGAACATCATCACTATTATCATATTCTACATCGATTGAGGTATCTTTGAACTTACCTTTACTTTGCAGTAAAATCATTAATCTCATCATCATCTTGGAAAACTTGCCAACATCTCGATTATCCCGGACGGTAGGGACGGTTCTTCACATGGATTTCGAACTTATTACTTGAATTCATTGGGATCTTCAAGTTACTTGTCGCTTCTAGCAAGTGCATATGCAATTCCATTTTGAATGCGAGGAATACAAGTCAAGGTATAATATGAAAATGCTTTAAAATATCAAGACAACGTTCTGAAGCTCGCATCCTGGGATGTTTCGCTTTGATATTCACCCTTTACCTCGCTTAATCACCAATTCGGAGTCACCATAGATCTGCAATTCTCTTAGCATTCGATTTTCTAAGAATATTTAGGCTAAAGAATCGTAGCTTCATACTCGTACCTCATTGTTTGAACAATCAAATGCTAATTTGTAAGAACATACCCATACATTTCTGTACATTGTTAGGAGTGGAAAAAAGATCGTGTACCCAAATACCAATCCTCAAAGCACCATCATTGCCGAATGCACTATCAAAATCCATGGTCCATAGACCTCTTCATCATCCTCTAAGTGCTGAAATTGTGCTAGCTCGTTTCACTGTTGTAAAGTTGGTTTCTTGGCCACATCATCTTGATCGAAGAGTTATTCTAAAGGTATCAAACCTTTAGGAATAATGTTATCTTTCACCAGCAACACCTCCATTTGATTTACTTGAACATCATCACCATTATCATATTCTACATCGATTGAGGTATCTTTGAACTTACCTTTACTTTGTAGAAAATCATTAATCTCATCATCATCTTGGAAAACTCTGCCAACATCTCTCGATTATCCGGACTTGTAGGACTGTGCTTCACATGGATTTCGAACTTATTACTTGAATTCATTGGGATCTTCAAGTTACTGTCACTAGTAAGTGCATCCCAATTCCATTTTGAATGCGTAGGAATACAAGTCAAAGTATAATATGAAAAATGCTTTAAAATATCAAGGACAACGCTCCCGTAAGCTCTGCATCCGGGATGTTTTCGTTTGATATTCACCTTTACTCGCTTAATCACCAATTTGGAGTCACCATAGACCCGTAATTCTCTTAGCATTCAACTTTCTAAGAATATTTAGGCCAAAGCAATCGCAGCTTCATACTCAAACTTCTCATTGTTTGAACAATCAAATGCTAATTTGTAAGAACATACCCATACATTTCTCGGACATTGTTAGGAGTGGAAAAAGATCAGTGGTACCCAAATACCAATCCCAAGCACCATCATTGCCGAATGCACCATCAAAATCCATGGTCCATAGACCCTCTTCATCATCCTCTAAGTGTCGAAATTGTGCTAGCTCTATTTTTTTCTCGCTAGTCGTCCACTATCTTTAGTCGATTGCTCAACCGTGCTTTCCGCTTTTTGCCTTTCTTTCTGCAAAACTTTCTTCGAAATTATCTGGGTAATCTCCTGAATATCTTCGCTTGAATCTAATCGACTATTCACATCATTGAAACTATCAAGCAAACAAAAAAAGACTCTAGATCTCGTATGTACATAATTAATCTGGATGATTGATCGGTTTCTCCTTGGTTGTAATCATATACTTCATTTTTTTGTTCTTTATGACAATTTTCTCATTTGGCCAAACACGGAATCACGTCGCATAGGGAGAAATATAACCGTAATGTCCCTTTCAATTTTTCTCCCCAGATCCGGAAAGCAACATACCAAATCTCTGAGAAATGTCTGCTACAACAACGTCCATCAAAACATTCTTTGTAGGAATCTGATCCAAACTTACAACCAAGTCTTTAATGAGCCCAATACATCTCACTCTGCTAGAATCAAATGAATAAAGATCGTGGTACTTCCTGGTAATGTCTAAACCCAACTTCTCCATGATTTCTTTCGGCATAAGGTTATGGGAAGCACCGGAATCGAACATGGCATTATGCAACACAAACTCATGCAATCGAAGACTAATATAAAAAGGAGGCACTTCGCTGTCCGGAGACTCACCATCTAAAGCTGGTCCAAATATCAGTTCTGGTTGATCATCTTCAATATTCACCATATCAGACATGGGATCAAAATTCAAAATTCTAGAAACTTGACCTTTATAAGTGTTGTTCCTCATTAATTCAGTCAAGGGAATGGATACCTTCAATTTTGAAATTTCATTCTCCAAACTAAAAGTTGAAGTCTTTTCGATCTCTTTGGCTTGAACCTCTTTCTTTTCAACCTTCTCTCTCGATGTAATCGGTTGATTTGATTTTTCTGCTGATGATGACTTAGTGGCAGCAGGATCAACTACCTCTTTTGCTTTCTTTTGCGCAACAGGTGAATCATTTTTAGGCGCTGAAACTTCCTTCCTCTTCTGAATTGGATTGACTGGTACATCTCTATTTCTAAGAGAATATTGCTTCTGCTGAGCTGACAACGCATTCATATATCCTCTCTGATACTCATCCGACTCCTCCTCAAGGGCTGCATCATTAGCTAGGATAAAATCCTCATCTCTTTGTACCGCTAAACTTTCTACATACTCATCATCTTCGGTGATATAAATGGGCAAATCATCAGGAGTAAAGAAATAATTTTCCTCCCCCACTACATCATCTTCATCATCTGAATCCTGACCAAATAAATTCTGCTGAAGAGGTGTCTTTACTTGCTGCTGGACTGCTGATTCTTGTGCTCGCTGTTCTCGTTGCTTAATCCTGAATTGGGGCTGCTGCTGACCACGGAAGTTAGGATTTCGAACGTGTGGTTCGGGCTTATCAAGAGTGAGCCTTTCGAACATCTTTCCCATTTCGCGAAGTATCTGATCTGTAGATGTAGAAGCTTCTTCCTTTATCACAACTTTCTTCTCGGCTTTCAGTCTAGCTCTCTTATCATTCAAGTTTGCCTCAACACTCACGGCAATCTTCTGCATGTCCTCTAAAGTAGGCGGATCTCTATCTCGTAATGAATAGGCCATCTCCGGATCAAAACCATCTGGGAATTTTAACAAAGCTGACTTCTTAGAAGGCCTCAAGTCATCAGGAATTGCATTATAAACCGCATTAAATCTGATAATATAATCTTGGACGGACTCACCAGGATTACGCTTGATGCTAGTATACTCAGAAGTGATTTGCAACAGATCTTTCTTCATCTCCCACCGATCTAGAAACTGTCTCTGAAGGTCTTCTAATGTATTAATACTTTTGGGTTGTAAAGCTCTGAACCACTTGCGTACCTCACCTCCAAAAGTTTGGACAAACAATCTCATGGAGACATTCTCTTCATCAATTTCATGCAGGTCCAAAAATTTTGTCATTCTAACAAGATGCTGCTGAGTGGGCACACTTTGAGGAGTACCATCAAACAAAGGAATTTTACTCTGATAATCAACGGGCATAGGATCCAAATTTGCTGGCAAAACAAGAGGTGCGAATCTAGCAGCCATGGCTCTTGGTGGATTTATGATCTGTCTTGGAAAAACGAGAGGAGTAGGAGCAGTAGGTGTTCGGGGTGTATGTGGTCGAGATGGAGGAGGAACTACTGCCGATTGCTGATCAGATATTGATGGTTGCACTGGAATAGTAGGAATAAAAGAAGGCTCAGCGTGAACTTGTGAATCAGAAGTAACTACTAATGGACCAAGAGTTTCAGAAGCGGATTCAATAAACTCAGGAATATTCGTTGCAACAATAGAGTTCTGAAGGTTCAGAATGTAATTATCAATGGATCGATTAGCTTGTTCAACCCCAAGATACTTAATGAACTCGGGATTTATGACAGTAGAACTAGTAGCACTTTCAGATTTGGTTTCGAACAAGGATAACTCGAACTGATCATCAAACTCAATGTCTTCGATGTATTCAAATACAGTAGGGTATGAATGAGATTTAAACAGAGGAAACAAGGGAGCTTCTCGACGGAAAATTCTAGGAATCAGGTTGGGATTCTCATACACTGGAGGCGGATTAGGATCAAGATGTGATCTAGTATGTCTTTTGGAAGCCAGTGTATTGATCTATTCAAAAATCAAAGGACAAAACGATCTATTCAGCCTATCGAATTCTAGACTAAATCATCCAAAAGTCCAGAATGATATAATTTACTGGGGTAAAACACAAGAGAAATGTTATGTTCACAAGCTAAACCGGAGATCGATTGAAGCAGCGTTTATCTACTTCCGCTAATGCAAAGCAAAAGCGTTTCGAAAGCTACCTAGCGTGACTTCAGAATCCGTCTATAACTTATGAAACAAATAACATCAACAAGCAAACCATTTTTTCCCTAGTATGGTCGCCACTATATTAGTTCCCAAATCCACCTTAAGCTAAAATAAGGCAGAAGAAGGACAACACCAAACCACGCTCAGCCTCGTAGCTAGCCCTACGAGGACAGGAGAGGGCTCTCTCCGGGTCAATCTCAATGAAGATATTCAAAGGGGCTTGAGATGATGATAAAAAAAACCTGATCTTAGGCTAGATAAAAAAATGGGAGGGTTTGATTTTTATTTTTAGGGGTTTTTGTTGAAAAAAGGGAAAAACAATTTTTAGGCTTGGGGATGAGGCCAGATCTTGCAGAGTTCAAGTTAGGGCAGGGTAGGCAATGACTTTGATGTCTAAGATCGAATGAATGGATAGAAAAGACTACTGAGGAGCTGAAGAGGGAAAGAGAGTACAAGGATCCTCTTCAAACTGACGAAAACATATAAAACTAAACAAAAGTCTAAGGCAGAGCACCAGCAAATCAATGAATTCTACCTCGAATACTCATTTGTTTAATTCAGAAGCATAGAGAAGGATGGAATACATATAAAATTAATGAAACTTACAATAACATGAGAATAACATCATCAAAACTCAGAAGCCACAAGGATCCCAACAAGTGTTGCAAAACTCTGGTCTTTCCTTTGCCAAAAACTGAAAATGGATATACAATGGAGTGCCAAACTTTTCCCAAGAGTCCAACCCTGAAAATGCCTCAAAAGATACAATATATAGACCATCCTAACCCCTTCCCATGCCTCTAGGGGTCGATCTCATCCTTCTAGGAGCTGTTTCAACCAATTCTAAACATGGAGCTAAAATCTAGGCAGCCAAACAACTTGCCTCTATATGCTAGGAAACTGATCCATTCACTCAATTTTCACTTTTTAGTGAATGAATCATCTAGAACAAGTAAATACATGCCAAAATTACATCATGGTTAGAAAATTACATCAAGCTAGATCAATAATTACATCAAGAGGTGAAACTAGTCAATACTGGCCGAATTTCTGAGCTGGAAGGTGAAAAATAGGCTAAATTCCTCTATGCGCCGCGCTCAAAAGCTCTATGCGCAGCGCTACTTTGGACCTATTTTTGGAGGACTTCTCGAAGTCAAAATTGAGCTCATGATAGCTCGTTGGAAATCCCTGGATTTCTGCTATCCAACTCAAGTGGAATTTTTCAATTTGGAGCTCATTTTCCCTTCCAAAACTTCATTCTCCCAAGACTACTTCCTACTGGTGCAAAAGGTGGCAGAAAGGTGATTTTCATGGTGTTTTGGCCCTTTAGGCAGCCCAGAATGTGATGAAATGCTTCGGCCATTCCTGAACATACATAATATGTCATGAAAAACCAAAAAATGCAAATTTTTCCTCCAGAAGATGTCCCAATCATAAGCGCCCGTCGGGCGGCGTGACGCGTCGGGCGGAAAAACCTGTTTCGCAACCAAAATTTTCAAAATGACAAAATATTCTCCAAATTTGCTGAAATTTGGAGTGAAGGTCTCCCATCATGTCTCATGCTCATCCAAGGAAGCTTCGGCCAAGATTCGGAGTGGATCCAGCCTCTTTCGACGTTTCAGTGCCTTTCTCAACCTTGCCTTCAGGATCTTCATTTTTGCTTTACAAACGTGTGTGCGGGCCCAATAGTGAGTCTTCATGTGTCTAAGCATGTCTTTTTCCCTATTGGCCTTCGCCAAGAGCTTCTCCAAATGAAGGTTGACGTGCGTAAGGCAAGTCTCTCGCTCAAATGGTGTCATGTCACCTGGTCTCTTCCGGGCCAATTCACGGTCTTCACGGATTTTCCGCAACTCTAAGAGTGTGTGCTGATCCTCTAGTTGTTTATTGCGCTGCTCCAAATAATGTATAACCCACTGAGATCTCTGCAACTTCACGGTCAAAGTATCAATCTCAGCCTTTTGTTCTTGGATGATCTCTTTGAGCTTTGATCTAGGAGAGCTCGCATCAACATCGATGAGTATAAAATCAGTGTCTTTTCTTCCTGAAGGGCCCTCATCATGCATAGGCCTCTTGCCTCTGTCCTAAACCTGTACCTGTTCTGATGTCGAAGGCAAGACCCCTTCCACACCATGTGGAGATAGTACTCGCGCTGCTGATGAAGTCAACGAGACCCCTTCCACCCCGGGTGGAGATAGTACTCGTCGCGATGCTGCAAATAAGGCTCGATGGCCTCTCTGATATGTCACACACGCCGGAGCACTGATAGGATCAAACTCGGGAACATCAAACTAGTGTGAAGGCTCTCCCTCATCATGAACAACCTCGGGAGGCTGTGGCGCTGCAAAGAAATCATGGGAAATGAACTCAGCCCACGAGATGCCCTGTAATCCAAGCTGATGTGCTACAATGATTTTGATGAGTGCATAATGATAGATACTGTTATGCTGCTGCGCTGGGGTCTTCTTCTGTAAAAGGACCGTCATCCGCTCTATGTTACGGTACATGAAATATGGAATGCTCATCAATCGCACTCTCGTGAAATGCATCAACAGCCGGATGTGATATGCATACAAGCGTGAAAAGCGCCCTTCACAACTGAAGTACCTAATGATAAGTTTCATCAATGGTGCATACTCATCCTTCAGAAACTGGAATGGAAATACCGTGCTCAGCTGCCTCAAATATCCGGGTCTGATGTAAGGCTCATAATATGATCTATCCAACTGTTGTTTCTTATTCCACTCTTCACCGATGTTTGGTATCCCGGTCGCCTCAGAAATAGTCTCTGGTGACAAAGTGAAATTCACTCCAGCAAGGTTTACAGGACCATTATGCAAATGTAGGACAAATAGGTGAGCTAACTCATGATGATGTTGAGTTCGGGAAATCATCTCACAATACTGGAAGCATGACTGGCGCTGAAAACAATCCATTGCAAGCGGGCAAGCCTGCAATTGTGTCAAAGAAGTGGGTTCTTCCCTGACATGCCTACCACTTTTGTGAGATCTCCTTGGTACATTAAGCTCGGTAGATGAATCACTGTCCTGCTCATACCCCTGCTCATATGGTGAATTTGTCTCTGACATGGTGCTGAAATCAAGGTGTTTGACAAATATATGCTGATATATGTATGGTGAACACAAGAGTTAGGTTTATGTCTGAAAATGATGAATTGGTGCTTGCCTTTCAATACCAAATATGCCAAATGTATCAAGCATGAAATGAGGGACTGTGGGAAGTATAAACATTGGGCTAAAGGACTGTCAAATGAAACTTAACTTGTGAAAACAATCATTTGACTGTATGGGGATTAGGGAGTTTGGGAACTAGGAATATTTGCAAAGGATATGAGAGTGGGATGATGATGGGACTTGTAGTTTTTAGGGATGGGTATAAATGCAATGACAAGGCACTCTTAATCTAGGTGAATTCAAGGATATAGAGACAGTCCATTGCATGTTTTGGGAATTGGGAATTTAAGTGATATGAAGTGATGGCAAACAATAGGGTTTGAGGTTTACCACATGGGAACAAAAGGAAATTAAGGATATGGGGCAATGGTATAACAATGGGACTGTACTATAATATGACAAGACTAGCAGAGATAACAATGATAACAAATGACAATAACACACATGTCAATGAAATGAGGGTTTAAACACCAAAACTCAAGTTTTTAACCACCTCACTCCCAACCCTAAGAGCAAATTTTGAAGTGGATATAGGGTTAAATTTTTCACCATTTAACACTTGAAATTCTCCTTTTCAACACGCAGCAAACACACCATAAAATCAACGAACATACTTTGTCAACTTACTTGGAGGCAAATGAGTCGATTGGAAATGAGTTTTGGTGAAGGGTGATAATTTTTCGGCCTTAGGGCTCTATGCGCCGTGCGCAGACCCAATGTGCCATGGCCTTTGGGTGCGTCGCGCCTGTGGCAATTTCCACTGTTAATTTCGGCCCAATGCACCGCGTCAATCTTATGCGCCGCGCCTCTATTGTGTGCACCACGCGCAACCTTCATACACAATCACGGCCTTTCTAAAACACAATTTGCTCTCCCAATCTTCAATTCGACTTCTCCTTTGGATTTTTTGAATGTTTCTTGATGCAAATGGGTTAAATAGCTTTGAAAAATATCTTGCAAAGAGATTTTTTTAATTTTTCCTTCTCACAACCCATTTTGTAATGTTTTTTTATTTTGGCACTTTGTCATTTAATGAAACTCTGTCTTTTGTCTTTTCACTGATTTTCTGAGTTTGGACTGAGAATGAAGCTGATTTCTTGCATGGTGATTGGCATTTATCCTCGCAAAGGATGACCCGTAGTTCAGACAGAAATACAATTATGAGTGAAAATACATTATTACAAAAACAAATTTTAACAATTTATTATTCAAAACAGAGTTTTGAACAAGAAATGTCCTTGAGCATGTTTGATAATAAAAATTTTGAACTGAAAACTTATGGAAAACCTCCTCATGGCCTGTGGGCATAATTTAACATCTCAGAAGACTAAACCCTAGACTCAGAAACTAAAATGACTCTTTTTGACCAAAATAGCATCTATGACTGCAAATGACTTGAAATGAACTTTGATGATTTTGGATAAATTTTGACCAACCCAGCATGTACAAACATGAGGGAAACAAGAAAACCAAACCCTTCCGTCAGTCAATGGCATGCCCCTAACGGAATGCAGATGAATGAGCGTAATGAGACACCTAAACAATGAAATGCAATAAGAGAAATGATTCTCCTAATGAGGGTCAGAAGACCGATGCTCACGTAAGTTATATGCTTTT